>JAKTWE010000022.1:0-192021 GCA_030581955.1 Kurtzmaniella fragi
CACCCATACACCCATACACCCATACACCCATACACCCATACACCCATACACCCATACACCCATCCACCCATACACCCATACACCCATACACCCATACACCCATACACCCATACACCCATCCACCCATACACCCATACACCCATACACCCATACACCCATACACCCATACACCCATGATTACTCAAAAGTGTTCTACAATACAATAGAGGCCAATGTATTTCATAGATAATCAAAATTAAAAGTGGTAACTAACACTAACGGTTGAAATAATTGTCAAGTCCATCATTTTAACTGAATTAAAACCTTGTTCTCAAATTGTGTTTATTTAGTTATAACCTAATTCACTCATCATGATATACTCAATAATTTGTCCCGAATTAAATATAAAATATTCTAGACCAGTGCATACCAAACAAATTCAATTTTCGTAGCACCATATCAATACAATCAACAATAAAATATATGCTCGAATCCTTATGTGCCAAGACTTATCTGAATCCCAATTGAAATATTCAAACAAAGACAAAACATCAAATCTCAGTATCAAACAAAAAAAAAGACAACCAATAAACTGGATCAAATCACTTTATGTTTATGCCCCCAAGCTATATTGCAAAATCATAAAAGCCTAACCAAATCATTGTTTTGAAAAAAAGTAAATCTAATGTATGAGACATGATGTTCCTGGAAGCAATTTATTTATTGAGTCAAATAATATATTTTTTGGTCTCTTTTTGTGAAATATAAAATTTATTGTGCATCAATCAACTAAAAGTTCTACCGGTTTTGAATTGTTAAATTATTAAAATATTAAACGTAGAAATACATACTCTTGATTAGTATAGAAAATTAAAGGGTTTTTTTTTTGCTTATTTGGACAATAATTGTTGAATCAAAGAACAAGTGGACCAACAGGGTTTTGGAAAAGAGTTAAAATTGCACCAGCAGTAATTTCACTGAAACCTTCAAGACCGTCAAGAGTCAAGAGATTGGAAAACAGCTCAATCATTGAACATCCGGAATCAGCTTCAATTCCATTCATACGATCTTTTAACCAAGAAAATGCTGAACCAGCTCCCAAAATATATTGAGTAATATGTTCACCAACTAAATCTTGTTCGTACTTGATAGAAACACCTGAACTGCACAAACGCTGATAAAGTTTGGTTGCATCTGCAGCAGGGATAACTTCATCTCCAATAGAGTTGTAGAAAAATAATGGAGCAGTTGGAACCAAATCACTAGTAATCATATTGTTGGCCAGCGTAACAGTAGAAACAGCTTCGGAGTATAAAGTTTGATCTCCATCAACAAAATAATCATCCCAAGATGCAAAAGCATAATAAGGAATTTCGTTGATCAAACATTGAGATGCAGCTTGTCTAAAATCTGATTCCTTTCCGGAAACAAGATGAGAATTAATGTAGTCGTTTAAATCTGGATATTCAGCACTCAAACCGTTCATTGCAGCAAAAATTAAACCAGCAAATGCAGAACCAACATTTGTTGCAGCAGTGTTTTGAACATCTGCAACAATACCACCATAGGCAAAACCAACAGTGTTACCAGCAAGTTCTGGTGCATAGGTTGGTTCTAAAAGAGCGGCCCAACCAGTTGCAATGGAACCACCAGAATAACCCCAATAAGATACCTTAGCATCGGATTCAAGACCAGTAACATTTTTGGAAGCTAACGCAGCTCTAACAGAATTTAAAACGGCTTTTCCAGCTTGATGACCAGCACCAAAAGCGGCTTTAGGACCTTCATAATCAGCAGAAACAACGTACCAACCTTCTTCTAAACCAGCTTGGGAGAAAATTTGTTCAAGTTGAGAAGTAGTGATAGCATTAATATTTGAGCCCAATTGAAATGCATACGATGGAGCACAGTTTGGAGAAGCAGAATCTTCAGCAACTTGATAAGAAAGAAGCTTTTTTGGATCAGCATTGTAAGGTTCATAGACAGTGGTAACAACTGCATTTGCATTACCATGACTATCTTCAGAACGAACTAATAATTGGTAAACATTTTTAATGTGAGCTGGAATAATAAGAACACCATAAAGATTTTCAGTTTTACGGGATCTTAAGATAGAACCAACTGGTTGACTCTCATATCCAGTAGGTGGAGTATAAAATGGGTCATCTGTTGGGGCAACTACTGATCTTTTAAGAAGTTGAGAAGATCTTGAACCCACAATTGGCTGGGCACAAATAAGCAGAAGCAAAAAACTAGTCAAGAGAAGTCTGATACAGATCATGTTGAATGAATACCAAACGATGTTGATAAAATTTCAACAAAAATGCATCTTATTAGACGCCTTTTATAGATTTTCAAACAATAGAAAAAACAAAGAATAACAATTCGTTAATGTTCATGTATTCAAAGAAATCCGTGATGGAAAATCAAATTACTCCAACTAAAGGCGTTTCAATTAAAAACCATGATAAAAACGTTGTTTGATACTATAGAAGCGGAAATAATGAATGTTTTCTTGAATAAAGTTGCATCAAAATCAAATTAGAGAGAATTAACTTGCATGAATCTGAAACTTGACGAACTAAATTGTACGATATAAAGATTTTTTTTGGTGATTCGACCTCGTAAAAAAAAAGTTTCAGATGCAATGCGGTTTAATTGATTAAAATAATAAACAAATAACCCCCAAATAGTTTGGTTCTTCTCCACTTTTGAAAAGTACTTGAAATTCACAAATATTATCAGCCAATAAAACTATTATTTTGTAGCATAAACAACCGGGAATATAATATCACACCATTTTCTTGTACTCATACATGACACCAAAAAGATGTGTAAATGTTTTACGAATTTTAACTTCTAATCAAAATTGAAAGTTGTATCAAACGACCTGCATGGTACCTAATCAAAAATTAAGTTTTAAACGTAAAAATACGATAATTTTTTGTACCAAAGAAATATCAGAAATTAATGATAACCAGTAAATAACTACATTTATATATATATATATATATATAAATAAATTCAGAATTGACGAAGAACTAGAGAAAAACAAACAAAAATACTCAAGCCTCTTAACGGTCCGGAAGATTAAATAAGTTTAGCGGCTATATATCTCTAATACCTCTTCAATTTCACTTAAATTCAAGTTTGACAATAAAATCCATTTCATCACTTGCGCGTCGGTTTCAAAAGATGAGTTAAGCTTTAAATCGTTAATTCAAGTTGAAAGTGCGACATAAACAAAACAAGCCAGGGCATGAATCAATAGTAAATAGACTTGGTGGCTTTTATGAAACCTGTGCTTATAACCTCGCTAATTAATTTTAATTTTGGATTTTGGATTTGAATTTCAACAACACGTAAAAAGGTAGAAAGTTTAAAAAATTAAAAATTAGTTATCTTCAATCCCCAACTTTGCCACTAAATTTTCAATTTGAATTCAATGACATCTACAGAAAAAGTTGTATTAGTTACAGGTGCCTCTTCAGGTATTGGATTTGCAATTAGCAAAGAATTTGCCAAAAGAGGCTATAAAGTATATGCTGGAGCAAGGAGAACATCAATGATGAAACCATTAGAAAAATTAGGTGTTATTCCAATTGAATTAGATATTACGTCTCAAGAAAGTTTGGATAAAGCTAAAGAAATTGTAGAGAAACAAAGTGGACATTTAAATATTTTGTTTAATAATGCAGGTGTTGCATGTTCTCACCCTGCTGTGGAAGTACCAGAAGAAGCATTTAAACAATGTTTTGATGTTAACGTTAATGGACAGATTAGAGCAGTAAGAACGTTTTTCCCCTTAATTAGAGCTTCTAAAGGAGCTTTTGTTTTCACTACTTCTACAGCTTCTCAAACTCCATTCCCATTTGGTTCAGTCTATTCTGCATCTAAGGCTGCAATCAGAGCTTACGTAAGTACGTTAGCACTTGAAGTTAAACCATTTGGAATTACTGTAGTTGATTTTGTCACTGGTGCAGTTTCATCTGAAATGACTCAAGGAACTGAAGTTGGACATTTACCAGAAAATTCAGCATATATTTTTGAAGGTACTGATTTATTTGAAGTTGCTCAAACCCTTGATATCAATAAAATGCCCGCAGATAAGTATGCTCAAAGTGCAGTATCTGATGTTGAATCCGCATTGAAGGGAAGCTGGTTCAATTTAACTAATTATCATCATTTTTACGAAGGTTCTTCCGCTTCTGCTCCAAAACTTTTAAACACTTATTTACCAAGATTTCTTATTGAAAAAATTTATTTAACAGTATTCAAATTAAACGGTTATTGGGATAAGATTTATACTAAAGAAATGGCTAAGACTACTGAATAATGTTTTTCATATTTAAATAGATATAATAAAATATATTTTGATTATTGATAAGCTTGAGTTACACAAAATCCAAGAGATTTTGTAATCGATAATGAGAATACCTGGATTTTTGTGTCACAAAAGAGCGCTTTATCGCCATTGGTGCCGTTTATAAATAAGGATATAAACCTTAGTGGCAAAAAAAAAATAGTTATTCTTTCTTAATTCTAAAACTTCAATTGATTGAGAATGAAGTTAGGATTAACTGTTTTGGCATCAATTGCCTCTTTGGCAAGTGCTTTAAATTTCCAAACTCCAATGCAACTTCTTGAAGATCAAATTGATGTTCATTCTTTCCTTGGAGAACATTTTAGCAACACTGAATTAGACCCTAAATTAATTAGTGTTTGGGCAGAACTTTTAAGTGAATTGGGACCATCAAGATTAATTCAAGAGATTAAAAAATATAATGGACCTTCTTTCCCAGGTACTGAACAAACTTCTAAAGTTAAACCTAGTACATTCAAAGCTCCAAACCCGGAATTTGAAGTATTTAAATTAGACCAATTTAAATCTCATTCTCTTAGAATTAAAGATGGTCATCCAGAAGATTTAGGTCTTGATACTGTTAAACAAACTACTGGTTATCTTGATATTGAAGATGAAGATAAGCATTTATTTTATTGGTTTTTTGAATCTAGAAATGATCCAAAGAAGGATCCTATTGTTTTATGGCTTAATGGAGGTCCAGGATGTTCTTCTGCTACTGGTTTATTCTTTGAATTAGGTCCATCTTCTATTGGACCTGAAATTAGACCTATTTATAATCCTTATTCATGGAACTCCAATGCTTCTGTTATTTTCCTTGATCAACCAGCAGGAGTTGGTTACTCATATTTAGGACCTTCAGGTTCTGACGTTTCTTCCACTGCAGCTGCTGGTAAAGATGTTTATGCTTTCTTGGAACTTTTCTTTGCTAAATTTCCTCAATTCCGTCAAAACAAGTTTCATATCGCTGGTGAATCTTATGCTGGTCATTATATTCCAAAGTTTGCATCTGAAATTATTAATCAAGAGGCAAGAACTTTTGAATTAGAATCTGTTTTAATCGGTAATGGTATTACTGACTCACTTGTTCAAGCTCGTTCTTACAAACCAATGGCTTGTGGTGAAGGTGGTTATAAACAAGTTATTACTGATGAAGAATGTGAACAAATGGATAAAGATTACAATAATAAATGTGCACCATTAACAAAACTTTGTTACAATCTTCAAAGTGCTTTCACTTGTGTTCCTGCAGCTATTGCTTGTAATACACTTATGGAACCATTTGCTAAGACTGGTCTTAATTATTATGATATTAGAAAACCATGCGAAGGTGATTTATGTTACTCTGAAATGGATTACGTTTCTGAATTTTTAGATTCTGAATTTGTTAAATATGTTGTTGGAGCTGATCCAAATATTGGACAATTTGAAGCTTGTAGCAGTAACGTTGGTGGTCATTTCGTTTTCAGTGGTGATCACTCAAGACCTTTCCAACAATATGTTGCAGAATTACTTGAATATGGAGTCCCAGTACTTTTATACGCTGGTGATAAAGATTTTATTTGTAACTGGCTTGGAAATCATGAATGGTCCGATTTATTAGATTACGAATTTCATGAAATGTTTGAAGCTGCTTCTCTTAAACCTTATCTTACCCATAATGAAACTGAAGCAGGTCAAATTAAGAATTTTGATATATTCACTTTCTTAAGAATTTTTGATGCTGGCCATATGGTTCCTTATGATCAACCATATGTTTCGTTAGATTTCTTTAACAGATGGCTCTCAGGTGATTATTCTTTGGGTACCAAATGAAATTAAAAATAACTATATTTTAGCGTTATGAGAAATTTTCTATTAAAATCTGTAAGAAGTAAGTTTAGTAAAATGAACGATTTATTTTACTCAACATTAAAAGTTTCTATGCGTATTTGTAAAAATCAAGCATGTGGAATGATAATTTGATAAACGAAACTAAATCTTAAACTAAATCTCACATGGACTAAAGAGATACTAAAAAAAAATAACAGTCCGTTACCCAAAATTTGATAGACGTAATACCGTTTCATATTTTAAATGAAATTTTGGGTATCGTATTTCTAGCCTCGGTTGGAGAGTATTCATAAAAGACACATTAGAACATGCATTAAGTCCGTTAACTGGTCTTACAGAACTAACTTGAAAACAAAATGTAAAATTAAGTCAATCATACTGGATATCTTATAATCCATGAATCTATAGATTGAATTTACGATAGACTTATAATTTCGAACACCAGCAAAATGCAACCATCGGAGTTTTTTTAAAAAGAGGTCTATAGCAAGCTTGAATGATATCAATAAAGAGACCGAGGTAAAAAGATTAAAAAATAATATGACTAAAACAACATACGGGGGAAAAACTAAAACTGGAAAATTCAACCGCCAAAAATAGCCAATTTAGTTCAACTAGCATAAAGCTTTACGTAAGAATATGTTAAATTTTTTTCAATAATTCCCCACAATTTAAAGTCATTCTTTAAAAGTGTAATTTAGAAGCAAAGCTAAGTCCGATTTTGCTTTAGCGAAATTTAGATTTATTACATTCAAACTTATGGAAAATAAATAGACTGAAACATTTTTAAGCAATAACCGATATATTACGGAGTAATAAATAGGTCAAATATATGTAGGTTCTAATATCCTTATATTGCATAAAGTGATGCCGGTACAGACGCATTCTATGGGGTAATATGCATTGGAATATGTGACCAAATAGTTTTTTTTTCAGAAGAAATTAGTAAAAAAAGAATAATGCTATACGTGATATAAAAAAACCAAGCAAGGAATAAAGAACGTAGCAACAAGAAAATAGACTGATTATATATAGATATATTTTAATTACAAATCTGACAACTTAACTCTAAATTATTTTGTAAAGCAACAGAATGAACAAAAAAATACTATACTTATTTAATAAATTGTCAAAAAATAAATTAGAATACAAGTGAAAATAAAAGTAGCTATTCAATTGATGTTAAATTTCTATCATATACAAATGCAATATTAAACGGGATTACAAAAGTCCGAACGTTTATACCTATTATACGTTTACTCTAGATTTGTATCAAGTCAGTCAATAAAAGGATAAAAATTCACTGCGGATGGCCGGAATCGTAGCCACAAAAGAGGTAAAGATTTATGCAAGTTACGGAATTTGCTTAATTAGTTTTAGTAAGTAATTTGAGAGGGGTAGTGTATTCCTCGGACTCTACAGAAGTGGTGGAGGGGGAAGAAAGGGGGTAACACCAAATTATTATCAAATAGGCTTTAATATATGTATGTAGTTTGATTATATACAGGTGTTTAACAAAAAATACTCCCACTTAGGCAAAAGAAGAAAGATTTCTTCATAAATTATATGTGAGTTGAGGAGTACCCAGCGGAGATAATTAATGCGGTCCTAATTATTGGTACTTTATAATAGTTTAAAATTGGCACCCGTACTGCACACACGCCAGGCAAAAATTAATAAACCAATTCATCAACTTCTTCTTGGATTAATATAAATAACCACATATATCACGATCTAGATGGAAGACGAACCGCCGACCAAGTCCGAAGTCGAAAAGAATACTCCAAATAATTTGGAAACTTCATTAGAAATACCGATTCAACATCGTATTAATACCTTAGAAGAAATATCTCAAAGTTCATTATCCAAAATAGAACCTGAAGATCAACAGGATAATCAACTCCCTAGTGAATTTTCATTAGATATGGTATCAGCTAGTATGGATTTTGAACAAGCATTTCTGACTTATTCTAAAATGCAACAAAAGCAAGCTCTTTCCGCTGTGGAACAATTGAAACAAGTTCAATTATTGAACAATCAATATAAATCTTTTACAACCACAAATTCTTTCCCGGGGAATAATAATTATCAGTTCAAACAAGAATTAGCTAATCAATTTTTTAATGAACCACAACCTCAAAATCAAGTTGAACAAAATATTCCTCAACCTTTAAATGTTCATCCAAATCCTTCTTCTTATAAATTTGAAGATGATTTTGATCGGTTTTTCACTTCTACTGAAAGCGATGCTTTGGAAAAATTCCTTGATAACTTAGCCAACCCAGGTGGTGGTGAAGTTAGAAGCACTCCAATGGATGAAAGCATGTCTTCTTCAATGAATGATTTGGATCCACATCAACAAAAACAACCAATCACTAATGAAAATAATACCAATACCAATAACGATTACTATACTTATAATATGTCTAATGTTAGACTGAATTCTTTACTGCCTTTAGATCAAATGTATGAAATGACTGCCCAGTCTCAACAAATTCAACAACATCATATTCCACCTCATCATCAATTAGATCTTAAACATGAACTTTCTGATGTATTCTCTCATTACCCCATGTACAATAAACAACAAATACAGCAACAACAACAATTACCTACACCTGGGGAAAGAACTTCACCTAAAAGATCACTCGAAGAAGAATCTAATGAATCACAAAAGAGAAAACGTTCAACGACCAAACAATTACTTACTATCGAACAAAAAAGATTGAACCATCTGTATTCTGAACAGAAAAGAAGACAATTATGTAAATTAGCCTATGAAAGATGTCTTCGTCTAATTGTTAATATTGAAGAATATGCGAGAATTAATCTGGATAAAACTGTGAAAAGAAAGCAAAAGATAAAGAATGGTTTACCAAATATATCTAAACATACTGCATTGGTTAAATTAAGTGAAGAGATTATGACTATTCAAGATAAAAATGACGCCTTGAAAAAATTATTAATGAATTCTTAGTTAGTTTATTGGTTAATGATTTACGATTTTTTCTTATTTATAATATCCATGTAGTTTATCTTAATCAAATTAATAACCTCGGATCCCAGGAGTCTAATTTAAAATATTAAATTAACTTTTATTTAATAACTTATTATATAACCAATTTATTTAATATTATTTTTGATTCATTGAAGTTACTCACAAGAGTCTGATACGTTTGACCTCATATCTTTCAATTTATCATTATGATTTAATCAATCAGTTCAATTCAATTTTTCTTGTGCGTTTCCCACACGTTATTGCTTTTCAACAATATTCTATTAACCTTCTTCGTTCCTCGTTATCTGCACTCCTCCCTATCGGTCTCACTAATCTTGATTGAAGTCCAAGTATAATGGCCCTTCGACTTTAATAGTGCTATACGCCTTCACATCATCATCCAATTGCTTGACTTCTTCCAAGATCCGTTGCTTCCTATCATTTGAACTATCCAGTAATCCAGTGTTGTTCAGCAAGAATGTTGACACGTCTATCAAATTATCTGAAAGGTCATTTACTATCCCATTAAGCTCAGTCTGTCTTTGCTGTTGCTTTAATAGATCTTCTTGAATATTTTCATCCAGATATTGGTTGTTATGCAAAAGTGAGGTTCTTTCATTATATTCTTCATCCAATGAGTCTCCTCTTAAACAAGATAAGCAAACTCCCATAGTTTGAATAAGTTAAACAACGCTGGCTACTAAATTATTCTCAATTTTTTCTTGCTCAATCTAATCTGAATGGCTTGCACACTAAATGTCGCAGTGGTATATTTTTGTTTCCCATAAAGGAAACCGGACACATGGAAATTTAAAAAAGAAATGTCGTAGATGTCGCGTGCATCTGTCATTTGCTTTGAGATACTATAACCGGTGTGGTTGCGTCGTAATCTGTTATCAGTTATCAAAAGCAATAAATATGTTAATTTTTGTAATAATTTCTGAAAAAACATCCACATCTTTTATAATATCTTGTCTAATATGAACCTTATCAACGCGTTAGATAAGTTTTTACCTCCAGAAATAGTGGTTAACATACTATCTTTCATTCCTCCGCATGAATTAGATATACTTTTCGATATTCCAAGTCTATTACAATATTCTTATATTGAACCATTCAATAAAATTCAAAGTATGGCCCTTTATTCCAAATTTCTTAATACCAAAATATCAGTTGCTCAACATCTTGCAAATCATACCCTTCTTACTTTCCAAGAATTTGAATACTTAATTCAAAATAATATTTATATTAAACCAAAAGAAATTAGTATGACAATGACTACTCGAATGCAAAGTAATGGTCATTGTCTTATATTTTTACAAACTTTGATCCCATCAAATTTTAATCTGTATTTACAATCTTTAAATACTTTCTTCAATTTGAATATCAAAATTTTAGATATGCAAACTATTGAAATGGATGTTTTAAATTCATGCACTTCTTTTTTCCAATCTTTGGTTAATGTTAAAAAATTAACTATAGAACATAGCAAATTATCAATACTGGATGCTGTCAATAACAATTCTAGCATAATATCAATACCTAAACAAGATTCAAATCATTCTACCTCATTATCTGTGGAAAACTTGAAATTAAACCTTTATAGTGGTCCATTCATTCAACATCTTTTGAATTGTCAAGATTGCTTCCAATGTACAAATTTGAAACATTTAGATTTATCTTATAATAATTTAAATGATTTAATATTTCAAAATATTAAATACCCTAGACATTTGAAATATTTGAATATATCAAATAATGATATTACCAAGCTAAAAATCACCAAAATTGACTTTCCAAATTTGAAATATCTTGATATTTGCAACAATAAGATAATAAAAATATGTGAAACCAATCAAGAATTACCTGATTTAGAAATTCTTAATATATCTTGTAACCGTATAAAAGATTTAAATGAGTTAAAAATGTTTACTAATTTGAAAGAACTAGACATTTCAAGAAATTTAATTTCACAATTTGGGAATGATCTATTACCTTTCCAGAAGATTATTAAATTAAATTTACAAGGTAATTGTATTCCTAATTTCTTTGAAGATATACAAAAAAACCCAGATTTTTTCCCTCAACTGCTTCAAGAATTGGATATATCTTTTTGTAGAGTTGAAAAAAGAGGAGAAATGGATCTTTTGGATTTAACTAAGAATTTACAAAATGTTCCATTAATGAAAAAATTGAAGCTTGAGCATATAATTTATCAGTGTTAATAAAACAAAATTAAAATAAATTAAATAAAATTAATCATAAATCATTTCTCAAGAGTTGCGGAGTAAATCATTTAATCATTAATTGATTTCCCACTATATATATATATTCATTCGATGAGTACTTCTCTATGTTGTGTGGCTTATGATGCCTTATACTGCAAATTGTACCCAGGAACACAACCTATTTCTTTTGATACGTACAATGAATTATCCAATTCCAAATTTGATTCCAAGGCCCCCTTATTTGTTACTTGGAACAAAAACTCTCAATTAAGAGGATGCATTGGAACTTTCCAAGCACTACCGGTGGAAGACGGAGTACGTAGATTTGCTATTAATGCAGCCTTTAATGATTCTAGATTCCCCAAAATGTCCAAACAAGAGCTTGACCTGCTGCTCGATGTTGACGTAACCTTATTAGAGAATTTTGAACCTATTAGTGATTGTACTAAATGGACAGTCGGGAAGCATGGATTGAAATTGAATATGAATGTTGGAGGACAATATTTTTCGGGCACTTTTTTACCATCTGTAGCAGAAGAACAAGAGTGGGATCAAATTACTACCTTATGGTATTTACTTCGTAAGGCTGATTATGAAGGGATTCTGAAACTGCAGACGGTTCCATTTTTTGAAAAGGGTATTCAACAAGGGTGGTTAGAATTAGAAACTTATGAAGGAACGAAGGCACATTTAAATTATGGTGAATACGAAAAGATTAAACAAACTATATAAATACTAGTATATTTCCATTCATTAATATAAATATATATAAATATATATATATATATATATTATCCGGTCATTATTTAAAAATTGACACTAATGTGTACAAGCATACCCCACTAATTACAGGAATTGTAAAATTATCATCCAAATTGAAAAGATCCACCAGTTCGGAAAATGCAGCAATAAATCCGCATGATATCATATAAACTGGGAAACTCAATTTAGAAGTTGAAACATCGTATAAAATATCTCCTGGCTTATCTACTTGATGATGATATTTTGGAATCAAAAATCCATATAAAACTGCACAAGCAATAATTCCAGTTGCGAATGCGGCAATACATCCTGCCAATGATTTATTTTCACGAACTTTCCAGGTATATTTACCAAACATTCTTCCAAAAAACAGAGCATTAGTATCAGCCCAGCTTAGTAAAAAATTACACATAACTGCAAGATCTTTAGGTAAAAATGAAGATGTTAATATTACTCCAATCAAGAAAAATAAGATTCCGTTATATTGATTCATTTCAGATTCTCTCATCATAAATCCATAATATTTCTTGAATTTCGCATTGAATGTAGGATTTCTAAATCTAATAAATTCTTGGAGGAAACAGGTGAAAGTCATGATCAGTAATGGGAAAACTAATTGTTTTTGATTTATTCCATTTACATAAAGCCATATAGTGAAAAACCCTGTAAATGAATGAAACAGTTTTCTAGAAAGTTCATATTTTTTGGCAAACTTCATAAATGCTTTGGTAATTGATGATGACTTTTCCGATTTTTTGGTGGTGCTGCATGAATCGGCAGCTCCATTTTCGTTAACGAGAATGGACGAAGTAGTGGAAGAGTCTGAAAGTTCAGAGCTTGAGTAATCTTCTTCCACTTTAAATATGGCTTGCTCTTTGGATATATTTCTTCTTTTAAGAGCCAGGCGAGTTGTCATGGTTTTAGTAGACATTGTTAACATCCACTTAAGTTTATATTTAAAAAAATTTTAACAAAAAATTTTCGATCAGATAAATCAGTCTGATTTGAATGTGAGGGGGAGGGGGAAACAAAGCTAGCGACTGTATCGTTGACGACAATCGGAGGAAATTATTGCGATCTGTTCCTGTTTAAAAAGGTAAAGGTTATTGTATAATAGAACAATTTTGTCGAAATAAATTAATAATAATAGTAAAATACCAAGCCAGGTGTTCCCTTTTAAACAATTCTCGATTATGTATATTGCATTTAAGGATTATCAGATAATCTTATATGATTTTTTCCTAAACCCCAACGCGATAATTTTATGCATGGATGAAGACAATAGAAAGAGGAAAGAAAATTATTTTTTTCCTGCTTTTGTTAATGTGTGCTTAAGCCTCCAGTTTTGAGAAACAGGAAAAGCCTATTTGATAGTAGCACTCTTTAAATACCCCACTCTGCCTTCACTGATTCGGGATTCTAAATTGTTTGAATCCCCGGTTTTCTTGTTAACTACTAGTTTAAGTAAATCACATATTATATATTTTTAAGTAAAGCTAAAATAAATCCTTTTCAAGTCTTTGAGCTATGTACTTCTTTGTAGTTGACATTTCACACATATATATGTATATAAACAAATTTAAACGACAAGTTTAGTAGACTTCTTTTTCTTACCTTCTCTCGGCAGAAAGTAACTTTGCACTCTCATGAAAACATTTGCAAGGATTATCTATTACATCTTACTTTAAAGTTTCTTCATTGGCAGGAAAAGTACAAACCACTGACATCATTGTAACCAGTTGCGGAGTAAAAAGTAGCAAAAAAAAAAAAAAATCCAACTTTGGTGAAGCTTATTTTGTTTACTTTTGAGCTGCCCATAATATAACATATATAAATCCCCCACTTAAAACAGGGATAGTAAAATTATCATCCAAGCCTCCTAAATTAATAAATTCAGAAACACTGGCAATGAATCCCAGTAAAATAGCATAGATTGGTAAACTTAATTTACTCAGGCCTGGAGTCCACATAATATCAGTAACGCTATTTACATAATAATAATGTGGAATGAAATATCCATACAACACATAACATGAAATAATTCCAGTGACAAAACTTGCAAAACATCCAGCAAGCAGCTTTCCGGATGCAATTTCAGGAGTGTATTTCCCATAGGCACGACCAAAAGTCAGAGCTGAAGTATCTGCCCAACTTAAAAGTAATACACTCATTAAGGAAATATCTTTTGGAGCTAAACTGAAAACAATCATAAGTCCAATGAGAAAATATAAAGTACCATTGTAATTATTAATTTCAGAATCACGAATAAGAAACCACCATGTTTTACAAATTCTTTCATTTAATTCAGGATTTCTAAGTCTAATGAAATCATTGGTAAAGATAATAATAAACAAAGTGGCTAATGGTAAGATTATTTGAGTTTGATGAACTCCTAAGGTATAAAGCCAAAGAGTAACAACTCCAATAGACAGGTGAAGCAGTTTTCTAAGAAACTCATGTTTAACAATGAATTCAGTAATTTTAGATGAAAACTTGTTATTGTCATCCCTTATCACAGTTTTTTCGTCGCCTTCTGAGGATGAATTATCTGATTCTGGTACAACAACACTAATGTCCGCGTCAAACAAAGCCTTTTCCGCAGGCGTAGGACTGGAGCGTCTTGTTTCAATATCTTGTTCAGCCAGTGTTTCATCAGTGACCATCTCTAAGATATCTTGAGTTTCATCACCTTCCTCCTCATCACTACTAGACACCATGGTGGTTTCATCGATATATGTGGCGTCTTCTTCCTCTAAATATGACAGATTAGGATCTAAATTGACAATAGTACGTCTTAAAGCACTCAGTGACCCTTGGCTTACCTTTTTAGGAGTTCTATGACCCCGTGGAGTAGCTGGTGCAGACATCTTTGTTTTGTAAGAGATGTTTGTTTTCTGATTTTGTGTCATCATGTGAATTCGCGGTTTATAAATGATGCGAAGTTTGTTTAATTTTGCTGTCAATTCTACTTTTTTTTTTTTTTTTTTTTTTTTTTTCTGTTTTTTTGCCTACAAACTACTGATACTTCTTGCAATTAAACCCATATAAATATATACATGAAGCCAACCATTCCTAGTACTCCAGTGTTGCATTTGATGCGACTACTATGGTTAGGAATCCGGAAAAACCATGGGAATTTCGTTGCAGATTTTTTCGGTTGCACCTCATCTGTAGACGACGGGATCTTGCGGCTAGATGCACGTGTGTTGGAATCAATCAGATGTGTGGTGGAAGGTTTCAGTTCATTACTGGGATTCCCTATAGTTCCTGAACCATTAAAGGTGACGTTTTGATATAGAAGGGTTAACGGTTTAGGGGGTGTAGTTGGGTTGCGTGAAGATGAAGATCCAGTTTTAGATTTAGATTTAGTTATAAATCCAGTCTCAGTCTCAGTCTCAGTCTCAGTCTCAGTCTCAATCTCAGTCTCAGTCTCAGTCTCAGTCTCAGTCTCAGTCTCAATCTCAGTCACATTCTCATTCTCAATCTCTGGTTGTTCTATTAATGCTGCAGATTCAATTCCCAGTTCTTTCTCCATGTCATCTACAATATCTAATACTACTCCATTCAATCTGTCTTCTTGGTAACTTGAATTTGACTGGCCATGCCATATACCTTTGTATCCAGTACCATATTGATCCGATCTCATTTCTTCAGTTTCTTTATCTTGCACTTTGTCTTGATCTAATTGTTCCAAACTTAGCATCTCCGTTTGTCCAATACCGTTTTCCATTTCACCATTATCTTCATCGTATATATAACGATACACATAATCTTCTTCTTCAAGGAAAACATGTTCCAAAACATTTTCTATATTGATCTCATCACTACCATTAATTTTAGTCCAATCGAACTTTGGCTTTGCATAAATGAATTCTTCATTTGTTTGATAGTTTTCAGGTTTTTCATGATCTTGAAATTGAGGACCAATTGATAGTTTATGAGTAGGATGTTTGCGATTAAAAATATCCTTAGCTGATAAACCTGATGCTTCTTTTATAGATTCATCATATATATAAGGTTCTAAATCCTGTTTGATAATATTTTCTTCATTATCCACTTGATTATTGTGAAGATATGAATTTTCCAGTATTGGTGACAATTCAATTTGCAGCAATTTCAAAGTTTTATTAGCATTCAATATCAATGTATTACTTGCTTTGGAACCATTATCTAGGATCTCACTAAATCCTAAACTGGCCACTAATGCTAAAACTACCAAGTTGATCATGTCGAACAAGTCTATATTATAATTCTATTTGTTCTACAAACTATATGTTTACAAACATAAGTAGAAAAAAAAAAAAAAAGAAGTTGTATGTACAGAGATATATCATCAAGTCGAATTCATAATTGGGACAAGTGTTGAATCTTAGTTTTCCAATTTCAAAACAACCTTTTTGGCAATATCAATATAAGGACGAGCAAGTGAAGATTCTGGATCATTGATTACAATTGGTTTACCAAGATCTGATTGAGTACAAATATCTTCTTGTAATGGAATAGAGCCCAAGAGTTCTAAATTGTTTTTTTCCGCTTCTCTTTGGGCACCTCCAGATCCAAATATATGCAGCTCATGATTACAGTTGGGACAAACGTAGTAACTCATATTTTGAACCATACCTAAAATGGGGATTTTCACTTTATTGAACATGGTAATACCTTTTACGGCATCTATCAATGCAATATCTTGAGGAGTACTCACTATAATAGCACCATCCACTTTCAATTGTTGACTAATCGTCAATTGAGTGTCCCCAGTTCCTGGAGGCATATCAATCACTAGGTAGTCCAAATTTGACCATTCCACTTCAAATAACAATTGCTGCAAAGCTTTCATGACCATCAAACCTCTCCACACAACAGCATTTTCTTCCAGTATCATATATCCCATAGACATCGATTGAATACCATAGTTGGTTAATGGATATAATTTGCCCTGATCTGACACTCTAGGCTCACCCTTTAAAGACAAAAGTCGAGGCACTGAAGGTCCAAATATGTCAGCATCCAAGATCCCCACGTTCTTGCCTAGTTTCTTCAATGCACTGGCTATGTTAACTGATACTGTGGATTTGCCAACTCCCCCTTTAGCTGAAGACACCAATAACACTTTCTTCACCCCAGGTATTCTTTGTTTGATGGGTAGTCCTCGAGACATTCGAGGCACTTCTGGTGACCTATTAGGAAGCCCAAGCGGGTTTTCATGCATTTTAAGAAACGTCCTATGGAACAATCGTACATGGTTCTTTAAATTTACAATATTCATCACTCTATCACCATTTACTGCCAATATTCAATTTAAATCTGATCTAAGCCAAAAAGCCAAAAAGCCAAAAAGCCAAAAAACAAAAAAAAAAAACAAAATCACTAATCAATTAAAAATTCAAAAACAAATCATCTACGCACATTGCAAGAAGATGTTCCAAACGTTTTTTTTTTTTAACATTACAAACACTTTTATTTAATCAGTGCTTCCATGTTTGGCAGGTTCTGGGGAGCCAGACGTCTTTTCACTACAAAACCGGATTATTCACCCACTATATATGCTCTTTCCACTAAACCAGGAAGATCCGCCATAGGCGTGGTCAGAATATCGGGATCTCAATCCAAGTACATCTTTCACAGGCTAACTAATGGGATCGGTAAGATGCCCAAAACTAGATACGCTGGAGTCAGAAGATTATATGATCCCAACCAACCTTCTCTTTTACTTGACGAGGCTCTAGTGCTATACTTCCAGTCTCCTAACACATACACTGGTGAAGATCTTTTGGAACTTCATTTACATGGCGGTACAGCCATTATACAATCAGTACTTCAAAATATTGAAAAATTACATAAACCTAATGAAGGTATAAATATTCGGTATGCAGAGCAAGGAGAATTTTCTCGAAGAGCTTTCATAAACGGCCGGTTTGATCTTACTACCATTGAAGGAATAAGAGAGATGATTGATGCAGAAACAGAATCTCAAAGAGTGGCTGCATTGGCTTCAATGAAAGGAGATACCAAGCAAGTTTTTGGTCGATGGAGAGATCAAATCTTGAACAATGTTGCATTACTTACTACAGTTATAGACTTTGGAGAAGATCATGATTTGGAAGAAGTGGCTGAATTGTTTGACACCGTCGAAACCAACATATCTCTTTTGACTCAAGATATTGAACAATATTTAATTAAAGTGCAAAGATCGGCAATTCTTTTGCAAGGAATCAAGCTTTTACTTCTTGGACCTCCTAATGCTGGAAAATCATCTTTACTTAATCAACTTGCCAATAAGGATGCAGCCATTGTAAGTAACATAGCCGGAACAACTAGGGACATCATAGATATCCCTCTTGACATAAATGGATACAAGGTTGTAGTTGGCGATACAGCTGGAATAAGAAATCAAGAATCTGCAGATGTCATTGAATTGGAGGGAATGAAAAGAGCCAAATCCAAATCTTATGATGTGGATATGGTTGTGGTAGTTTTATCACTTGAAACTTCTCCCACTGATTTAGATGAAGCTTTAATTCAACATTTGAAATCTTTACAGCAAGAGGGGAAAAGAATAGTGGTAGCCCTCAATAAGCAAGATATGTTTGATCCAAATGAACATTTGATAAATGAATTTGCTCTTAAACTTAATGTCACCACTTCTGATATTAAAGTTGTTTCATGTGAATCGGGTCATGGATTAAACGTATTAACTCAATCACTCACAAATGTATTTAAGGAGATAACTCTTTCTGAAACTGCAGATCCAGTGATCATTTCAACCAGAGTTCAAGATATTTTAAAAAACGATGTTTTGTACTCTTTTGAACAATTTTCGCTTTGGAAAGATCAAGATGACGTTGTTTTAGCCACTGAGAGTTTACGTCTGGCCATTGATGGTATTGGGAAAATTACAGGTGAAACCATTGGGGTGGAAGAAATTTTGGGTGTGGTCTTTTCTTCATTTTGCATCGGTAAATAGTCTTACAACATATTTATCATTTAATATTATTTTATTTCCATTTATATTACATTCTAACCTACTATTTCAAAAAGTTTCAACTTGGTTTCTTAACTTTTATTTTTGATTTAGTTGCCTTGTTTATCTATGACACCAAAATCATTAACTCAACTTTTTCAACATCCCAAGACATCTTTAATTGTTGGAGTTGATTTCTAGTATGTCTTCCTGTTCCTTCATCTTCATCTTGTTCATCCACTCCATTCTTTCCAATTTTTTTACTCAAGGTTGGAGCAACTTTTAATTCGAATTTTAAAAGATTAAGTCCCTTACTTAATTTGATTTCATATTGAAAATTTAATAAATCTATTCCACTTGGGGCCATATCTTCATAGATTTGACCTCCACTGGTGATTTCTTCATCATTAACATGAAGTTTACATTGGAAATCTTCATCCAGTGTTATAACTCCATGGCTGAAAATATCTGCCTTTTTGAGTTGACAAAAAATGGAATGCAAAGAAAGTTTGAAAGTTGCCAATTGTAAGGAATTAGGGGGAAGGGAAATAGCATACAGTACAGAATCATGACCAGTACTAGGGAATTTATACTCGTAAATTGTGGTGGTAGGGACAACACTATGAGTTGGGAAAAGAGTATATTTAAGTTGTTTATCCGGTGAAAGATTACTTAATGACTCTGAAATAGGATGATGAGATTGAATTTGTGTAAGGATATCTGAACTCAGAGATAAGGTAAATTGTTGAATAAATGCTTTTTCCTTTGATGGTTGATCGGAAGTTTTCCCTAAAACATTATATTCTTTTTCTAATACTGGTGTATCTTTGGAAATTATCATGTCTTCATCGTCAGTGACCAAATCACTGTCATCGGATTCTAATCCAGAATCGTCTTCTCCTTCTTCATCTCCTTCACCTTCTTCAATATTTCCATTTATATCATTTGAATCAAGTTCTGCCAGCTCTTCCTTTAGTTGTTGCTTTCTTGGTCTTCCTAATTTGATCTTAAGTTTTGGAGGGTTTTTAGGAAGTCTAGATAAAAGTTTAGAATATTTTTCTTCAAAATAATCTTGAAGTTTCACAGAATCTTGATGAATTAAAGAATCTTCATCATTATAACTTTGAGCATTACTCCAAATTAACAGTACATCTTCATGGAAATGTTCTAAATTTTCTTCTAAAGATCTTTTTGGAGAAAAATAATGTTTTTTCAGGAGATTTGATAAGATTTTGTTTATAGAAGTTGGCTCTTCAATTACTTTAAAGTAATCAGGGAATTTTTTACGATCCACAACTTCAAGGAATGGACCAGAAATTACTCCCAATTCTTCAAATTCATGATCTCTAATATCAATTAATATGGTTTCACAATTTCTAATAAGATTATCAAAAGTCAATTCATCTTCATCTTCAATTTCTTCATCTTGTTCAGCTTCCATGGTGTATTTTTCAGCTTCTTTCTTGACAAAATTCAAAATCTCTAAAGCATCTGTGACTAACCACAGTTCAGGATCATTATATAACGCAGCATTATCATATAATTGACGGAAGTCTCCTTCAAAATCATCAATATCACTAGAAGAATATTTGCCCCGACCAACTTTCCTTTGAATTTCCCCCACAGTTATTGGATTTTTCACTATAATATAGTAATCAGGGTATAACTTCTTGGATGGAAGTTTGATGAAAGGATCGGCCAACAATCTTTCGTCATCGTCGTCAGAAAGCTTTAATACGTCTTCTACCACCACTTTATAAAAATCATTGTAATCGATGGGTTCAGGTTCTCTTTTCTGTACTTTCTTCGGTCCTGATGCGGACGAAGCAGCCTTTCTCTTTGCCATGTTAGCGTTTTTGAAGATAAACAACACGAAAAACAACATTTGGCTTTGAAGTTATATGCACCACAGACACTTTTTTTTTTAATTTTTTTATTAACACCAACATTATCTTGCCATAAAAATTATTCGCACTGATTGTAATTCGTTATTTTGTCTGTTGCAATAAATACACTTCAACATGATCACCATATTATATGGGTCTGAGAGTGGTAATACTCGAGATTATGCGTCTATGTTGGCTACACGGCTTAAATACTGCCTGTTGAACCCCACACTTGCTGCCTTGGACGAATACCCGTTAAAAAAACTCATTACTGATACCACTCACTTAATCATCGTGTGCTCCACTGCGGGTCAAGGTCAACTCCCTAGAAATGCTAAAAAGTTCATGAATTTTATACGGAAGAAGAAGCTTCCTACTGATTTATTGAATCACATCAAATTGACGTCTTTTGGGGTTGGTGACTCTCTGTATACCAAATTTAATTATGCCATTAGAAAGATCCATAATCGGTTGGTTCAATTAGGATGTTCGGAGCTCCTGCCTCGTTGTGAAGCTGATGAAATGTCTCCTGAAGGTGTTGATGGGTTCTATACGGAATGGGAATCTCTGCTTTTACAAGGCTTGGAAAAAGATGTTCCAGTGGTGAATTTGGACGACTTTACCTTGTTGTTGCCGGACAACAAACTTGTAGTAAAATCTACAGAAGAAGAACGAATTCGTAAAGAAACTTTAAAGTATCCTGATGTGAGTTATGGGAAACTTATTCAAAATGAAAGGATCACTGCTCCAGACCATTTCCAGGACGTTCGTCATGTAATTATTGAATCTGAAACCCTTATCAAATATTCCGTGGGTGATACTTTGGCACTTTATCCATGGAATGATGACGCTGTAATTGATCTTCTATTCCAAGCCCAACCTCATTGGTTACCATTTGCTGATAAGCCAATATCGATCTCAGGATCAGTCCATTTAGACTCGGGTTTGATTGAAAATTTAACATTAAGAAGTTTATTTAAATATCATCTTGATATAGTAGCCATTCCTAGAAGATCATTTTTCATGTTATTATGGCATTTCTGTGATTCTACTTCTGAAGACGGACAACGTGAACAAGAAAAATTGAAAGAGTTTGGAGGTTTTGAAGAGCCTGACGAACTTTATAATTATGCAAATAAACCAAGAAGACTGATTTTGGAAACCATATTAGAATTCCAAGGAAATATAAAGATACCATTACAATACATTTTTGATCTTTTCCCCAAGATTTATCCAAGGTTATTCCTGATTGCATCTAAACCAGATGATCATAGAGCAGAACTTGCCATAGCTATTGTGGAATACAAAACCATATTGAAACGTATTAGACGTGGGTTATGTACCAAATGGCTCAAACAGCTTCCAATAGATTCGCCAATTCCATTTACAGTTCATGCTTCAGATTTAACTTTTCAAAAGGATCCTATTATAATGATTGCACCAGGTACAGGTGTTGCACCTATGAAATCTTTGATTGAAGAAAGAGCTTCTACAGGTCAAGAACTTTATCTTTTTTATGGATGTAGATATCGTGGAAAGGATTGCTTATTCGATGAAAAATGGCAAAAATTGGACAAATCTAATCAAATACATTATTTGCCTTGTTTCTCAAGAGATCCCGATTCTAAATACAAATATGTTCAAGATAAGATATTTGCTGAAAAGGAATTGATTGCTGATTTAATTACCAAACAAAATGCCACAATTTTCATTTGTGGTTCAAGTGGTAGTATGCCAAGACAGGTCAAAGTGACTTTAATTGAAATATTACAAACCACTGGATTTTCTGAACAAGAAGCATCGCAATACATTCTAGGCATGGAAAATAATAATAGATATATACAAGAAACTTGGTGATATTTTATAGAAACATATATTTAATAGATATTTTTATAGTGGAAAAAATATTGTTCTAATGTTCACAGAGTGCAAAATCTCTTTGAAATGCTGAATTTTCATCATCGTCTGGTCGTTTTCTTTCCTCCATAAGTTTCAACCGTTCAATTTTTGCATCATCTAAACTTAAGGGCCAGTTTTTTATTTTTGCCTTATTTATAAGATCTCTCGTTTGGTTTGAAATTAAATCTTCCCATTGTGGAGCTGGAACCTGATCTGAAGCTATTAGATTCTTATTATATGGATCACATACAAAGAAGCATAATATTTTTCTCACCCCAGGTTTTGTTTTATCTAACAATTCAAAAGGTGCCACTTTATGTTGCATACAATTAGGAAAGATTAATATTTGATTTTCTTCACATTTAGCATGACCCAAGTTCCTAGTCATTTTAGATTCAGATGTGATTCCAAATACTTTTTCCAAACCTATATTGTCACCCGATTCATACATGACTGGGTCTTCAAAAGCAGTTCTAAATTCAAGGACAGATTCCGATATGTTTGTACATTCATAATAATACAATACTGTTGCAACTATGTCTTCATTTATAGTACCTTCAACATGCCATGAGCCTCCTGGGTATTTAGGATTTTCTGGGCTCAATTCAATATTTGCAAGTTTTACTATCACATTTAAATCTTTAAAATCTTGTAGTAAATCAAAATCATAGTTAACTGGATAATCCTTATTATACTTAGGAACAAATTCATTTAAAAATTGAGACCTTGTTTCCATGTAATCTTCTAAATCCTCATCATCTAATTTTCCATCTATGACTTCATCCCATATGCGGTCTTTCTCATCTTCGTATTCTTGGGAATACAATTTTGAACAATCAACTTCAATTCTGTTTGGCATACCAGTAGCATATCTACTTAAACAGAAATTCAACCCAGGAAGTGATTTATTGAATATTTCCTCGATACATTGATATAAATCTTTATATTTCAATGGGTGTAAGTTGTTAATATATGATCCTATTTTGTATGATTTATTATCAAATAATTCACCTGTTCGAACAAATTTTGCTGGAATCCATTGAAAATTTTCTGAAATTGCATATTTTTCTACTTTTGGTTTGAATGATCCAATCTTATTATTGAATTGAGCGATTGTCAACTCAGAATTTGGTTTGGAAATATCATCCAAAATCGGAGTTTGGCCGTATTGTAATGGATATAATGAAGGATGAACCAAGTCAATAACTTGATTATTTGATCCAGGATGATAATCTTTGCCCGAACTAAACTCTAAATCAGTGAATAATTGTACTTGTTGTTGTAATTTGACTTTTAATTGTTGATCAATAGCATTAGTGCTGGAAACAATTTTGTCGTCGCAGCCAACTGAAAACCCAACATCTTCAAAACCAGGAAAATTTGTTTCAATGTAATGATACCAATCCAATTCTCGGAAAACGTAGTTCAAAATCAACTCAATGATTGATATGTCACTGTATTCAATTCTAAGTTCTGTTTTCCATTTTTCTACAATGTCCTGCTGTCGGAATTTAACTTTCCAATCTTTCTTTTCTCTGATTAACCTAGATATCTCAATTATAGTCAATTCGTTCAAACAACGAATCGGTTCACCCATTCTGGAGGATGAATTCCAAAAAGGATGACCAAAAGGTGAATTGAGCTCTCTGTCGGCATAATAATGCTTTTGTCTCATTTATTGCTTGACCAAAGGATATTAAAAGTATGTGTGTTTTTAAAAAACATCTTATATTATTGGTGCTAATTCATATTTTATACAAATTGTGCAAAATACGAATTTAATCAATGTTTTTACATTTTCACTTGATTGTTCATTTTATCTATCAAGAGACATCAAGTTACTGTATTTGTAGCATGAATTAGCAAGCCACAACGGATTGTAAATGCTAAACTGTGACCTATATCTTTAGCAACTGTAAAATATTGATCACTGCTTCTTTTAATTCTTACTCTCTAATCTATTAATACCTTCCCTCTGTGATTTTATTATCATTTTTTTGTATTTTTTTTTATTTTGTCAAATCGAAACGACGCAAAAATTAAGTCAACTCTCTGATGCTTACATCTACGCTCCGCAAAAGCCTTTTAGGCACCACAAGACAGGCTCTTCGGTTGCAACATACCCACACTAAGGGTTTGGGTCCGTTGACTATACAAGGGAAAGAGTACGATGCAGATAAATGGACAAACATCCCTGAGTTCATTCGTCTTCTTGCCAATCGTGAAGTTCCTCATCATAAGAACCATAACCACCCAATTGGAATTCTTCGGGATTTGATCGAGGAAAATTTCAAGGGTATGGATTATACTTTCTATAATGATTTCAACCCCGTTGTGACAAAGTTTGAGAACTTCGATGCCTTGGGATTTCCTGAAGATCATCCAGGTAGATCTCTTTCAGATACTTATTATTTGAATGAAAATAATTTATTACGGACCCATACTTCTGCTCATGAACATCAATGTTTCCAAGAAACGAAAACCCCAGGTTACTTCATTACCGCAGATGTCTATCGTAAAGATGAAATAGATAGAACCCATTATCCAGCTTTCCATCAAATGGAAGGTGCAAGGGTTTGGAAACAATCGGAAACATCTGAACAAGAAATCCAACAAGCAATTGATAAGATTCCAGAAACTGATATTTTGGTTGAAGATCCATTTAGGGAAAATCCATTCAACCAACAAAACCCAAAACAAACTTACATGACTGATAAAGAATGTGAATTGGTTCAAATTCATTTGAAAAAAACTTTAGAATATTTGGTAAACGTAGTGTTTAATAAAGCCAAAGAAAGTGCTAAACTTTCAGGATCGACGGAACCATATTTGAATGAACCATTAAAAGTTCGTTGGGTAGAAGCTTATTTCCCTTGGACTTCTCCATCATGGGAAATTGAGGTTTGGTGGAAGGGTGAATGGCTTGAATGTTGTGGTTGCGGACTTGTGCAACGTCAAGTATTAGTTAATAGTGGATTGAAAAATGAAATAGGATGGGCATTTGGAGTTGGTCTTGATAGAATTGCAATGTTATTATTTGGAATTCCTGATATTAGATTATTTTGGACAAAAGACGAAAGATTTCATAATCAATTCAGCAGAGGTAAGATCACTACATTTAAAGAATACTCTAAACATCCAGGAATTAAGAGGGATATTGCCTTTTGGTTACCTGAAAACGGGTCTGAGTTGCATGTCAATGAAGTCATGGAAGTGGTTCGAAATTATGGAGGAGATTTGGTTGAAAATGTATCACTTATTGATGATTTCACTCATCCCAAAACTAAAA
Organism: Kurtzmaniella fragi; assembly: GCA_030581955.1. Taxonomy (NCBI): domain Eukaryota; kingdom Fungi; phylum Ascomycota; class Pichiomycetes; order Serinales; family Debaryomycetaceae; genus Kurtzmaniella; species Kurtzmaniella fragi. Next base: position 26,199 of record JAKTWE010000022.1, read on the forward strand.
AAAGAAGTCAGTGTTATAGAATAAATTATCAGTCAATGGACAGAAACTTGACTAACCAAGAGGTGAATGACATCCAAGATGATGTTACTCTGGATTTGGAACGTCTTTTCAAAATAACTGTCCGTTAATGTATATAGTGTATAAAGAATAGAAGATTGATATCTAATTACCAAGCTTTTGTGTTTGTCTCTCTTTCTCTGTTTAACTTTTTTTCCTCTCTTCTAAATCATTTTTTTTTTTTTTTTTTTTTTGTCATACCTTCATTTTCCAATTTGTTCATTTCTCATTTTCAATTTTCACTTTACTCAACACTTCACCATGATTGGCCTCAGAAGTGTGTTTAACACCTTGGGAAGAACCCCGTTTACAGGTGCTATTCACAACTCATATACCAAGGTTTCTGTGCCTCTGAGCGTTGCTCTTTTGTTCAAAAGAGACAAACATGAATACGCTCCCAGATTCAAAGCGGTAAGAAAACAGCAAAAAGGAAGAGTGACAGTGAGAACTGGAGGATCTATCAAAGGAAACAAACTTGAATTTGGCTCATATGGTTTGAGATTGAAGCTGGAAGGTATTCGTATGACAGCAGCTCAACTTGAAGCTGCAGACAAGGTTATTCGTAGAGATATCAGACCTTTCGATGGTAGACTTATTACCAGATTTGTTTGTAATATCGCAGTTTGTGTCAAGGGTAATCAAACTAGAATGGGTAAAGGTAAAGGTTCTTTTGATCATTGGGCATGTAGAGTTCCTACGGGGAAAGTTTTATTTGAAGTTGATGGAGACATGCACGAAAAAGTGGTCAAGGAAACTTTAAGAAAAGCGGCAGCCAAATTACCAGGAATTTTTGAAATTATCGACCAGGATTCCAAAATCAGAGTATCTATTACTGATTGCATAGATGAACCAACAGCAGTTCACCAAATTGAAAAGTTGAATCGAGAACCAACCAAAAAATGGGCAAACATATTGGCTTCAAAGGAACCAATGTATAAAATGTTCAGAGGACGTTAGGACAAAACTTGTAAATAATATATATATATATAACTAGGAAATAGAACACTCACTATAAGGAAGACAAAATTTAAATGGAGATCCAACGCTTTGTCTACCAAAAGCCGTCTCTCTACCTCCCACCTTTTATTTTTTTTTATTTTTTTTTTTTTTTTTTTGACTGTCTCTACTTCTCAGAAAAACACATACTCATTAATTAAATATATATTAAGATGTCGTATCTGAAAGATACCCCACGTTTGATCCACAATGCGCTCAATATAGCATCCCAGATAGTGGAGTCCGATACAGAGGTATCTGTGATTGACTTGAATCTTCTAGAGAGCTTGAATACCAACCAATCTCTCAATTACATCAAATTAGAACAAACGCTAAACACTCTAGAAGACAATGCAGATAAGTACAAGAATCATAGTATGTTATAACAAAGGGAACCAATTTTAGATAAAAAACTAACTTAGAACTCCAATTTGTAGAATATTCACAAGAATTGGATAGAATAGAGTCACAACTCAATACATTGGACAATGTGGTGAAAGAAATAGATCAATGGTCTAAGAACTTGGACGCCAAATTACATAATAGAACCACCAGATGATTATGTTTACAAATTTGAATTCAATTATTGAAGGGGTATCAAGAGTGGAGTCGATTATAAATTACAAACAGAGAAATTGTAACCACTTTTGTAATCTAATCAATATATGTATTTGTACCTGATCATTTTCAATTTTTGCTTACAAGTTTATACTAATCATGTTATTATTTCGATGGTTTCTATATTTTATCTCTATAATGAAATCTCAAGCGTCTCAAGTGTTAGAATATTTAAATGAAGAGAAAACAACTTATCCAGTTATTTCTAAAAATTCTCACAATATTATTCAAAACATATTACCTGAAAATGTTACCAATAATAATACAATTGCAATTCAAGATATAAGAGTTGAAACAGGTCTTTTTTTCGATGTCAATAAGGATTATGATGAAGACGATTGTGAAGAAGAGAAAAAGGAAGATGATTGTGAAGGTTGGTGGTTTTGGCCCTTTAATGCAAATGAAACTATTGAGACCAATCCAAAAGCAGAAACTCTTTTGGGTTATGCAGTAGAAGGATCTCATGGTTTATTCACTGATAATGGCCACCAAACTAAACAAAATCCAAGAAATTCAATTCATGCTGTCAAGTTAAATCTCACTTTACAAAATACAACCAAATCAAGTGATGCTTATAAGAATCGGACTCAACTTTATTCTAATTTAACATCATTTGGATCAATTGCTAATTTGTCAACCTTAAACTCTTCAATCAATTATACATCTTTATCATCATCATCAGGAAATCAAATATGCAGCAATATTCCTATATTCACATTAATCATTGGAGGGGCATTAATATATTATCTGACGATTTCCATTTAAATGAAAGTTTATTATTTCACAATCATATTCAATATTAAATTCCATAAAGATCAAATTATTTGACCTTAATTTTGTAAAGCTTTTAACCTTTCTCTCATTTCATCTAAAGCTTCATAATCTTCTTCTTCTTCTTCCTCCACGGGCAGAGAGATTTCCGGTTCTACCTCTGGAGTTTCTAACTGAGTAGCAGGTACATCAGTTTCAATCTTATTAAACTTCTCTTCAGTAAGATTTTGAATAATCTTATCTACTTCACTTTGCAGTTCAAATTCTTCCTCTTCATCCATATCTAAATCAACCATATCATCTACCATTTCATTAATTATTCCTGCTCTCATGAGTTCTTTCAGTAATTCTTGCATTGTACCTGTAACTACTCCTAAATTAACAAGTCTATTAACATCTTTCATAATACCTGTCAGAGCTTTAAGTGAATCAGTTAATTTATTCATTTGCCATTGCTCATTTACCGCCATATTTATCAGGTCAATTCTGGTTTTCAGAGTATACAATTTATTGTATTGTTTGTTGATATTAATAAGTTCTTTGGCGTATAATTTAGCTGTCTTATAATCATTTGCCTTTGCCGCTTTTTTAATAAGTCCCTCCGTTTTCTTCTTCAATGGTTGAAGTTGATTCATGGATCGATCAAGCTCTCTTTTATTTTTACGAAGAAGCAGATTGATTTTTCTCATCTGCTCCTTGGGATCTGGGCCCCAAATGGTTTTCTTTATGTAATCCATGGCCCCAACTGACGAATTGCTTAAACCGTTCAAGAGATTTAGATTGAGATAAATAAGAAAGGAGCGGATAGACAAAATTAGAGAGAGAGAAAAAAAAAAAAAAAAAAGAAAAAAAAAGAATAAGACGCAATATAAATCACCAGCGGTCTAACAAGGTTGAATACAAACTTTTTAATGTACCTGGTTTTGCATAAGTTCTATATTTTATAATTTAAAGATAGGATAAGTCGGTTCAATTATCCAAAATAACCATTGATTTAGCAGCAAACCCTTCTAAATGAAATATACTCTTTTGTCCCAAACTTAATCTTTCATCAAATATGGCAGCATTATCAACTAAAGGTTGAGCCAGTTTAGGTACTATTTTGATTAATTCAAACAAAAGCTTTTTTAAAATTATTCTTGCAGGGATACAGTGAGATAAAAGTTCATAAAAGACAACTCTAACTTTAGCAAGATTGGCCACAGTTTTATTAGTCACAATCAGTCTTGCTAAGTTTTCAATTATAGTTTCCCAATCTAATTTAACAACTGAATTGATCAGTGAATTATCAATTACAGCACTTTGCATTGAAATTGTTTCAAAACAAAGTAAAGATTTACGTAAATTTCTATCATTTTGAGATGCAACATTTTGAAAGAATTCTTGAGTTTTGGTTTCATTATTAAACTTCACACTTTCTCTTTGACTAACATTCATTAATATACCCAGAATATCTTGTACAGAAGGAGCAGGGATTCGAACTAATAAAGTTCTTGATTTGATTGGGGCAATTATATTGGAAGTAGTGTTACTAATTAAAATAAGTCTGATATTAGCAGAATACTTTTCCATTGTTCTTCTGAGTGCAGCTTGAGCATCTCTGGAAAGAGATTCTGCTTCATTAATAATAACAACTTTAAATCTATGACGAGTTTTGTTGCCTACTCCTGCAGCAAAATCCACTTGTTCTGTCAGGGCAACATCTTTAAGAAGATCTTGAATGACCACTCGATCATTATTCCCCATATCTGAGGGAGTGATTTCAAGATGAAATGGTGATGATAATACATTGAACTCCAATTTACGATTCAGCAGAGTAGTGAATGATTTAACATCAATCTTAAGTTTTTCTACCAGAGGACCGAAAAGCTCATGAAGAGTTGCATAGATTCTGGTTTTTTTACCTGCTCCTGAAGGTCCATAGACCAATAAATGAGGAAAATCGCCACTGGAGGCTAAAGAGCGAAAACTTTCAGTGATATCATCATGATAAGACAATTGATCAAGCTGTTTAGGGCGGTATTTATCGACCCACAAGGACATGACGCGTAGTTTTATAGAGTATGAGAAACAAAATTTCAAGAAAGGTTGTAAATAAAGATTAAAAAAAAGAAAAAAAAAAAAGACATACAACAAACTCAAACCTATACACACTACATCCATTAACATTTGAACATCTATTAATACAAACTCCACGTAAACTCCTTTCTTTCTTTCTTTCTTTCTTTTGATTTTATATTAATTAATTTATCTTTCCTTGCATTCTCAATAGAATGATATGCCTATATAATTGTTGAAATTAGTGATCATTGATCGTGGATTTCGGTCGTCTCATTTTTGCCATTTTTTTTTGTTTTATGGCTTTTGGGCTTTGCGTTTCGCTTCACACTGCTCATATTTTAGGACTGGTTCTTAAAAAATGAGTAGGACATTCATACCCACCTGGATTCTTTTCTAAATATTCTTGATGATAATCTTCAGCATCCCACCATATTTCAATCGGCTCAATTCTAGTGGCAATTTTGTTCTTAGGGTACCATTCAGTTTGAGCTTTTTCCTTGGCTTCTAATGCAATTTTTTGTTCTTCTTGAGTATGAGTCAAAATTGCGCTACGATATTGAGTACCAACGTCTGGTCCTTGTTGATTAACTTGAGTAGGATCATGGATTCTGAAAAATATATCTAATATATCCAAAAGTTTCACTTGATCTGGTTCATAAGATATTTGCACTGCTTCAACGAAATTGGTTCTTCCAGTACAAACTTGTTCGTAAGAAATTTGTCCTGATTGACTTCCATTGGCGTATCCTACTTTGAGATCGAGAACTCCTTTACCCTTAAATTGCTTTGCAAACACTCTTTCAACGCCCCAGAAACATCCAGCTGCAACCGTGATGAGCTTAGAAGTCGATGAAGTCTTCAATGTAGGTGAGAACTTGGATGTCATGGCTAATTTCTTGTATTTCCTTGATGGCGTTTTAACCCTATTTGTAATGCGATAACAAAATGAAAAATATATGTCAAAAACTGTGGTGTTTTTGGATTCTTATTTTTTTTTTTTAAGGTCTGTCACTTATTATTCTTAAACTTCAACCGGAGTCATAGTCCACGTGAGAGAACGCCATTATTTTTCTGTCGCTTAATCCTAACGAGGCTAAGATAGTCAATCGTAGGTCATTTTTCCCGAATCGGTTTTAAACGGTTAACATTTTTTTAAATCTACAACTTGCATATCAAGCCATTAATTACATCTAATTGAAGATACAAATTTTATTCTTTTGTACATGTATGAAAATTTCATTATTTGCGTTTAAACCCAAATACACTTTTCCTTCTATCTACTCCTGAACCCCCTGTAACTGATCCAGATCGAGATCCAGATGCTTCATTACTGTTATTACTTGTTACTTCTTCATTTTTTTCATTTTTCCTTTTGAACCCCCATGATGAAGCTTTCTTTTCTTGCTTGATTTCTGGTTTTTTGATTTCCTTTTTAACTTCAATTGAAGAAGGTTGAGAATCAATTTTACTTGCTTCAACTGATCCATTATCGTTATTTGAATTATTTTTCAAATTAAAATTCTTTTTAAATAAACTTGGTTTCTTCAGTTCTAATGTATCATTAGAAGAAATCAGTAAATGAACCGATTGTGAAAGTTCTGCAGGTTTTTCCGCCGATATTGCGGGTGACTTTCCAACATCAGTAAGTAATTCATCTCCTCCATGGAATATTCCTGCAACATCAAATCCAAAATTCTCATCAACTGTAGTTTCAGCCATATCTTCTGAATTGGTTTCAGTATCGGTATGACATTTTCTATAAAACATAATATAAGCACTGGCTAATCCAGGTCCATCACCAAAAAATCTTAAAACGTATGAATCATCCACAATTTCAACAGTTTCATCATCGAAAAGTAACCATAATTGACATTTGATTTTACAAAGTGCCACATAATGTCCATGCATTGGTCCACCACCAATATGAACAACTAATGCATACAATTCAAATAAAGACAGATCAGTCAGTTTATTTTTTTCTCCGGTTTTCGTATTGAATAGTCTTAATTTATGCAGATACAGAATCAGATCGAAAAGTTTAACCATTCGATCAACTTTTTCATCATATTTGAATCTTTTGAGATTTATAACTAATACTTCAGGTAATTGTTTAATTTTAATTGTTTTAGTGGCTTCTTGTAACAGCAGACAAGTGTTACAATAAAACTTATTTTGATGTCTTAAAATCTCCAGTTTCAGAAAATTATTAAGCAGGTGTGTTAACAGGTATGCACTTTCACCAGGAGGTACATCAATACTAAGATCAAGAAAGCTTTCTTCTTTCAGAGTAATGGTTTCACACAGTAAGCATTTGGTTTCATTTGTGATTAATCCTTTAAATATATTATTGCACCAATTTTGGGCAACTCCTTCTTTATCTAAATTTTCTATAATATCATTAATAAGATAATTACAAAATTCATGAGCATCATGATGCATGTTGTTTTGTCTAAACAAATAATTTTTCTCCTTCAATTTGGTAATAAACCAATTAGGCAGAACTACTCCTGTTTGCAGTTGATTCTCTACCATACTTTCAAATATATCTCGAAGTCCATATAATAAGGACAGCTCCATATTTTGTTGATCTGTGGGTAACAACAGACCATCTAAATTAATGATTGGTCCATTGATTAATGCAGCTCGTTTCCTCTGATCAGAACTAGGATTTGCATTTGGATTACTTAATGGATCCGGATAAGGAATCCCCACAATTACAACACTTCGTTGATTATTGTTTTCACCAAACTTAGCTTGTCCTAATGTAGAGCCTTGACTATTTTGAGATGATCCGTTACTGTCTTTACTCAAAAGCATCAGTGACAGTTGCAGGTAATCTTGTTTATTATTATTATTGGCACTCAATGCACTTGAAATTACGCCTATCAGTGGCTTGGTAACTAGTAAAGGCAATCCCAGCATTTCATGGGTTTTACGAATCCGAATTTGTTGTTCCATTGATAATGATTCACAAAGTTCCGCTTGCAGAATACTTGCTTTATGCTGAGAATGAAGTTCTTCAGTATTTGTATTGGTGGATAATAACCCAGTTACTCCAGTATTTGATTGATTGCCACTACTAAATTTCAACCCAAATAAACTTCCCTTCTTACCAAATCTTGGACGCTCGTCTTCATTGGAAGATATCGACCCCACATGTGCACTGGTATTGGCTGTAGACCCTCCGTTGCCTCCCAGACTCAGATGTCCAGTACTAGTAGTTTGCATCAGTACATTGCTCATGACCGAGCCATGTTTTCCTTGCTCCTTAAGTTTCTTGGCCACAAGCATTTCATATTTGGCTGTGAATGCATGTTGTTTTGCCCCTAACATGGCGGTTCTTCGAGGGTGATTCTTAGAATTATGACCCACCAATTCTTTACGGAACGGCTCTGTATAGTATAAACATTGAAGTATCAGATTACAATAGCATGTATTACCAAAGTTTTCCATCCCATATATCTTGTAAGACCCATCGCCATAGGGCAATTCATCGCCAGCAGTCTTGGCTGCCATTTTGTGAGTTTGATTATTGATAATGATTAATGAGATTTGTGTGCAGATTGTCAATCGGAAATGACATATTAAACAATCTCGGTGAGGGAACTAAAAAATAAAATAAATAAAATAAATAAAATAAATAAAATAAATACTTGGTAGCTTTGTAGTGGTATTTAGATGTTTGTTGAAAAAAGTGATGTGGTCAACCGACATAATGTTACTTGTTAAAATTAATTCAGAACAATCTATTTACTTTGACGTGTTTTTTGTTGTCTTGGCTTGATGTTTATTTACCCGAGGTGCATGGCTAGTAACGAGGGATTTAATGATCCAGGAAATTCATTCAGTACGGGCTTAATACAATTTAATGATGTGGTTGAATATAAGGAATTGAAAGATCGAAAAAATATCAATTCTCAAATAAGATCAATCAAATATGCAGCGTTTCATTTGATGAATAATGTATGACCTCTAGATGACAAGAAAGGGGTATGGAAATATACTCATAACATTTAAATTTAAGCTCAAATGTGGGAGAAATCACTAAACAATTTTTGCCTTTAATAATTCAAAAATACTAACCTTAGTATTGTTATTTTTGTATGCAACATCATAAGGCAACCACAAGGCCATCCATATCCACCAACTTCCATACAAACACAAGCAATTAATACAAGAAGGTTTTTCGATAACTTTTTATTCGATAACTTTTTTTTTCCACTCTTCCCAGAAACGAATTAACGAGAATTGAGAAATAACGGTTCGACGTAAAGAAAACACAACCTCAACACGGACCCCTCTCCGAAGCCGAGTCGGATGAAAACCTAATTCTTATACTAACAAAGAGCAATTTAATATATTTTTTTAAATCCATTCTGATCACAGTGAGTTTAAGTTTTAAACTTCTTCTCTTATATCCTTTAAATCCAAATTCCAGTATCTCCGATTTTAATTTTCCTTCTTTTGCAACTTTATTTTTGACAGGTTTTTTTGCACCTATTTTCACACCTAATTGAGTAGAAACTTTAAGTGATTTTATCATTTAATTTTGTTTGTAAGCCTTTTTATGGATATTTGCTGCAACACTATATACAGAGACGGAATTAACGGACACAACACACGGCTGAAAGGTACTCTCAGTCAATAGAGCACACTTATATCCGTTTTGTTGCGGCTACTTAGTTGCAGTCAAGAGCTCTAGTATCACATTTTGAGGTTAATTACCTTTGTGGTGGTAGCTGCCTATTAAATGCAAAATAAATTGCTCAAAGTAGTGATGTGTAACACTGTTGATTTTTATAAGTAGGGACTTTTTTTTTTTTTTTTTTTGGAGGTGGGGCAGGAAATGCTTTACCTTTCTTCTTTTTTTATGTAGTGTAAGTGTATTTGTGCAGGTGGCAAATGCCAGTTACGAAAGATCAAACATTATAAACTCCGTCTCCAATCTTTATCAGCCTTGAAAATACCTTCAAGAACCACAATACATAGTTATATTAAACAATGTTCTTTGAACAACAGAATCGTCGAAACTTGATTGAACTTGTGGAAACCCTTTTTATCCATAATCAGAACATTTCCACACGCAAAATCTTGATATAAAAATTTAAAACTATATCAAAAGCCGTTCACTTGAGGCGTTACAAAAAAAAAAAAAAAAACTGACAGAACGAAATCAAAATATGTTATGTTCCCCATCCAAACGGAGATACCATGTATGACATATTTTGCGTATCTGCTAAATAATATTTCTGTTCAAAAGTATAAAGGTCAATGGAAATCCCTTGCAAAAAAACTATTACAAAACTTGAACTCAGATAACCCCAACATATAATGTCTGAAGAATTTAAAGTAGAGCCACTTACTGTGTCGTCTCATCCACCCAACGTTAATGATTCAGAGAAAAAAGTGTTTATTGAATCAGATGCTGGTGATGGAACTAGAAGAGAAGATCAATATTTACATGGAATGCAATTGGGATTATGCTTGATGTCAATTTTCCTTTCATTATTTCTTGTTGCCTTAGATCAAACCATTATTGTTACATTATTATCAGATGTGGGTAATAAATTCAACGCATTAGATAAAGTTGGATGGCTTGCGTCTGGGTTTTTACTTGCAATGGCTTGTTTAGTTGCTACCTGGGGTAAATGTTCAGTCATTTTTGGTAGAAAAGTATGCATGTTTGCTGCTATTATATTATTTGAAGCAGGTTCTTTAGTTTGTGCTTTATCAAATTCTATGAATATGCTTATTGGTGGAAGAGTATTGGCTGGTGTTGGTGGTGGTGGTATTCAATCACTTGTTTTCATTATCATTGCCGAAATTGTTCCTATTGAAACCCGTCCTTTATCAATGGCTTTAATTGGTTGTGTTTTTGCCATTGCATCTGTTTTAGGTCCTCTTATTGGTGGTGCATTTACTTCCAACGTTTCTTGGAGATGGGCTTTCTATATTAATTTACCAATTGGTGGTGTTGCAATTGGTATTTTGTTTTTTGCATTCAACCCTCCAAAGGTTAAGGGTAATTTCAAAGACAAACTTTTTATGATTGATTATTTCGGTACCGCTTTATTGACTTTTGGATCCGTTTTATTTCTTTTAGGTTTAACTTTTGGCTCTTCTCAATATGCATGGGATTCAGCAGCTGTTATTTGCTGCATTATTCTTGGTGTTTTAATTTTGATAGGTTTTGGAGTTTGGAACTTCAAATTCCTGAAGAGTCAAATCATTGCCACCGATGTAATGATTCCTCAAGTTTGTGCTTCAGCACTTTGCATTTTTTCAATGTTTGCAGCTTTTATGTCTTCATGTATTTACTGTGCACTTTATTTCCAAATTGTTTGGGACGCTGATGCATGGCACTCAGGTCTTCATTTATTACCATTTATCATTGCATTGGTTATTTCCTCAATTGCTTCTGGTGTCACCATCAGTAAATCCAGATATGTCAAACCTTTTGCTCTTGTTGGTAGTGCGCTACTTCCACTTGGTGCTGGACTTTTATCATTATTAGGTGTAGACTCAAGTTCTGGTGAAAAAATTGGTTTATTGATTGTTATCGGTGTCGGGACTGGTATTGTTATGCAAAGTAGTATAATCTCATCTCAAATTTCAGCTCCAAAAACTCCAGGTGGTACTATTATGGCCACCACTTTAATCAATCTTGGTAGAGGTATGGGAGGTGCCATTGGATCGATTCTTGCAGATGTTGCTTACAATTCTGCTCTCAAAAACAATTTAGCAAACCAAATTGCCAAGATCACTAACCAACTGCTTCTTGCAGAATTAAGCAATATCAATCTTGCTTCTCTCTCATCTTCATCCACTTCTATTCAAGGCTTGTCTCAAGAAGCTCAAAGTTTTGTTAAGACTCAAATTGTTCATGCCATCCGTACAGTCTTTTACATGGATATCGGATTCGGTTGTCTTGCATTCATTAGTGCTTTTTTCATCACCAACAAACGTTTACCACAAATATCTGCTGGTGCAAAATCTCAAGAAGAAATCATCAACAATGAGCAAAATATCAAAACAGTAGATGAAACTGATTCAAACATTGAATCCTCTAATGAAGAAAGAGAAGTTGAAGAATCAAAGAAAGATTCTGAAATCGTCTAGGCCGTTCATTGATCCTTCTTACCTTCATGTACATAATTGACAATGTTGAATTGTAAAAATTTATATATTCAACCCTCACATTAAAATGTTTTTGTTCAATAAACATATTAATTTAATATAAGAACCAATTAATTTAATCAGATTGTAGCCAAAAATAACAATTTTCATCTTAATAAATTTTGATGATTATCAACAGAGAGGCAGTTTCGCAACCAACCGCATTTAATTTATTTTTGAAACTTTTCCGAATTTTAAAATTTGAACGCGTCGATAATGGTTGTAAAGTCCAAGTCCAGCACCCCATTGGTGAACCCGGAGCACCCCGCCTTCCAAGTTTCGATCATAGATGATGATCTGGCCCAGCAGTTGGCTAAATTACTGCCTACTTATTTGACAAACGACCAAATACCTGACGATCATTCCATTCACAAAGTAAGGAATACTTATGAATATATATACGTTATGCATTGGCTTAACCTTTGTCGAGGATTTGTAAAATTGGAAAGTGAATATTTTGATGTGGACCTTTTTGAAATAGAGTTACTTAACATGGTTTATCCCGCCCCACTTAATGAACTGGTTTTGTTCATTCACAAATTAAAAAGACAATTAATCAATGCACTTCCTGGTAAACCAACTGGAACTTTTGAAAACGTTTATAATCAATGGTTCACTCAAAGAAATGTTAAAGCCATTGATGAAGAGTTAGATTCAATGCTAGTTGATGAAATAGAATCTTTTCCTGAAGATATTGAACTTCCATTTTTCGATAATTTACTTTTTGAAGATAAAATTCAATATCTTTATAATTGGATGATATATTTAACAGAGTTACCACAATTCAGATCATTTTTGGATAAAAAGGGTTCCTTTTCTGAAAATCTTAGAATGAATTCTATTTGGCAAGAGCCCAATTCAGGTCATACATCCGAGCAATGGCTTTTGTTATTCAATTCTAGGTTGTATAAACGTACTGTGACAGTGCCGGAATTACATATTTCAAAGAAAAGAAAATTGGCTCCTCAAGATCCACAACAACATTTTGGAGATGAAAAATTTGATGTGGAAGACGTTAAATTTGAACTTCTTGCCAAAGGTATATATCAGATTGATTCATTCATAACTGAATTAAGTACTCGTAAAAAGGCCAAGATTCCAAAAGAACAACATAAAGCTCTTTCAGCCTCACAGATCATAGAGGATCTTTTCATATCAGAACTTAAAAAGAGAAAAATCTTAACCAGCAGAAAGAAAGAGGTACAAATGTCCAATCTACTTGCAACTAGAAAAAGATCATCTAGAATTGAAGCTTTAGAAAAGCAAAGACATGATGAATTTCAAAGAGAGCAAGAACAAGAGGAAGATGAAAGAAGAATGGCGGCAACAAGGAGAATGGAAAGACGGATGGCAAGTAGACAAGAAGATGTACAGGCCACTGGACTTACTAGGGAAGATAGAGCGAGATTGAGAAGAGCAGAGGAAACATCTGCATCTCCAGTTACTGAATTAGAAGTCACATTACCGGAAAGTTCTAATTTAGAGCCATCCGAGAGTCAACAGCCATTGGAACAAATCATTAACGATGTTCCTGCTGTTTATACTGAAATTGAGGCCGAAATTCCAGTTCAGATCGAACAACCAAGTGAAAATTTGACAAAACCATTGAATCAACAAACTAATGAACCTTTATCAACAGAATCTTTCCCACAATTAGAACCTGTGGCTTCAGTTGTTGAAACTAATTTAGAATCTGCTCCAATTTCAATTGTTGATACAACAAATCCAATTGTTAACACCATCGAGTCTTCAATTCCTGTTAGTAATTTACAGAATGTGGAAGTTGATGAACATAAGATTGATAAAAAGACAGAAAATGACATACAGCCACACTTGGCCACTGAAGACTTTACAAATTTATAAAAAATTTAAACATGTGAGCTGTATAAATGCGTTTGTTAGTCACTCAGTCGCAGAAATCTTAATTTATTCTAATAAAGAAAATTATTTAAGCTAACCACTTTTAAAATGTTGACGCCTGTCTATAAAACACCCTACTACTCTGTGATATTTAGTTCAATTAAGGCAGAAGGTCATGGTGAAGAATATGCAAAGTATGACGAATTACTTCTGGAACTTGCACCCAAACAAGCTGGGTTTCTAGGAATTGAATCAGTTAGAGACAATCAAGGTAAAGGTATTACGATTTCATATTGGGAAGACAGATTATCAATAATCAATTGGAAGAAAAATGCCGAACATTTGGGAGCTCAGTCAGCTGGAAAGGAAAAATTCTATAACAATTATGTTGTACGAGTATGCAAAGTTGAAAACAATTACGATTTTAATAGATAAAACTAATATAAGTACATATTTACTATAGAACCAATGAAATAGAAAATATTAGTCATTTGAACTAAATTGAAAGTGGCAAATCAAAGGGTTTTTTTGTTTTGTTTTGTTTCTAGTTCTGTAGAAAACTATTGAGTTCCACCATATTAAATCATATTTGCCCTTAAATGAATGAATTGACTCCTAGTAAGCGCTATAATTTGTTAAGCTTTTGATACTATCATTTTGATATCATTTTGAATTTTTTTTTTTCTCCTGATTTTGCTGGTGGTTCAAATTCCTGTATGAACGGTTAACATTATATATCTTAAGCAATTGTTAAACATGTCTGAAGCATCCAAGACAAACCCTTCTGTCTTTCTTAGTAACATTATTGGCAGCTCAGTGAGTGTCAAGCTTCATAATGGATTAGAGTACTTAGGAAACCTTCAAAGTATTGATGGGTACATGAATATCGTCTTGGACGAAACCAAGGAATGCTTAGGTGGTAAAACATTGAAGACTTACGGTGATGTGTTTATCAGAGGTAATAACGGTACGTATAACATTTTTTTTTAAATAGATTAAAATGATTTACAGTTTTTATTGTATTCTTACAAACAAGAGTAAATCAGAAGGGTTGGTGAGTGATATGTGAGTGGGTTTATCACTACAGTTCAAGCCTGAGAATCTCTTGATAATACAACAAACCACCCGAACTAGAAAAAAAGAAGAAGAAAAAAAAAAAAAAAAAAAACAGAAGATCACATAATAGTACGCTTAAAAGTACCCAACAGATCACCTTCAATTTAGACGGCTGGACTGAATTCTTTATCAATTACCTTAATTGTATTCTTCAATTCCAAATACTAACTTTCAGTCTTGTACATTAGTGAAGTTTAATGATAGTATGACTTAATATATATTTTATGAGTTCTTAACACCAAGTGTAGTTTTTTTTTTTTTCTTTTCTTTCTTTTCCATTTGCCATTTCTTTCATCCCTCATGTTTTGTACCAATAGTCGTGCATCTAACATCGCGATTTTTGTGTAATTTCATCAGCGAATGAGATTTCTCCTACCGAACCGGATCCCGCACTTACAAAAATTGAAAATACACTATATTGAACAACTAAAGATGTCCTCCTTCATCATTAGAAGACAGTTATCTACTTTGATCCCACCAAAGATTGCTTCTGCAAAGGTATGTAAAGACCCGTATCACTGAGGATGCCCAACAACAGACGAGGGAGCATATAAATTGATGAATTATCCGTTGAATGATGTTGTCAATGAACCAACAAACGACACAGTAAAGAAACGTTGAATGTAGATACCATTGGTGAATCAATTCCGAAAACTACATTCGAAAACATCATTTACAAATTTATAACCTTACCTACTTGAAGATCCTCATATTTATTGTGGGAGCGAAAGCATTGAAATATTGAAATTAGTGAATTTCAATCTTTGACAACATCAGGTATTTATGAAGGAATAACCTCATAAACACATTCAAAACAAAGTTCCAAATGATATTTTTTATTAAATGATTCCTGTTGCTTAAACTCCACACGGGATTCTAGCCAAATCATAATATTCATATATTTAAAATTTAACCACGTTCAGCGGTTCCTATGCTTCTACTAGTTGATGGATTCTTCTTCCAAATGCATGAATTTAATTTAATCTTATACTAACATTTCAGAACCTTGGTTCTAACCCTAACGCCAAGAGAATGGCCGAAGTTGTTTCTTTCTACAAGAAGTTACCTCAAGGACCAGCTCCAGCTGCAAAGTCTCCTTTGACTCCATGGGGTAAGTACAAGGCTGCTTACTTTGACGGTGACAACGCATCCGGTAAGCCATTGCTTCACTTGATCATTGCTGTTGTTATTTTAGGTTACACTTGGGAATATCAATCTCACTTGAAGCACCACAAGCACTAAGCTATTATTTAGTAAATACATTTAGAAGTCAAAAGATGTAGCGAAGTTCAAGAGCTTCCTTTTTTAATGTATATTAAGGAAACTCACATCATACCTTTGGATATCTATAAGCAAAAAAGGGTAATCAAGAAATATTTTGAGTTATTATTTTGACCATTTAATCGCTGAATTTTGGATTAAACCATGTATCTGTAAACAGCAAAAATATCGTGATTCTAATGCAAGACTAAGAGCGGTCGTATTAATTGAATAAAGTCATATTTGTTATCAATTGACTATATCTTAAAATAATACTCCAAGCAAATGTTAAAAATTGATTATTTTTTATTTTTGTTGAACCGCAGGGCTTATAAAACCAAAGTGATGATCAACATACATGAAATTCAAGATGACTTGAAGAAAAGTTTCAAAAACAAAGCTAGAAATCAAGAACCAGATGAATTGGGCTTACAAACATTCAATTACATGAAATTGTTATTATGAAATAGAGTAGACTTGTTTTTTTGCAAAATGTAGCTTCTCTACATACTGAATAATATAGTTAAAATTAATTCCATCACAATATTCATAATTTTATATAAAACATAATAGAATAAAAAATAAACCGCCAATGATCCAAAGATATGAACTGAATAGGGTTTAAAATTTTCAGAAATCTTTTATCTTTGAATTAGCTTCATGTTAAGAGAAAAATTAACAACAGATTGTTGGACCATGAACCCGAAGTAGTAATAATTATCATTTTTTTCCCCTGTAAAATACCTTAAATTAAGCCTATAATTGTAAAGGTGCACTATTTTAAATGATAATAACCAAAAAAATCTATTGTATGGATTGAAAAAAATTGATCCCTGGTCAAAATAAAGCACTAATTGAATATTAAATACGATTGTATTATTCTATATACATATGAGTAATTTTTTTTCAAGAACATAAAGAGAATGTTAATTAAAGTAGCATTCCAAATGTAAAGGCAAAAAAAAAAAAACAAATCAAATTACAACAACCAGCCCGGTAGAAAGCAAACACGTTCACTTTTGACAAAATAGTTTGCAAATCTGCTTTGAAATTTTCATGAATTCAATCCTTGCTGTCCGGTTTTCGAACCTTCATTAATTTGTTGCCATTCCAATCTTGTCAAAGTTATGCTATCTATTAATAAAGTAGTTTATCAATATATGTGAAAAATAATCGTAAAAGTAAGAGAGTAAAATAATAAAAGCATTAAAACAAAAAAAAAAGGGAAAAAAAAAAGGGAAAAAAAAAATTAAATTGAAGATTACCTGAACGACCGATCTTTATAGTGATCTTCAACGAAGAATAAACTATAATTGGCAAACGGAAAAGTTTCTGACAATTACAAGAAGATAAATAACATGAATGAAGCAAAAAACAATCCAAACTGTTTCATCTTCACAATTGGGCTTTTATCTTGTGTCATCTTTTTTTTTTCCTTTCTCCATTCATGTCTTAGCCTCTTCTCTATAAACCGTCCCAGATCGATTGCGGTAGTTTGTCATCTGATTTTTTTTTTTTTCACTTAGGCAACAACCCCCTTAGTTTTGAAAAGTAACTATTCCTCCACAAAAAAAAAAAAAGCTTAGAAATAAAAAAATAATTATTGAAGTTCGCACTCCTTCTCAAATTGTTATAATTCTACATTGGCGTGTTTAGCTTATTACAACTCTAAACTGCACCCCTAGAACCCTAGGAGTGCATCTATTGACAGTCGAGACCTGTAATTGTGAGCTATTAGTAATCAGCTAGATTAAAAATGGCTCATCATCTTGACCACAACGAATACAGTGGCCATCCAGCGACTCCACGGATGCTTCGCAACGCTAGCGGTTCCTCTCGCAATTCGACAACTAATTTTCAAGGCGATGTTATTGATAATTCAGAACGTGAACTTCAATCTCTGAATCAATTGAAAACTACGTACCTGGGCCAACAACAACTGCAAGTACCGCAACATCAGCGAACTCCAAGTGGCCACCGCGTATCAGTGAATTCTGCGCAATCGAACACGCCCAAGAAAATGCCCGAATTGCTTCCTCCAGCGGCAATTTCTTCCCCTAATTCAAAGAAAGATGAACAACAGCAGCAGCAAGAATTATATCTGCCTCTGAAGGGACAAACAAGTACAACTGGACATCTGCAAAGGCACTCGCCTCAATTCACTCCACAACTGGGTCAAAAACCCACTTCGAACCAAGGACTTACTCCTGCAACTTCAACCGCTAAACCCCATGCTAGTGGAACTGTCCAACAATTCCATCGTAAATCAATTGGTGATTGGAACTTTATTAAAACCATTGGTGCCGGATCCATGGGTAGAGTGAAACTTGCACAACATAATTCTTCTGGTGAAGTTTGTGCTGTAAAAATTGTTCCTAGAGCTGCTAAATTGTTTCAAAGAGCTCATGCAAATGAACCTCCTGTAGCAAATGCTCAAATAGCAGAAAAGCGTCAAAAAGAATTTGAAAAAGAAGTTGCAAGAGATAGAAGAACCATTCGTGAAGCAGCTTTGGGGCGTCTTTTATTCCATCCATACATTTGTAGACTTTATGAAATGGTAACCATGTCAAATCATTACTATATGTTATTTGAATATGTTGAAGGTGGACAAATGCTAGATTATATCGTGTCTCATGGTCTGCTCAAAGAGCAAAATGCTAGAAAATTTGTTAGAGGTATTGCTTCTGCTCTTGATTACTGCCACAAAAATTCAGTTGTTCATCGTGATCTTAAAATTGAAAATATTATGATTAATCAAAAGGGTGATATTAAAATTATTGATTTTGGCCTTTCAAATCTTTTCTCCCCAAAAAACTTGCTTAAAACTTACTGTGGTTCTCTTTATTTTGCTGCTCCAGAGCTTCTTTCAGCTAAGCCTTACACAGGGCCCGAGGTTGATATTTGGTCATTTGGAGTTGTTTTATATGTTTTGGTTTGTGGTAAAGTACCTTTTGATGATAAATCAGTATCAGTCTTACACGAAAAGATCAAACGAGGGATTGTTGATTATCCAGACTTCCTTCTGTCGGAATGCGTTAATTTATTACAGCGTATGCTTGTTGTAGATCCCGTTAAAAGAGCTACATTATATGAAATAATTCACCATCCATGGATGAATAAAGGTTATGAATCTCCTCCACAATCATACGTACCTAAAAGAATACCACTTAAACTTCCGCTTGATCCAGCTATTATTAAAACCATTGCATCATTTGATTTAGGTTCAGAGAATGCTGTTCTGACTGAGTTAACTTCAATTTTAAGTTCAGTTGAATATCAAATGCTGGTTGAGAATTGGTTTAAATTATCAAAGCAAGGAAGAGACTACAATCTGGCTAGTATTGCTAATATTTTACCTGATCCAACAGCAGGATATCATCCATTGATAAGCATATATCATTTAGTTGATGAAATGAGAAAAAGAAAAATGGCAAAGCAACAGGAGCTTTTGGAAAGAAATCAAGAAAAATTACAAGGTCCTCCACAGCGTCTGGAAAACAGATCATCTCCTCAACCAGCCACTGATGTTTCTCAACCTACTCAACTGCAATCTTTACAATCTCCTCAACAACCTACTCCCAATACTGTGGCTAGTACTACTACTCAAACTCCTAAATCCGTATCACATAGTAATAGTAGATTTACTTCACCTAAGCCGGATATCAATCATTCTACACCACCCACTATTCAATTGGAGATACCTTCCGAGGATCAGAATTCTCATACAAAAGCAGAGCCAATTTCTATTTCTCTTGCTCCACCAGAACCTGCCCATACATCTTATGGAACCGGTTCTGATGGTCATTCAGATTTACCTGCAGTGAGCCAATTACCCGAACAACAACCATCGTCTCCTACACCAGAATCTTTGGATCCAAGTACAAGCAAAACTGGATTCAATTCTCTTTTAAGAAAGCTTTCTGGAAAGTACAAGGCACCTTCTTCTCCAAAGAAGGAGTCACAAGGTTCAGCGGAGTTTCAATTCCCGCCGGAACGGGAAAACAACTACGTTCACGACCCAATGGTTCGCCGTGGTGTCAGTATGAAGATTACCGCCAAGGAAAAGCTGAGCAATTCAAGAGTCAATTTAAACACACCAGAAAAGCATGCATACACTGGAAATTCAACAACAACTCACGCAAGGCTGTCGTCTGGCAAATTCCAAGGATTTACTCCTGTGGAATACATGCCTCCACTTCCTAACATTAATCCGCAATCTTATGCCAATACCAATTCCCTTGCCCCACTGCAAAATAACCTTCATCCAACTGCTAGAGCTAAATCAGTGGGCGGCGGTCATATCGGTAAAGAGACTTACAATAATCGTCCAAGAGCAGGAACTACCACCAGACCTCCATTGCCTAATCATTTGGCATCACAAAATCTGGAAGAAATTATTGATGCTTACTTTGATGATGTCACATTGGATGACGAAGATAATTATAAAATTCCTCATTTGACAGAGGAACAAATTATTGACCAATTCAATCATGCTCGTCCTAATTCCATGCCATCTATTGAATACCCTAAAACTCTATTTCTTAAAGGGTTTTTCTCTGTACAAACTACTTCAACTAAACCATTACCTGTTATTCGTTACAACATTCTTAGCGTTTTATCAAGATTAGGAGTTAGATTTCAAGAAGTTAAAGGTGGATTTATTTGTCTGTTTAATGGTGAAAACGCAGTTGCAAAAGAACTGAATGAAGAAAAGGAATTATACGGGGATGCTTTCAAACTGACTCTGCTGCTGATAGAAAGGGCAACCAATACGACGTCCAGCTCTGAAAAGGAACATCAATTACAGCAGACTCCTTCTAGGACCCAAACTCCAGACCTGCAAGAAAGGGGCCTTCAAAGGCAGCCATCCGTACTGTTCAATGCTCAAGTTATAACTTCTCCAGATTACAAGACCCATAGACTGAGTAACCTGATAGGTGGTCATAGAAGAAAATTCCTGATTGGTCAACTGATTTTAACCTCGTACCGGAAAAAGAATGGCTCTCAAGTTATTATGCCTCCAAATACACCTGCTACTACTAAAGTGGTTCGCCTTGACGACGATGATGTTGATACTCTGCATGGAGATGGTGATTCAGTTGATCTGATTAATGGAATGAACTTAGGTGGAGGATCTGATATGCTTGACCAATCTAAACTTGAACAAAGAGCTCGTCAAAACCATCAACGTCTGAATCTGGTCCAACATAAGATCAGACTGCCATTGAAGTTCGAGATTCTTATTGTTAAAGTGCCATTGGTTGGATTATATGGTGTTCAATTTAAGAAAATATTTGGTAATACTTGGAATTATAAAACCTTGGCTAGTGAAATCTTGAATGATTTGAATTTATAGATATATGATGACATAACATTATTTGCAAACTAATGAATTGTAGACTCTCACATTTGATATATTATGTAAATTCTTCATAAAATCTCCAGGGCTGTAAAGTCATGAATTTAAGAAATGAAAAAAAAAATATATTAATTTAAAATAAATTACGCTTCTTTGAAAACCCAAACCAGTTATGATTCATCGGGGATTACGTCAGTTTTCCACCTCTTCAACACGATATATACCAACTTATAATGTTGCAATTGTTGGAGCAGGGCCTGCAGGTTTTTATACTGCTCATAATCTTCTTCAAAGATCATCCAGTGACAATTTCAAGTTGAATGTCCATTTTTTTGAAAAGAATCCTACGCCATTCGGTCTCAGTAGATATGGAGTTGCACCAGATCACCCAGAGGTCAAAAATTGTGAAGAATACCTTGATAATATAATGGAAAAGTTTGGTAGGAATGACCCTGAAGAACGACACACGGTAAAGTTTTACGGTAACACTAGCATAGGTAAAGATATCACTTTGAAGCAGCTTGAGCAGAAGTATCACTCTGTGGTTTTACTGTATGGATGTACAAATAGTGATAACAAATTGAATGTACCTGGAAATAATTTGAAAGGGGTTATATCTGCTCGTCAATTTGTGAATTGGTATAACGGCCATCCGGATTATCACGGCAAAGATGCTAAATTTCATCCACCCGATTTTACAAAAATTGAGAATGTAACCATTATAGGAAACGGAAATGTTGCATTGGATATAGCCAGAGTTTTAATGGTTGACTACGATCATTGGAAAAGTACTGATATATCGAGTGAAGCGTTAGAAGCATTGAAGCAAAACTCTATCAAGAAGCTCAATATTGTAGCACGAAGAGGTGTTTTGGAGTCTGCGTTTTCCAATAAAGAAATCAGAGAATTATTGGAATTATCAAAAGGAGATTTAGGGTTTGAGCCAATTGATAGTACGATTTTGGATCCAGTGATGGCTGATGTGAAAAAACTAGGTAGAATTGATAAACGACGAGTCACTTTATTGGATAAGCATTCTAAAGTTTTCAATGAAGGAGCCATTAAAAAATGGTGCTTGAAGTATCTTAGAGGCCCAAAAGAAATTATAGAAGATAACGGTAAAGTTCTGGCTATAAACTTCTCAATAAATCAAGTTGAAGAAGGTAAGGTTTTTACTACTGATGATATAGAGACAATTCCGTGTGATCTCGTTATTCTTTCTATTGGTTACAAGGGTACCTCATTAGATGAATTTGAATCCTTGGATATCAAGTTTGAATTGAATAAAATTAAAAATGATGGTGGAAGAATATTAAGCACTGATCACAAACCCATTCCTGGGTGGTATACTTCTGGATGGATTAAAAATGGACCTAAAGGAGTGATTGCTACTACCATGACGGAATCATTTGAAACATCTGACCATATCCTTGAAGATTTGACCAAAGGAATTATTACCTCTGGTGATAAAGATGCCAAAATTGGAATCCAAGAGCTTGAAAGTGTTAGCTGGAATCAATGGCTTAAAATCAACACCCATGAATTAGAAAATGGAAAAAAATTACAAAGATCCAGAGTAAAGCTTGAAACTAGAAGCGAGCTTTTACAAGTTGCTCAAGAGTGATCTACACTAAACCTTTTCTTCATGTATATATACAGTGTTTATTGTTCTTGACAAATTATTCAGTCGAAACATCACATCCAGTTATTTTGATAAGATAATTCATGTGTTCAATTTTTCCAACTCCATCGGGCCATATTTTCAGTGGGGACTTTTGCAATTCTAAATTGTAATCAGTGCCCTTAAATTCTATATCAGAGTCGGAAATTTGACCATATTGTTTGTTTATATGATATTGTATACCGGCATGTTGGAAAAATGGGGGTAAGGGCAAGGTAGGTACTGGATCTCCTTGGTGCGTTAGTCGGAAATATCCTCTATGTATTTTTCCAAAATTTTGAACCTTTCGTATTATTTGATTTGTCTCAAAATTTTGATCTACCCATCTGGCAAAACTTGGATTCCCGACTCGAGGACTCCCATAAGTGATTACTAACGGATTATCTCCTAATAATAGTAATTCTATACCACCCAAAAGCGCCAAAGCACCGCCTAATGAATGGCCAGACACAATTACTTGATAATGTGGATATTTCATTTTCAATTCATGAATTATAAACAAAATATGAGCACATTTCCATTTAAGAAAGTTATAAAATCCTTTATGAACTCTACACCCATCACAATTAGTACCATATAAAGGACTATATGGGACAGGTATCGTTTCAAGGTTATTAACCCAATCTCTTCTTGACGCAGTTCCTCTAAATATTAATAATATATTCTCTTCATTATCATCCAAACCAATATAGCCAGAACCTACTTCACCAAACTCTTTAAAATCAAACGTTTCAACTATAGTAATATTCGACCTTTGACAGATATTCAAATCACAAGTCTGAGAAATTGGTCCTGGTGCTAGACCCTTTTTCAAACAATATGCAACCAGACACAATTCAGCATATTTTAAAAATGTTTTGAATTCAATTTCGCTTACGCAAAACACCAAGTTGACAAATAAAATTATGACTAGTTTTAGAAATTTCATCAACTAGTCAAGATATGTATTTAATTTCAATTATCACATCCTTTTATAATTTTCCCTATAACATCTATTGATATATAAAACTTTCTTAAACTGGAACATATTAAAATTTTCAAACCACAAAGTAACATTTTATGTTTGCAACATTTATTTGGAAACTATTGTAAAGAGATGCTATTATTACTAAATTAATTTGTATGTATTAAACTAAGTAGAATCAACCAACCCTACTATCTCTCCCATGAGTCTTACATACTCTTCAACAAACAGATTAAAAACCCACCAATTTCCAAAGCTACTCTCCAGTTGTACTTGCTGAAGTTGTTGCTTGGAATATATATGTTTTAACAAATCATTCAATATAATGCTAATAAAATTGTGGTATACAAGAATTGGGTATTGGGACTTAAAATGTTGCGATAAGAGTTTCTCATCAATCAAGACAAGTAATGCTTTAAGTGTAATATGTTCTTGTGGAGAAAGTAAATTTGTCCATGAAAGAGTGTCAGACACCTCTGGTTCCAATGAAAGAAATTTGGCTAAATCGACTTTAAAAAACTGTTCGATTAATAGCGCTTCTTCTCTAACGAATTTCATCAGAACCATAGATGAAGCCGATGACGTATTAACAGAATCTTCATCTGTAGTATAATTATAACCCATCAATGAAAATATTAATCCGTTCTGAACTATGTCTTCTTTGAAATTAAATTCAATTTGTGAGTTTTCAAACAGAAGCAGTGGCAGGGGCAGTATGAGGTAGTTCTGAATATCAGAAGTCATATTGGAACGAGTACTTGAGAAAGTCTCATTTTTAACAATTAGTTTTATGAAAGTAATTAGCAAATCATTGACATTGATTAGTTTTTTTAAAATTATGCAAAATATTGATGCGTGGGTGTATGAAAATGCATTTGATGCACTTTCTGGAATTTGTTCAGTATATCCATTTACAAAATTTATCAACAGTTGCCTAAGATCCAGCAAAAAATCCAGATGATTTTCCTTTTGACTGATCAATAAAAGATGGGGTAATAAAGTGACAATGACAATAAAATATATTTGTAAATCAATGTTTTGCAATTCTGAAGATTCATATTTGGTAACGATTCTCAGGATAAATGAATCAAGCAATATATTATCTTCTTGATCTTGATTGAATGGTCCTAATTTATCGTCCGAAATTTCATCAATGAAAATAGACTCGACTAATTTAATGATATCACCTTCAATCGAATTATTGATTGCTTGTGCTTTCTCTTTTGCCACAGTATTAAACCACAGATCGTTTGTAAGAATCAGAAAATCTTGAAAAGTAGGAAATTTTAAAAACGGTTTTATGAAAGATAATTGAGGTCCAAATAGAATTTTATCCTTACTATCTTTTTTAGACAAGGGTTGGTTACCACTTACTGTTCTTTTCCGGGAAGTCTTTGAATTTAGAAATTTCCGTTTACCTCCTGTAATCTTTCTTCCCTTTTTTTGAAAATAAGTGGTTAAATCGGAAAGATCATACGAATCACATAAATATGTAACATCTTGATTTACAATTCTATCATTCCACATGACTCCAAGATAATTGTATTTTGATTCACCTCGCAGACCTAACCGTTTAATTTTAAGACCTGGATAAACAAGCTTAATCAATTTACCTAATTTCAGTTGACCCAAAATAATTTTTTGTTGTTCTAATGTCGTGTTCAGCAGAGAGGGAAATGTAGAGATTAATTTTTGACACATAATATAGTACGTTTTATAAATGGAAAGACGTGGAATAGTATGTTCAAGTTCCACTGTAGTTTCAGGGACTTGAACCAAAATGTCCTTCAATATCTTGATTGCCAAAAAAGTTCTTAAAAGTTCATGATAATTGACCAGGGTTAATTTAATATCGTTGATATTAATATCAGCTATATGATCAGCAAGCAGTTCTGGACTTTTAAAAACTGCCAAAACATTTTCAATCGTATTTGTTGACGAGAGGACAACATGCTGAGGGTATTGGATAGCATCCAATTGTTGGTCATGAATCTTGTTGTCATTATAAAGAACATTATAAAAAGTATCCAAAGAAATTTGGTTGTTTAATTTTATAAGTAGATCTAATAAAAACGAATTAATATTCATTCCGTCAATTTCTGGGAGTTTCATAATTAATTGCTGAACTATATTTGGATATTCAGTTTGAAATGCAGGTTGTAGTGAAGGTTGTAAATTTGAATGCAAATTTAATGAACCTGTATTTTGTCCTAAAAGTTGGCCGTGCCCTTGAAGTTGTTGAACTGGAATTTGTATCGGAATATGCGATTGCGATTGCGACTGGGAGTGGGTGTGAGATTGAGATTGAGATTGGGAGTGGGAAAAGGAATGGGAGTGGGATTGGGCATGGTGTGGCATATTAGGTTGATAAACAGGCTGATGCATAGGACCAGTGACAGAAGATGACGACGGTTGGGGTCCGGTTTGAGTTAATTGCAGTGACGCCAGCAGAGGTTGTTGATGATGCTGAGGCAAAATCGATTGCTGTGCTGGGTTTAAAGGTACATTAGATTGCAATAAAGACGACAGATGATCATATTCTTCTTTTAGATTAAACAAATTAAAATGAGATGAAATCGAAAGATTGTTTTTTTGATGGGCCTGTAAGCGTTTTTGTTTAACAGGTGATTGAGGATAACTGAACTCAGTATTCAGAGTCGAGCTAGAACTCATAGGCTTGGGAAATACATAAGATTGATATTCTGGATATTGTTGTCCTTGATACGATGAAGTATCGGTATAAGAAAAACTCGAGGGGTAACCCGGAGTTGTAAAAGTGGGCAGTGACGTTGCCAGATCCATAGTGGATGGGATTTGTTCAGCAGGGAAAGAATAAGGAGTATGCGTTGGTATATAACTATCATGTACTGGTGAATGATTCCCGGAAGCTTGTGGGACATGCTCAAAGTCATTAGATCGCTGAAAAGGCATAGTTGGTAACAGCTGTGGCACTACAGGAGGAACTGGTTGAGGGGTCTCATTACCCTGGTTTGGAGGGGCAAAATAGTAATTCACAACTGAACTCAGCGATTTCTGTCGCTTATGGGTAGGAGGACGATTACTATCTGCCATTCGAGCATGTGGTTGGGGGATTAATGTGTAACTCACTGTGAGTGGCAGATGATTTAATTATGGTTGCAGATCGCCTTTCCTAGGTGTGCAGGCAAATCAGGGGAAACAAAAGATATTTTTGGCTCAAAGATAAACACACTGTAATCTTCGAAAATAAAATTTAAATACTGAGTATTTATTTTTTAGCGGCGAGTTCGTTGTGTGTAGTAATTCAACGAGAGGGGGGACAACAAAAAGATTTTTTTTTTTGTTTAGAGGGGGTAGCTCTAAGGGAAAGAGGGATAATAAATTATAAGTACCAGGATTAATGGAGTCCGAGCAACAAATATCGGGGCCTTATAGATGAAGTTGATTTTGGCTTGGAAAATTGCTCCAATATAATGTCCAATTGATATTCCCAGTATTCAAATTACTATTGAGTTTGTATTGAAATTGACAAAATGTTCAAAAATCGGAATTCTATTATCTTTTATCTATTATTTTTGGTCTCTTTGTCTCGTCATTTTTATTTTATTTTTATTTTTATTTTTATTTTCTCAATATGTACTTCAATTTAGAAAAAAAACAAGTGCTTCACGGAGGATTAAAATAATTCAGGCGGGTTAAACACTTTAGATTGATCGGTATCATGCATTTACTCACTGATTAAGATATGATTTTACATTTATTTAAATGCTGGAGAAACTTTGTTTATTCAATACAAATAAAGAAAACTGGTCTTCGTTGGGTAATTATCGTGCTAATAAATTATACAGGCCATGTCTTATAAATCACAGTAATCGTTTTAAAATCAAAATATTATTAGCCACTTTTTTTTTTTAGATTTTATTCTTTTGATTGATTATTTGTTTTACTGAAAAAATCAGTAAAATGTGATTATGGCTCTTAAAATTGCTACATGTATTAGGTAGGATAAAGCAGAAGCAAGATGCATCACTATTAAATTGTTTTATATGGTATTGATTACCACTTTCTTTTAATTTTGTTTGCCTTGACGGGAATGCACTAAATGCAAAACATTTAAGGACTAAAAAGGAAATTCAGATTTAGACGAGAAAAAGTGCATTTCCCTCAGCCACGACTACTTCTCTCCAACTAAAGTAATCAATATACAAATAAAATCAAGAAATACTTGTATGTTAAAGTGTTCCTAATTCATGTTGAAACATTATTATGTACTTATAGAAGCAATAACCATCCTTACAAAAATTCGCAGTCTTAGCGCTGCGATCTCGGATCATTTAATTCCTCTTTAAAACACCCTCTATTGTTTGCATTGTACCCTATTGGGGTAGAATGGATCTACTAGTCAAGGAATGTTTTATGTCTTAAGGGAGAATTATTACTCCACATGTCAGAGAAACTTCTTTAAGATATCAAAGAAGTATTAGCACATATTAACATTGCTTTCAAAGTTACTATATATCAACTATTAATAGTTTTAAGATTTCAAATCTAAGTCTTGATGATTAAAATTTAATCACAAGCTCTTGGTATTTTTGAAAAAAAGTGCTGCAAATATATAATAAACAACTTAAATTTATGTACAAATTCAGTTACAATTAAAATGTTTTTTTTTGCTCCAAACGAATGGAATTAATCTTATTGGGAAAACAGAACCCCCTATACAACCAATTTCTAACTCTTGGAAATTTGAGGGTTAACGCAAAGTATTAACATCTAATTTTAATTATCTATTCTGTTTGACTATAAGAGTATTTATCATCAGGGTTTAAGATTATTTAAAAGTTTAAATTCTACAAAAAGGAACAAAATTAAAAGCCTTTTAAGAATCACGAATAAAAATTGATTCTTTGCAATTGGAGATTCTACAACTTATTATGCATGTTTCAAAAAGTCACTTAATTGTTGCAAGAACAATTCTCTATTTACATGATTCTTTGCACATGTTATTTACATCATAAGCTGTATTGATTAAAAAATTTTCTTATTCATTTCTTCCCTTGCACGTATTTTATCAACTGCGGGCACTAATTATGAACCGAATAAAGTTGATTGCATTTATCTCCATATATTTAAGCTTTCAAGCTCTCGTATTTTATGTTGTGTAAAAATTATGATTAGAAAATTTATGGTTATACTTGAATTGATTGACAAAATACCTCTTCAGAAACGACTTGATCTCGAGGTGAAAGCAAAATAAGCTAATCTTACCCGCTTCGTGGTTAGTCAAATTAGCCGAGAATATCAACAATAACGAAAGCTACTTAACCAAATTTTTTTTTTAAACTCCATTATTTTTAACTCTATTATTTTTCAATTCCAATTTCTTCCCCTATGTACCATTACTGTTTAGCGTAGGTTTACTACACGTATATTTTGCTTCTGCATTGACTAAATATTCAATTGGCCAATAGAAATAAATTCACTATTGACCAAGCAAGCTCTAAAGTCCGGTGCCAACGTATGTATTGCATTATGTAGAAGAGTTTTTTTTTTCTTCCTTTCAGTTCAGTCTACTGTCTATTTGTTCAGGGCAAAATATTGTTTGAACCCTAATTATTAAACTACAAAAGAGTATTGCTATAATTGGTCATAAAATTGAGTGATTTTAATCTTTTCAATAAATACGTCATTCACTTATCCTCTTTCAATGAAGAATAGTTTACAACTTAGCCTTAGGTGGCAATGATGCTAACAAGGTGTCTCTCATTTCATTGGCACTTTCAACAAGGTACCATTTCATAATATCCAGTCTTAAACCATTACCTCTCTTGGACAGGATATGGACTTGAAGCCAATCCTTGTTGATCAAGTAAGCTAAACCAAATCCTTCATCAATAACTTGAGACCAACCCCACAGTTGGAAATATTCAGATGGAATTTGGGAAGTGGAAAGGTACCAGTTACAAGAATAAGCAAATACTGGATCGCTGAAAATTTCCGGAACTGATTCACCAGGTTTAAGCATATTTTTTAAACCAAAGAAGTGACGATCAACACCCTTACCATCAGCAGCTGCACTAAGGTACAGAACATGTTGTTTACAAGCAGCTTGGAAAGTGGCAGCTTTTTCCTCAACTGTAGCTTCTGGATCAGTCCATGTTAACACAAATTTCTTAGATTCGTTAGAAACACTACGACCAGTTTCAGTTCTACCCTTTAAAAATTTTCTAGTAGCAGCAGATTCGTATGTTGGTCTGATCTTACCAGTGGCCTTGTAGTAAGCCAACTGCATCATCATTTGAACGTATGCATCTGGGGAAACCTTGAATTGCTTAATAAGATTCTTACCATATCCTTGATATTGGAATACTTCTTCGTCGAGAGAAATCACAGTGTCATTGAATTTTTCAACAGCAACAAATATATCTTCTCTAACTTGAGAAGATATATCAAATGGAAGAGGAGCGGTTGGAAGTTCAGCAACTGGTAACTGATCGATTGGAGTAGTCAAGCTTGCAACTTCTTTAATTAAAGTGTTTGGATCTTCCTTAAATATTCTTTCTAAAACATAATTGTTTAATTGAACAGTAGGAGTAGCATCCATTCTAGAATGTTCACCTAAGAAACCAGAGTTACCATTTGCACCAACAAAAAATTCTAATGGCTTGTCAAAATAACGGTTTTGTCCGTCACCGTGCCAGCAGTTTCTACACTTTTCTTCAATAGTGGTTGGAGAATTGCCATCAAGAGCAATAAGGAAAGAAGAAGCATGGATAGCTTCCAATGAGGCCTTGTTCAGTGGCAGCTTGAGCAATTGAACATACAGAGAAAGCCATTCATCACGATTTAAAGAAGTCAACGCACCAATTGGAACAGCAGGTCCTCTCTTCCTAACATCGTTAACAACAGTTTGAAATTGTTGATAAAGTTCTGCTTTAGAAAGTGGAGTACCTTCAGTAGAATGATGATATACTTTATAGAAATTGTTTTCCACGGCAAGAATAAAGTATCTGTGTTTCGATCCATCATAAGATTCAGTGATATCAACCCCTTCAGCAGGAACTCTTGAATTACTAAACATATATTTGAATGCATTCATACAATAAGGGTTACCCTTAATTATTTCAGGTTCCAAAGTTTCATTTTGAACATCGATCATGAATTGAGTAGTGTAATAAGCAATTAAAGTAGCCTTTAAAAGAGGATCCTTACCAATTTTGTTGTTAATATCCTTATGAGAGAAAAAATAAGAAACAAATGGAACAACAGGGTCACGATACAGCATGTAAGCATAATCATCCCACCATTCAGCTAACCAATTGTCAACTTTAGGATTTGAGGCAAATTGTTCTAATCTTTGTTGAAGTTGTTCACCAACACCTCCAGATTTAATGAAGTCTTGAACTTTAGCGCTGGTATCTTTGAATTGAGATTCATTTAAAAGCGGTTGGACCAGTAAAAGATATCTTTCAGCAGTTTCATTAAGCAGAGGAACTGGTAATTTAGGTAAATCCTTTTGGTAACGATAAAGGTCTCCCTTCAAGGCAGAAGTACTGAATTGTTTGATTGACGGCATATGTAAATTGCGGAATGTCTGTCTGATCATTTCAGTAAAGAGATAGGTTTGTACTAGAAAAAAAAATCACTTTATCAACAAGGAGTTAGTTGCTTGAAAGTTTGAAGTGGTTTTTTTCGTAATTGAGTTATCCCTTGAATTTGTTACATTTATATCGATGAATTATTCAGAATATGGAGATTTTGCGGGGGGTCGTGTGTGTAATCATTATCCGAGGTTCCGCATGTGCCTCGGACATGTGGATCCAGTTAATTGGTTCAACAATTCGTAAAAGGATACGGGATTTGAGAGATGAGGTGAATATAATGGATGAATAGTGGTATTTGAGACTGGTTATTATAATTATACAAATTCTAATCTAACCATATAGGCAATTGTGTTTTTTTTGATTAATTATTCCCCAGGTTTTCTGAATAACCACAATATTTTTTTACACACCGGCGGTAGGAAATTGATTAACGTGTGAGCGATTGAAGTGAGTGCTTTGTTTTTTTTTTTCTCTTTTTCTTTTTTTCCTGCTCTTCACCGTTCCAAATAGTAATTTCGGCCTGTTTGCCCCACAAACCGTGGAGCTTCACAAAACTCCGTGGATTAACAAAATTCTTATCATGCATGATCCAAGCTAGTTTGCGTCAATGTGGCCAATAATATTAGACAGAGGGAAATATTTTCAAGTTTTAACAATCAAATTGAATAGACGTATTGTGTATTGTTTTAGTGATGGTTTTTGATACGAGACTAAGCACGCATTTGACATCAGTCAATCCGTTTGCATGGAGATTTAAGATTTAAGATTCAAGGTATTTTCCATGGATATACATATATATATGACGCTACATTAACCACGGCTAAGATTCGGGTATTTTAAAAAATGAACAATAACCATTTCAAATTAAGGAAAATGTTTTGGTTAATTAATAATGTTTTCTTCGGTTAATTTTATGATTTAATTCTTTTAATAATTGTTGAATTGAATTGATAATATTTCATACTACTTATTC
This sequence comes from Kurtzmaniella fragi, assembly GCA_030581955.1. Lineage (NCBI taxonomy): Eukaryota > Fungi > Ascomycota > Pichiomycetes > Serinales > Debaryomycetaceae > Kurtzmaniella > Kurtzmaniella fragi. Next base: position 58,674 of record JAKTWE010000022.1, read on the forward strand.
TCTATTCTGGAGCATGATTGAATAAATAACTCACACTCTCTCCGTAATGTAATCTTCTAATAGCTTCAGCCAAAGTACCAGATATGTCAAGAGTTTCTAAAATTTTACATCTTTCGAGTTTATCTTCCAATGGCATCAGGTTTGTGCAAATAATTTTAGTTAACTTTGAATTATTCAATCTCTCCACAGCATTAGAAGAGAAAACACCATGAGTTACTATGGCAATTACTTTGTTAGCTCCATGAGATAATAAAACGTCTGCAGCTTTACATAAAGTTCCACAAGTATCAGCAATATCATCAACCAACATACAGGTCTTATTGCTTACATCACCAACCAATACCATCTTACTAACTTCATTAGCTTTTTGTCTTTCCTTGTGAATTAAAGCAAAATTCACATCAAGTTTATCAGCAATCAGAGCCACTCTTTTGGCTCCTCCAGCGTCTGGAGAAACAATAATAAGTTCTTCAGTATTAAAATTCTCTCGTATATATCTTAAAACCAGAGGTTCAGCATACAAATTATCCACAGGGACTTTGAAAAAACCTTGGATTTGAGAAGCATGTAAATCTAAAGTAATAACATGATTACATCCAGCAGTTTGTAATAGATTGGCAATCAATTTGGCGGTAATCGACGCTCTTGATTTGTCCTTCTTATCTTGACGAGCATAAGGAAAATTGGGTATCACTGCAGTGATTCTTCTAGCACTGGCGGTTCTACAAGCGTTGATAATAATAAGTAACTCCATTAAGAACGAGTTGATGGTCTGTTCGCCACATCCTGTTTGGATGATATAAATATCTTCATCTCTGACTGATTCACCAATAGCCACTGCTGTTTCCGTATTAGAGTACTGAAACGCTCCGATCTTGGCAGCAGAGATTCCTAACCTCTTGGATATCAGATTCACAAGCTCAGGATGCGAGTTACCCGCTATGAGTTTGATAGAATTAGGTGTGATCATGCGATGAGTTTGGGTTGGATATTAATTTAGTTCGAGGATCCTGTATTTAAATTTCTCCAAAGAAGAGTCAGTGGGGTGGGAGGAACAAATTTCAACCAACGCACTTAGATCAATTCACTTGATTACAGTGATAAATATACATGTATATATTACATATATATATATTTGATGTGTTACTATTATACAATTCTAATCTATTAATTTTTCATTATGTACATCTCAGTTCTAAATGCATCTTATTACACCGCACACTGCAAGCAAAAAGACCACAATGATCACATCTAGCATACGCTGAATCTTGCCCGCAAACACAGCATAACTTTAATTTCCGTTTGACTAAAGATCTCTTAATTTTAGGTCTTTTGGATGACTCAGCAGTATCCAATTCTTCAACAAATTGATAATTGAGACCCAAAATGGAATTGATAGCCAATGGATTTCTTTCTTCTTCAAAATACAGTGCAAGAGTCCTCCTCAGTGATAAGATTCGTTTGGTAGAAGGGGTATTACCCATCCTACTGTTTTTTTTATCTATGCTTCTTGAGTCTGCAAAATTTTTGGGCAATTCAAATACCTGTCCACTGTTTTCCTTATTCAATTCATGCAAACGACGAGATACTAATCTTTCTATTTGGATTTGAGCTGCTGATTTAAGCAGTCCGTGTGCTGTTCGCTCATCGCTTGTCTGAGTTTGTACATTCATCAAATAAGTAAGATTATAATTCACTTTGGGTCGACTCTTAACTCTATTCTTTTGAGCGTTCGCTTGTTGTTTCTCAGACCCGTTGTCTTGAACGGGAATCACTTCATCCCTAAACGGCCTCGCTGTAAGATTCACAGTCGAGGAAAAATACACTGTCAGGCCCTTGTTGGCCAGCTTGGGTGGCACTTCCTCTACAAGCATGGCAAAATGGTAAAAAAAAACAATAATGAATAATGAAAATGAAAGGACGGAACATAAATAAAAGAAAGACAGAGAAAGAAAGAAAGAGAAAAAAAAAAAAAAACATATAATTCATGAAACGGTGCAAAATCAGATAGTGTAGGGATAGAAATCCAGATTGAAGAAGGTTGAAAAGTGCCAGATTGGCATGTGGCCACATGTCATCCATTTTTTGATACTGAAAAAAAGAGCGCATTACTAAATATCAACATTTTCTACTTTTTACCGGCGTTTCTGACTATTCTATCCACATCTTCTTATCTTGTTGACACATTCAGTGTGTGCTTTGAATGCGCATGTTTTGGCACAAAATAACCGATTTCTCATAATGATCAAAATCTTGTAAAATTCTAAATTTCTTTTGCTAACGTCTCAATGAATTGAGTTTCAAGGTCTACGAACCCCTCCAATACCGTACCCTTTTCTTGAAACACGTGGCCATGGGAGACCATGCTTTATTTGATCCCGAAGATGTCAGGAGTCAGGAATTATATCTGTTGCAATCAATATACCCCGATCTCATAATCGATCAATTCCAAGGCACATTATTCATTCCCATAGAATTACCACATGCTATAGATATTGGGTTTGAAGACAAACCCAGTGTAAAGATAGATTATTTACCACCGGTGAAATTTCAGTTCAATTTGTCGGGAAATTATCCCTATGATGAAGCCCCTGCTATAGCATTAGATTGCACCATATTATCTGAAGAATCTACAACCAAGTTAACTGAGGAATTATATCAACTATGGGATTCTTTCAAAGATCAGATTTTATTTTATATGATAGATCATCTAAAACAATATTTTGAAGAGTTACCAGCATCTGAAATTGGGGATTTGGCAGCACTGAATGTAAACCTTTATCAGACAATCGTGGAACAAGATCGGGCCTCAAAGAAATTAGTATTCAATTCTCATACATATGCTTGCCAAATATGTCAAGAGGATCAGAAAGGTGATAAATGCGTGGAAATGGATCCATGTCACCATGTCTTTTGTATCAACTGTATTGGAGATTACTTCAAAACTCTGATCACTACCGGAGAAGTGGAAAATATCCATTGTCCAGATTTCCAATGCACAAAGGTCAACGTTAAAAGACTATCTGCTTTAGAAAGTCTCAGTATAGATGAAACCAAAATGACGTTCGAATACTTTTATGCAATGGCAACAGAATATCCTTTACGATTGGAAATATTACAGGGTATTCTTGAAATTTTTACAGATAAAGAAGATGCAATAAAATTATTAAAGCGTTACGTGAAGTTTTTCAAAAATGGTAGATATTCAACTATTAATAATAAGTATCCTAGTCGATTTACCAAATGCCCTAAAAGTGTTTGTGGGTACCCAAATTTGAGAGAAACTTTAATGAGTAATCTAGTCATTTGTGAGGATTGTAAGTTTGCCTATTGTTATTATTGCCAAAAGTCATGGCATGGAACTATTAATCCATGTCGATTTTTGGCTTCGACAGGTAAATATGGTGGCATAGATATTGAAGAATTACAAAAATATCTTTATTCAGAAACTGATTCGTTTGAGAGAACAAGTTTACAACAAATATATGGTAAATCCATTAATATATTTGCCAATGAATATAAAATGGACATGCTATTCGAGGAAACAATATCCCTGGAAGGATATATGAAATGCCCAAATTGTTCCACTGTTATTGAGAAAACAACGGGTTGTAATAGAGTAGTGTGCTCCAATTGTCCCACTGCCTTTTGTTATCTATGTGGAACTACAATGAAAGCTTATGAACATTTCAATTTTTTGAATTCTCCTTGCTATGGAAGATTGTTTGAAGGAATGCCAGGTACTGAGGTAGAAGCGCATGAGCCCCTAGGCCCTATCGGTCCTCAGGATTTTGATGATGATGCATATATAGAATAATAACGGTGAGGTGATCAATTCACATAATTAATCATTGATAATTCTTGATAGGTTCGTGGTTTTATTTCTACAAAGTTATAATATGATGGTATATATTATGTACAAGTGTGTCTATTAATCTCTCTCTGATTTATAGATATTGGATATTTGAAGCAACAACCGCAAACACCACCTCTATTTTTCATCTGTACCTGCGCTTTTCCTCATTTCTTCAGGGCTAAAGGGTTGTTCTTCCCTTGATTTATCAAGAGTAGGCTTGATACGGTGAGTTGCCAAAGCAGTATTTACACATGTGATATAATCATCCCAAAGATCGGTGCATTCGTTTTCCAAAGACTTTCCCTTCAAAAACTTTTCTGTATACCATGTGTTAAAGCATTCATCATACTTCTCCTTTACAGGAGTACACTCGGGGGCAAAAGATACAGACATAGCGTTTCCCATTGTAGATTGAAAACCAGATTAAAAAAACAGAAAATAAAAATTCAAAATATTGCAGGATCCGCCATCCTGCATTCAGTCTTCGATCCTCTCTTCACCGCATCCTTTACTAACGCGCTTGTAATTTGAAAGAAAAATAAAATAACAAACAACGATATATCAAAACATTGACGCAAATCATGAAAAGGTACTCCATAGCACCTTCTTCCGCCCGCAGAAGGGATACTTCGCATTTAGGTCGAGAAGATGGTACTGCCAATGAGCCGGCGATTTTAGAATTGGAACGATTGGAGCAAGAAGTCACCTTGGTGTTACAAGAAATAGACAAGAACCTATCCAAGTCTAACGCGGTTATAAATGATAAAATATTCCCTATTTTGAAAGCTTACGGAGAATCATCATCCAAAGTTTGGAACAACGTCAACTTCTGGAAGTTTTTTATGGAACAGGCTGCCAATGTGGAGCTTACAGGTTACGAAGAGCCTGCTAATCCAAACACGGAGGCTAACACGTTGAACAACGCAAAATCATCTAAATTATTGATTCTGGATGAAGAACAAATTGACGAATTAAAGCAAGATTCCAAGCCAGAAGAATTTAGGAAACCTATAGGAAGAACATTTCATAATATTGAAGAAACCCCTACTTGGTCAGTGGAACAAAATCAAAAGAATTTATCACCACAAGCTTCAACGCCTAATCGGAAAAGAAAATCACCTACAAAGCACACTGCTAGATTTGAAACCAGTGAGAGTATAAATTTTGGTGACATTCCTGTAATAGCACCCCATACACAAACTTCCCCCAAATTTACTCATACAATTAGACAGTCACTTGATCATTATCATAAAGTATCAATTTCTCCAAGAAAACAAACTCCCAGAAGAGGTGAAGACAAAAGATCTTCTTTAATACAAGACATTATTGATTCGTCTCCTACATTACCCGAACCCCCAGTACTTCTTTCAGATCTTAAAAGTAACAAAGATATACCTGATATTACACTAATACGAAGAGATGATAGGCAACCCCGTGATTCCATGCAAAGATTTCCAACTACGCCACGATTGTCTGGTGGAAACGATTTTGTAAGAACTCCATTAGAAATAAGGAAGGATTTTGATCATAATGATAGTGATATCCCCCTCCCTAATTTAAATACTAATGGTTTAAATATTGTTGCAGATGCTCCACCTCCGCTTCCTGAACTACGTACAGTAGATTTAACAAACAAAAGAATTTTTGAACAAGATCAAGATGATGATATAGAACATGATGTTAAAAGACTGAATATAGAAGATGATGATAACGTTTTCATTGACAAAAACAACTCTGCAACTTCAACTGTGTATCAATCTTTCAACAAAATTAATTCTGCCAATTCAACCAGTCATTCTTCCACTTATTTAAGGTTCCAAGAAGTTCTTGAAAACAGTGCAAATCCTGGAGACGACACCAATATCAATAAAGAAGATTTGACCGGGAACTCAATTGGAGAAATGGGTTCATTTTTACAAGAAAGATTCAAGAAAATAACAAAGTAAGTTTGGCTGAACAGCTGTATGGGAAATGTGCTTTTGTTCTTTTTTTTTTTTTTTTTTTTTTTTTTTTTTTTTTTTTAAAATTTTTTTTTTTTTTTTTTTTTTTTTTTTTTGATTTCGATCTTTCGCGATCTAGAGTTTTTCAGCAAGTGCCTGTATAAAATAATTTTCAGAGTTTTGTTACTGACTCATAAACCGTTAGTTTAGCCATTTAAAAGATTGAATATGTCCAAGTTGAGAATTTTGGTGCCAGTCAAAAGGGTTATTGATTTTGCTATCAAGCCTAGAATCAATAAAGCTCAAACAGGAGTAGAAAAAAAGGGAGTTAAGTTCAGTATCAATCCCTTTTGCGATATCGCATTGGAAGAATCTTTGAGAATTAGAGAAGCCAACAAGGGCCTTGTAGAGAACATTCATGCAGTTTCTATTGGACCAACTAAGGCTCAAGATGTGTTAAGAACCGCACTTGCTAAAGGTGTGGATACATCTACATTAATTGATGTTGGAGAAGAGGAAGTTGAACCACTAACTGTAGCCAAATTTTTACAAAAGGTTGTTGAAAAGGAAAACTCCAATTTGATCATTTTAGGTAAACAGGCAATTGATGATGATTCTAACCAAACAGGTCAAATTTTAGCCGGTTTATTGAATTGGCCTCAAGCTACCAATGCCTCTAAAGTTGAAATTGAAGGCGACAAGGTAACAGTCACTAGAGAAATTGACGGTGGTGCCGACACTTTAAAAGCAAGCTTACCAATGATTATTACAACTGATTTAAGATTGAACGAACCTCGTTATGCTTCTTTACCAAATGTGATGAAGGCCAAGAAGAAGCCTTTGGAAAAATTAAAGCCTACTGACCTCGGAATAGAACTAATTAACAGATTAGAGGTTTTAAAAGTGGAAGAACCTGCAGCAAGAGAACCTGGTATCAAGGTTCTGTCTGTTGATGAATTAATTGAAAAATTAAAAGAATCAAAGGCCATCTAGGGGCCGGAACTAGATAAGAGGATAACGAGAAAAAACAACAAAATGAACAAAGTTTGACTTTTCAATTTTCTGTAGATTTATCAGAAAACTTTAAAATCTTTAATTATTCTGAATATGATAGAGTTATGGAATGATTTTTAACTATTCAGTATACTCAAGTTTTTGAAGAAATGTAGATTTGGTCCTAGTCTTTTTCTTTTTTTTTCATTTGTTTTGTGTCTTTTTTTTTTTGGAGTCTATTCTCGTTTAAGACCAATACTTTTTTGGGTTCCCCACAAATGTCAGTGATTTCCAAATCGCTTGAATTCATCACTTCCCAGTTGGAACTGGGTAGTTCCGCAAGTCCATTAGTTGTAGGCTTGTGTGGACCTCAGGGATCGGGTAAAACGTACGCCTCAGAGGCTTTGGCCAAGGAATTGAACTCATCAGGTTACAATTGTGTCAAATTCTCAATGGATGATTTGTATGTCACACATTCAGAACAATCACAAATTACACAACAAGCTATCAAGCAGGGAAACCAATTGATTCAAGGAAGAGGTCTTCCAGGCACTCATGATGTTGATCTTTGTCTTGATATTTTCAATAAATTGAAATCATGGTCAGGTCCGGTAAATATACCCATGTATGATAAGAGTGCATACTCTGGTCAGGGAGATAGAAGTTCGAAAAGTTTTAAGGTAGATAAAAAACCAGATGTAGTGATTTTTGAAGGATGGTTCAACGGATTCAGTAGTTTGGGTGTGGATGTTTTACGTCTAAGATATTTATCAGCTCCGGAAGGGTCTAAATTGCCACACCATCGTCTTTATCATTTGGAAGAAAATAACGCTAATCTTGCTAAGTATTCACAGATTTGGCACCTTTTCGACTCGTTTATATGTATTGCATCTGATTTTAACAACGTATATATTTGGAGAGAGCAACAGGAGCACGATCTCATATCTCATACTGGGCATGGTATGACGGACGAACAAGTGGTTGGGTTTGTAGCAAGATATATGCCTATGTATGAGCTATATTATGAAGATCTTGTTGATGAGGGATACCAACAAATGGGAAATACGAGTTTGAAGTTGACAATTGATTTGGATAGAAACATTATAGAATAAATGATTATTGTCTGACTAACACTATACTTCATCAAAAGAAATATCATTACATGTACTAGAAATCACAGTACTGGAGCGACAATTGCTGGAAAACATCATAACAAATGTAAGATCTTGATTTGATTTAACCGGAGATTTATTAAATAGATCGTTATTTATACCACTGAATAATGTTGCATGTATTTCGTTTCCGAATTCCACTAGATCGACCATCGGCCTTTGTTGCAGATTGGCATAGGTGCAGTTATAATTGGCTCAATTATTTTTCAGTTTTCCCGCTCAGCTCGAATCCTGTGCGGAGATTGAAAATATTAGAGAACCACCAAAAACGGCTAAAACGGCTTGATAATTAATCAACTCTTAGAGCTTTAGTAAGATAAATTTCTTCAATAATGGTTTCTTTCGATGCATTACTTGTCTTATTAAGAGTCCCTTTTAATATAGTTTACTTTTTGTTGACTTACTTCATATTTGGTGCAAAAACAAGAAAGTACGGAAACAACTTTAAATTGTCTTTTAAAATCACAGTACTCCGAACATTAGTTGGATTCAAGCCTTTGGATTTCAAACTAGCTACTTTGATGACTGGGGATTATGTGTTGAATAAAGTCATAAAACCCAAATATAGCAAACTTGTGAAAGAAGACTTACCAGGGTTTGGAACCAGATACGATGATTCCACTTTCTGGATTGTAAAGCAGCCTGATAGAAAACTGGATGATCCTATTATTGTTTATTTACATGGGGGAGCTTATTTTATCCCTGCTGTTCCTGATCAATTTCAATCTCTTATCTCGATTTACAAACTTTTGGATCCTGAAATTCAACGCAAAACCTCAATTTTATTCTTGGATTATAAATTGGCAAGTGTAGGGTATAAGGTTCCTAGTCAAGCGGCGGAATTGCATGAAACTTATCTCAATTTGACATCCAGATTGGATAACTTCACTAACATTACGTTTATTGGAGATTCGGCCGGAGGTAACCTTGCTATTACTTATCCTCAATATTTGCACTCAAAGGTGAAAAATGGAGAAGTCCCTAATCCTGTTTATCCTAAGAATCTACTTTTAGTTTCTCCTTGGACCAGATTAGTTCCTTTAGTTACTCAATACGTCCCTGGCCGTTCTTATTATGATAACAGATTTTCTGATGTTATTATATATGAAGCATTCGGAAGTTCCGAAGCAGTACAAGCGCTCGTTGGTAATGAAAGAGGTGCCTTGGAGCAATTGACGGTTTCTCCAAATTCCAAATTGCCTCAAACAAGAGATGACTGGAAAGACATTCCTACTTTTGGTGATGAAAACTCTAATATTTTGCTTTTAGCAGGTGAAGATGAAGTTTTCAGAGATGATATTTTAGAATTTGCCAGTTATGCGCTTGATTGCGATTATTACCATAAATATCAATATGGAGATTCCAATAACAAACTTGACGCTTCTAAACACGTTTACACGAGGGAAGGTGTTCCTGGAAAGGCATCTTTAGAACTTTATATAGAACCTTGGGGTGTACATGATCCATTCGCTGCTTTTGAAAACCATCTGATAGAAAAAATTCAAGAGGCTGCAAATTTAGGGAAGCGTCTTACTGTGGAAGATTTCAGAGATTCTGAATTCTTTCAAACAAAGAAAATGGTCAATTTTTTGAACAAAGTGTTAAAGTAAAGTTTAATCTCATAAGCTTTATCTAATACCTGCTTATATCGTGATTGGGATTTTTACATTAAATTTATATTATGTAATTTTATTCTATTTCGTTCCAATACTTTGATTTATTTTGAAAATGAGTTCAACACCAGTAGTGGTATAATCTAACCAAATAAGGTTTTTTAGCAAGTTGGGATCTTTCATCTTGAATATCTTGTTGAATAATATCAAGATCAATATTTATTCTACCCGTATCAATATCTATGTCTTCAGATTTGATGAACAAGGTCCAATCTTTCTTCCACAACTTGTAGCCTAACCACGAAAGAAGAACCACTGGTAAACCTAAATAAGATAAGAAAAAATTGTATGCACTTGGTTTGTCATCGATTGGGAATAAACCAATCCAAAATTGTGCAACCAACACAAGCATATTCAAAGTAAATCCGTAAATAGATCCATAAATACCTCCCTGAGAAGTATAAATTAATTCATCTGTATTTCTACCTTGCTTCTTCAATGCCATTCTAAATCTTATGTGACTCATGTTGATAGACAACCATGTGAAAACAGAACTCAATCCTGATAATGCAAGTAACCAATTGAAAGCTTCCACCTGCTTGTCAGATGCAGCTATAAATGCAAATAAACCAAACACGTTGGTAATGAGAATAGCCACTAAAGGACGGCCAGCTTTATCAATATAACCGGTCCATTGAGGAGCCATACCTTGTTCAGCCAAGGAATTCAATGATCTTGAAGTAGCATAAACTGAAGCATTACCAACAGATAACACAGCAATTAAAATAACAGTGTTTATAACACTAGGTAAACCCTTAATACCACCATTTACAATTGCAATTACAAAAGGAGAAGCTGCAGCATCTACACTTGATGCACCAATTAATCTTTTGTCATCATAAGCAACTAAACATGCAACCATTGTCAAGGAACCTAAGTAAAATAAACAGATTCTCCAGAAAGTTGCCTTAATAGCCTTTGGAATTGCTTTTCTTGGGTTTTCCAGTTCCAGGGCAGTTAAACCAACCATTTCTGTTCCACCAAAACTGAATGCAGCAGTAACAAAAACAGAACAAACACCTTTGAATCCATTAGCAAAGGCGCCCGGATTACGCCAATATCTGCCTCCAATAAATTCGTGAGTCGGCCCACCACCACATATCAATACGATTCCCAAAATAATAAAACCAATGACGGCAATTACCTTGATTAAAGAAAAAATAAATTCAGCCTCTCCATAACCTTTAACACCAAGTAAAGTAATGAATAAAACAGAGAGCCAAAAAATAGCAACAAAAATATCTGAATTCAAAGAATCATTCCAGTATTTAATCGTAATAGATGCTGCAACTAATTCTAAGGGTAATAAAACTAAGAATTGCATGAAATAATTCCAACCAACAGCAAAACCAATGGCAGGTTCAAGAAATCTAGTTGCATAAATATTAAATCCACCACTAACAGGGAAAGTGACAGCCAATTCACCTAATCCTTGCATGGTTGCAAAAACTCCGGTAGAAATGAGACACCATGCAATAACAAGACCAGCTGGACCACCAGTTTTTAATGCACTTCCAGATCCTACAAATAATCCAGTACCAATGGAGGTACCAATGGCAATCATTTGAATATGTCTTGTCTTTAAAGATCTTGATAATTTGGAGTTGGCAGACCTAAGAGCAGCCCTCTCAAGATCTGTTAAGCCAGTTTCATCTGTTCCTTCTTGGGATTTTGATGTTAATGCGTTTTTATCCTCTGCTGGTCTGAAAGAATCAACAAATTTATCCCAAATATTATTGTTTACTTCATTATTAGATGTGGAACCACTTCTTATATTGTCAAACTCAAGATAACTTTCTTTATCAACAGATTGATGAGTACTCATTATTGAAATAAGTTATAAGAAATACAATTCAAAATACAAAGCTACAGAAAAATTTTCAACTATAAACCGTTCCATCTAGTGACTTCCCATGACTGGGCACAATTTTTGTTTTCTGAAGAAACAAACTGCGAAATTTGCAATATTTAAAAGGCTTTGCTGCAAAGATGAGTCACAAATTATGGCAAACAAGACGTATCTCCTGCATAATAATGTATCTCTCACATAAATAGTCTTGAGGGAAATTTATTGCGAGAGTGAACAAGTCCATTTTTGGATTTTTAAAACGGTTTGCTAGTATTAAAAAGTTTAATGCAACATTACTTTCATCGGTCGGTTTTTCAAATTTCTTTTTTATGTGAAGTCCCCTGATGGCTCAAGCCGTTAACGCTTTCTGCAATTGAACTTTCAGTATTTCGGTTTAATATTTCGCCAATTCATTCTTTTTATTATATCTGATATTAACTTTAGCAATTTTATCCTTTTTATTTTCAATCCAATTTATTTCTCTGCAATATTAGTCGTTGAAATCTTTCTTACTACTCCTTGATTTTCATAAGAGCTTGACAGTTATCTTCAATCTTGATTATACGAGGTAACAAAAGCTTGAGAAAATATTTTACATCCGCTATATCTTCTGCGGAATTAGGATTTCTTTGATTCAATTGTGAAGTTAATGTACTCAAAGTATTAATGATGGTATCATGCTTTTGTTTAACATCTTCTATTGATTTAAGTATAGCATCAATATCAAGTCTTGCAAAATTTGAATTTAAATGTGATACTTGAATTTCAAGGTTTTGCGATTTTGTAGTCAAAGAAATAACCATCCCTTTTAATCTTTCAAGTTTTGAATCTATTTTATAATTTATCTCTTTTTTGGCTTTAGGAATTTGATTGAAATCAACATCTTTTAATGCTTCTGCTACAATTTGTTTGAAACTTAAAAATTCCATCTCTATTTTACCGGCCCAGTTTACAAGAAAGGTAATGGTTTCATTCTGCAAGTCACTAACATTTTCATCCTGTTGAATTTCCATCTTTATGCTTTAAAATAAACTTGTATTAAGAAATTAATACGTCAAATACTGATATAATATCAAAATACCCTTAATATGTTATTCTCTACCTAGCTAAGAGTTCGGTAGTAAAATTGGTAATAAAATGGTAATAAAATGGTAATAAAATTGGCGGTAAAATTGGCGAATGTGAGGGACTCAAAATATTTTGCAGCATTCAAGGTAAATATTACACAAACTCGTTTCAAAGATTATATTTTCTTTACCAGAATGTCAAGTTTGAAAGTGTTCCTTAATAGTAAGTACACATTGATTTAATCCAGTTTTGGACCAATACTAACATTAGAGAAAGTAAGAGTGGTCACTACAGATGCACGACTTTTTGAAGGGATGCTTCTGGGCTTCGATAACTCCACCAATATAGTCGTTTCTGAATGCATAGAAATAGTTATCGATCCAGAAGATGAAACTCAAATTATACCTTTGGGCTTATATTTGATGAGAGGTGGAAACATCGTTTGCATAGGAGAGGTTGAAGAAACTTTAGACTGGGAACAAGTACACGGAGACCAACTTAAAACCACCAAAAATCCTTTATGATCAAGGGTTATGAAATTTAAGATTGATGTTTATTTACATCAACAAATTATACTTCAGATCTTTTTCAGATCAACAACCTTTGATCGAGTGTTTTTCTTAAGCACTTCTTTGATAAATTAATAGAATGGCATCAAATTGAAATCATTGATGGTTCTACATTAATGGTCTATTTCTTAAAAATTTGATGTTTCATGAGATGACTTATAGACGAATTGAATATTATTGTATTTTCTACAAGAAATAAAGTTAACGTAGTTTGAACTTTCCATTATATATTAGACTCTAATCACTTTTCACAGTGTCAATCCCACTTGTCTTCATTTTCACCGCCAACTCTAATAAATAATCTATGGCTTCATTGTAGACCTTTGCCTTCCACACATCTTCTCCCCACACATAAATACCATGTCTTCTCACAAGTACTGCTGTAGTTCCTGGATACTTTTTGATGGCTTCTTGAAGACTATCAGTTAAATCTTCTTCATGAGGAGTATTTTCAATTATAGGGATAACCAATTTATCATAAAATTGCATACTTCCAACTTTGACTGTTTTTCCATCAATTACTTCTAACTTAGGAAGTGCCTTAATTTGTTCGATATGAGAGATTTGAAACTCAACTTTATCGCCCCACAATAAGGTACACATTACCGCTGCCTGTGAATGAGTATGGATACATGCACCAGCATCTCTCAAGGTGTAGCAGCTCATGAATAAAGGAGTACAAGCAGAAGGTTTATACTTGTATGACTTAGTCAACTCGGGAGGACAGTCATTAGGAGTTCTCAAGAGTTTTTCATCTGGAAGCTCAGCCACAAACATCTCCCATGGTTGAAGACGTTCCTTTTGGATCCCGGATGGTGCTATGTAGACTAAATTAGGATTTGGTCCCTTTACATCTCTTATGGAAATTCCTCCTCCAGTTCCAGTGACCCAATTGTTGTCGTAAAAAAGACGACATAATTCACAAATCAAGTTTGCAGGATGATTGGGATCTGAAGTTATCAAATCATCTTCATATTTGGCTTTTGAGACCCCCAGTCCTTGACAATGGCATGGAGCAGACATTAGATCACCACGTTTATGAAACAAAAATAAAATTATAAATTATATTTTGAGGTTGAACCCACAGGAAGTTACGTAATACACAGTTCAAATAGAGATAATAAGAGCAAAGTGAAAAATATTCACGTATAAAGAGTTTAAAGAAATAAGTGATTTTTACTGAATATAGTACCAATTTATTAATCTTTTTTATACATTTCTTCTACTATAGTTCAATTCAACACTATATCAACAGTCATGACCAAAGGTCTCGCTAAAAGAGACCCTAAATATTCCATGCAATTCTAATACTACTAATTAGTTTCTTCTTAAATTATCAATAAAGAAGAAGTCAGAAAGATTTATTTCTTTTCCTTCTTCTTATCCTTCTTCTCCTTCTTTTCTTTCTTTTCTTTCTTTTCCTTCTTTTCTTTCTTTTCCTTCTTTTCCTTCTTTGGCTTTTCTTCTTCTTCATCTTCAGATTCATCTCTCTTTCTCTTCTTGTCCTTCTTTTCTTTCTTTTCCTTCTTGTCCTTCTTTTCTTTCTTTTCCTTCTTTTCCTTCTTTGGCTTTTCTTCTTCTTCAGATTCAGATTCATCATCAGAGTCTGCAACTGGAGCATCGGCATCAGCATTGTATGCTCTGGCTTCAGTGATGTCAATCTTAGGTTGTTCCTTAACAATCTTAGAAGTAGTTCTCAAGTCACGACCTTCTAAACCACTCAATCTAGATTCAACCTTAGCTCTGACAGATAAACCGAAATCACCAGAATCATCACGTTCTTCAGCTAAAGAATCGTATCTTAAAGCAACAGCAGCCTTGGCAGCCAAAACTCTAGCAATCTTACCCTTGTTCTTACCAGAAGCTTGACCAACTAAAGAAGCATGGTAAATCAAACCATACTTTGGAGTATCATGTTTAGTCTTTAAAGCTCTGAACAAAGCCTTTTCAGCTCCCAAAATTTGAATGGTAGAAGCTGGAGCCTTGGATAAAGAAGTTAAAGAACCAGCATGAGCAATCAATCTAGCACCAACTAATTCACCAACTAAAGCAGTTAAATTTGGAGCAATAGCCTTCATTCTTGAAGATAAGTAGTTAGATAATTGTTCTCTATAAGCAGCAAAATCAACAATTTGTTCAGCCAAAGATCTAATGTTATCTAAATCAGTTTCAGTTATTTCAGTACCCATGGAAACTTCAGCAGCAGTCTTAACTTGTTCTTCAATTTCTTCTGGTAAAACTTCAGATAAATCAGTTTCAGAAGCGTTCAGTCTAACACCCATAACTAAGATGATTCTAGCGTAAGCAACAGAATCAACGACCATCTTAGCTAATTCTGGGAAATGCCAACCGTACCATTCCTTACATCTCATGGCGTAAGTGTTGAGTTCTTTATCTAAGTCATCTAATAAAGCGATGGCTTGAACAATCATAGTATCCACCTTGTCAGCAGAGAATTTCATTTTGTGACGACCAAGAGAATGGGCTAAACCTAAAGACATTTGATTTAAAGTAGAAACATCAAGACCTGGTAATAATTCTGGTAAAAATTCTTTAATGGATCTGTGAAGGTCTAAAGAAGCAGCGTCAGAAACAACAGAGAAGTTTAAACCAAGCTTGTTGATGGCATTACCCAACTTAGCTTCAGAAACGATCAAAGTGGCCTTCTTCTCATTCTTCATGTCTTCTAAAAGCTTCTTAAGGTTATCAGAAACCTTACCTTCAATGATAGCATTAGCTTCTTCTAAGGCACTGGCAGCTGATGTGAATTTTTCAAAACGATGGATCTTGAATTGTTCAGCAACCTTTTCAGCGGTGTTTAAATCTTCAAGAAGAGATGCTGACTTGTGAATCTTCTTGTCAGAAGCCTTTAACAAGGCATAACCAGCAGCTGTTTCGGTTAAAACGTAAGCCATGATTCCCTAAACTTGGATATATGTTTTACAAAGATTGATATATTCGCACGATGAGGTTAAAATTTTTCTTTACCCTCTGAGACTGAGAGGTATGCAGGATGCGAAGATGTAAAAAAAAAAAAGAAAAAAAAAAAACCGACAAGAAATCCCCCGAAAACTTCGAATTGCGGTTGGGGCAAATGTCGTCTCATGTCGTGTGTTGCTGCTGAAGATTTATTTTAATGTCGTAATGTCGTAATGTCGTAATGTCGTAATGTCGTAATGTCTCTAATATTTACATCTCACAGTATTTGTGCTTTTAGGTACGTTCTTTTTCGCGTCCCAATTGTTGCCTCTGAATAAAACTCGATTGTAATTCAATTTATTTGATATAGGAATGTCATGGAGAGCCTGAAACTAAGGGATTCCCCTCCTAAGAAGAAGGTCAAAACAAGGGCTAAACCAAAAACCACATATTTCTTTCAACCAACCAATAAATTGGTATCAAATCAAACCAATGAATCAATATTAGCACCCATTGATCCTAATATTGAAACAAATGCTAATCTTGATCCAAATTCAGAGAAAAAAGCTTATCATGCATCTAATAATGAACCAAAACAAGACATTGGATCTCCAATAATGGTAGATGACGTTCCACAAAGCTCCGATGATAGTTTTGATGGGATTCGTTGGGGTACACCCAGAAAAGGTCTTCGCAGATCAAACGCAAACTCGTCTTCACCGTTAAAAAATGTTACATCCCCTAATAAACTGAAATCTTCCACTTTGATAAATGAACAAGTGACATCAGTGTTGTCTAAATATGGAACTGGATTCCATAACATCTTATCACAAACACCAACCATGAATCGAACTTCGAGTGATATCACCTCTGGTGAGAGTAGAGGTAAAAGAAATAAAGCCATGCCAACTTTGGAAGGTTCTCCAACTTTAATCAGATCGAAAACAATTGGTTTAGATGAATTAATTGGTACAAAGCTGTCAAAGCTTCTTACCTCGACGTCTAGTTCATTCAGGAAGCCAAGTTTAAAACATGAAAATGATCTGTTATCTTCAACTTTAAACAATTGGATTGATAAATTTGATTTAAAGGACCCTGATCATAATACTCAAGAATTAGTAGAAGACATCAATTTTGAAGATGATTTCAGTGACACGAGCATATTGGAGGTTGAAAAACCAATCCAAAAGTTAGAATCAGACGATATTTTCTCTGATGATGATTTAAATTTTATAGATATCAAACCAATAACACAGTTACAACCTGTGGATAAACCAGAAACTCAATTACCTCCTATAATTAATATTCAGGAAATTGATGATAAGGCACATATAGAGATGTTCCAAAACGACATTAAAAGGTCTCATGAAATTGATATAAATTCAATTGACAATGCTTTGAACTATACGGAATCTAAGAATCTAGCAAAACTTTCATTCAAGAGAAATGACTTTAAAAGATTTCAGATAAAGGGAATATTGAAAAACACTTTCAAGTTGAAAAATCGTGAAATGCAACAGATTATATTGACAGTAATCGATGATACAGAATCGGAATCAAAATTAGTAGTTCGTGGTGAGTATACAGAATTAGAGTTCGAAATCAATGACGTCGTAAACTTGATACTCAATTCTAAAAATGAAAGACTTGTTGATGATCAGACAAACCTATTGATTTGGAATCCAGACACTTTGGTTTCCTCAACTACTGTCTCTCAACAGTTGGGGTGTCCAAGAAAAACAGTTTTACTTAATCGATTTAGATTTCCAGGATCAAGTTCAGTACCGCTTATTGTGGGAACAATTGTACACGTAATTTTTCAAAGCTGCTTGATTAATGAAAACTGGACAGACGGATATTTGAATGACATTATGAACGAGCAATTAACAGCTCACTCCACCGAAATTTTCAGCATAGGTAATGAATTAGCAAAAGTAAGAGAGCAAATTTCGAATCAATTGGAATACATTAAATTTTGGTTTGAAAATTATTACAAGAAAACGCCAAAGACAGTACCAACTAATCAAAGAAATGAAAAAATTTCTTTTGGTGTCAATGAGGTCCTTGATATTGAAGAAAATATATGGTCTCCAGTTTATGGTATCAAAGGTATGGTTGACGTATCTCTTGAAGCAAGGTTGAAAGAGCAAGGTGTGCAAGGCAAATATCTCCTACCAATGGAAATCAAAACTGGTAAAGAACACATTAGCCATCATGCTCAATCTTCATTGTATACTCTTATGTTTAAAGACAGGTATAATGTTGATGTCAACTCATTTCTTTTAGTTTATACAAAAGAAAGACTTACAAAGTATAATCATATATCTCAGGGTGATCTCAAATCGTTAGTGAATTTGAGAAATAGAATAACTAGATATTTCAAACAGGACAAACGAGAATTACCCGACTTGATTAAGCAATCAGCTTGTGATCGCTGTGAAGTCGTGTCTAGCTGTATGACTATTAATAAATTAACTGAGAATGGAACACAAGAAGAAAGTGGTTTAGCAGATGGAATGTTTGATAAATTAACTATACACTTAGACGGCAATCAGTTATATGAAGCATTTTATAACAAATGGGACAATTTTATCACTAAAGAGGAAGGTATCATCAACATTCTTAAAAAAGATCTATGGACTTTGACAGCAAAGGAAAGAGAAGAGAAAGGTGGTTTGGCTCTTGCAAATTTGGTTATAGTCGATGAAAGAATCAATACTGAAGGACGCACAAAATACGTTTATCGTTTTGAAAGAAGTACATCAAGTTCAGCAAATAGTTTGCTGTTCTCCCAATTGTGTAAAAACGACAAGGTCATAATAAGTGACGAAACTGGACATTTTGCAATCGCCCAAGCTTTTATTTTGTCAATTCGCCCGAATTTCGTAATTATTTCAAGTGAACGTCGTATTATGAACTCCATTGTGCCAACGGGTAGTTTCAATCAAACAAATAATCAAACTTTTCAAAGTGTTTTACACTCTACTGAAAAGCAAGACTCTCAAAGACTTTATAGGATTGATAAAGACGAAATGTTTCATGGAATGGGACTTGCAAGGTATAACATATTAAATTTATTTATTGATGAAGGTGATCATTTAAGAAGAAAATGTGTTGTTGATTTGAAAAAACCAAAATACTCTAATAAACCCATAAAATTTGACAAAGGTGAATTAAATGATGACCAACTTCTTGCATTGTCAAAGATAGTCAATTCTGAGGATTATAGTTTAATTCTTGGGATGCCTGGAACTGGAAAAACAACTATCATTGCAAAAATTATTGAACATCTTGTTTCCTTAGGTAACAGTGTTTTGTTGGCATCTTACACTCATTCTGCTGTTGATAACATTTTACTCAAATTACTAGATTCAGACGTAAAAATTTTGAGGGTCGGTCATCCATTTAGAGTTCACAAGGATATTAGAAAATTTGTGGCTGGACATGATGAAGACATAAAATCATACGAAGAATTTTCGAGGACTTATATGGAACCTAATGTTGTTGCTACAACCTGCTTAGGAATTGGGGATGTTGCTTTTAGTTTGCGTGATAGATTTGATTATTGTATTATTGATGAAGCATCTCAAGTATCAATGCCTGTGTGTTTAGGACCATTACGCTTTTGTGAAAAGTTTGTTTTGGTTGGAGATCATTACCAATTGCCTCCTCTTGTTCAGCATCCTAACCCTCAAGTAAAAGCAGGGTTATCTCAATCTCTTTTCAAAATGTTAAATGACGCTCATCCTCAATCAGTAGTTGAGTTAACATATCAATATAGAATGTGTGAGGATATTATGTTGCTTTCAAATTTGTTGGTTTACAATGGGAGATTAAAATGTGGTTCCCGGAAAGTAGCAGATCAATCGTTGCATATTCCTAATCCTAGACTTGTTGATCTGTACATTTCCACAGATTTCACTCATCAACTAAGTGTGTCAGATTTGTGGTTAAACAGAATTTTCAAACCTCAAAATAAAGTGCTATTTTTGAACCACGACCAATTACCAGGACTTGAAAGAATTGTAGGTGAAAAAGTAGAAAACCCTACTGAAGTTGAACTTATTTACCAAATAATAGAAGCATTGTGTCTTTCTGGTGTTCCAGAATGTGAGATTGGAGTTATGTCCTTGTATCGTTCTCAAATCCGATTACTCACCAGAAAATTACTTCATAGACCAGGAGTTGAGATTATGACTGCAGATCAGTTTCAAGGACGTGATAAAAGTTGCATTATCATCTCATTGGTACGTTCTAACAAAGAAAAACGAGTCGGGGACTTGTTAAAGGAATGGAGACGTGTTAATGTTGCAATCACAAGATCCAAATCAAAATTAATTCTTGTTGGCTCTAAATCAACATTACAAAATGCAACAACTTTACAAGCCTTTATTGGTCTTTTAGATAATCGACAATGGATATGTGATTTACCTCGACAAGCAGACTTGTTTTATGATTTTCCTTTTAGTCAAGGCTCTCCACAGAAGATGAAAATTTCTACCAAAGTGGGCGACAAATTAATTGAGCAGCACCCTATTATAAAAGATGTCGTTAATGATATTACGAAATAGTTAATAAATTTAAATTTTATTTACATAACCTATGTAGCTCTATATGGCAAAGAAATGAAATTCCACGTTGAAATTTCCGAATCGATTTCTGAGGTTGAAAACATTATTGTCATTAGCATTATTGTTTTGATTCTCGTTATTGTCGTTGTTTTCGTTATTGATATTATCGTTATTGTTGTTGTTATTGTTGATGTTATTGACGTTGGCGTTGGCGTTGGCGTTGGCATTTCGTCTTTCTCTGAATCTTCTAAGTAGATTTTGGATGAAGAAAATGGAAAACATGGATATTGTCAAAAACAACACTAAGTAGTCACCAACATCATATTCTTCGTCTTCAAAATATGAAACACCCTCATGATGAGCATTAGCTCGTAAATCAGCTTTTGAAGGTGTGTACTCCAGTGCTTCCTTTCCGTTTCGATAATTTTTGACAGCAGCAATCCACCCTCCTCCTTCATTTGTGGTTGGCTGAGTTTGTTTTGAAAACAAAAATTTGAATCTTAAACGAAGTAATGCAATATTGATAGGAACTCTATTACTACCCTCGTATTCTAAACTTAAGTCGTAGTACCTCTTAGCCAATATATAGTCAGAAGCATTATTACCTGGTGCAAGACCATACTCATACATAAGACCCAAATTAAAGCATGCGTGAGATGAATGTTGTAAAGCAGCCTTTTTATAATAAGTAAAAGCCAAATCATAATCCTGAGGGATGACATTTTCAACACCTTTCCAATATATATCACCAAGGGTAATAGTAGCATCCACGTCACTTGATGAAGCTCCATAATATTTAATTGCTGCTTCTACTCTTTCTCTAACTTCTGGTGTAGTGCCCCAATGAAGTAAAGGTTTGGTTCTATGTAATAGATACGCAGCAGATATTTGTGCACTCTGAATTCCTATCTCTGCCCCAATAGCATATCCAAGAAGAGCATTTTTATATTTTCCTTGTCTTACTTGTTCAAAAGCAAACTTAAGCTGAGGTATTAAATATTTCTCTAATCGGGTAGCACATAGTTTGTAAAACTGTACTGTATTAGTACAAGATATATCCGCTTTGGAATCTATTTCGGAAGCAAATCCATACAGAATAAATTCACCGTAAAGATATAATCCTTCAACATTGTAACTAGCAGCAGCACTGCTAACTAAGTTGTAAAGTTTCCGTTTTTCTTTGACTTGAAAAAAATCATGATCAGGGGTTTGTTTTATTAAAAGCTTTGCTAACAAAATGTCTTCCGAATATAAATTTGAGGAAGAAATCATTTGTTCGTATAATCTTTGTGCTTCAGTGATATTACTCGTTTGTGGAAGAGCAGAATTTTCATTCATCCAGGCTAAATCAATCAATGACGACGTGGTGTTTTGAATTCTGGTAGACAACTTCAAAGTATTATAAGCTGATTCATAATTTTTCTCAACTCCTTGACCATGTAATAACATATGACCCATTAAGGAGAAGCACAAACTAAGAAATGTCTTGTCATTGGTATCCAAAACATCGATGTTTCCTATAAGTTTGTCACCTTTAGCCATATATTCAACATCCAAGCATTCATATAACGTATCAAAAGCTAAAGAATGATTTTTTTGATTAAAATAGTCACCTTCATAACTTTGTAAAGCATCAAGGAAACAAGTAATATATGGGTGTTCATTGATATCAATATTATGTTTTTTGAATTTATCCTTATGTATTTTTAATTTCAGTCCATACCCATATATTGTAGTCAAGGGATATTCACTAACTTCTTCTCCAAATAATCCACCGTTGAAATCTGGTAATCTGAAGTCATAAGTGATATCATCGTCAAAATAATTACCTTGATCATCTTCATTTTCCCAATATAAATTCATTCCAATATTTGCTAATCTAGTATAGTATAATAATGCAATTTGACAATCTCTAGCGGTTCCAATACCGTTCAAAGATCTATGAGCCATAGCAAATATAGAATCAGTATCATCATTTTCAACTCCAAATTGATAATACAAGGTGGCAAGTTCTTGATTGATTTCTGCTTCTCCAAATAATCCAGTGGAGTAAATGAAACCCAACATAAAAAATGCATGGCCTCTGCTTTCTTTATTTAAGTATTCAGATTTATCAATTGATACTGCTTGTTGATATAAACCTTTAGCCTTCAAATAATCTGGTTGTAGTGAAAAATTACCATACATATATATATCAGCTAATGTCACCAATGCTCGTAAATCTTGATCATCTGATGCTTTTTCAAGAATTTCAATTGAAGATCTAATTTCTGGATTTAAATCTTGTTTACTCTTGTAAATAGTACCTTCGTAATCATTTATTGTTGCATCAAAAGCTGGTACTTTTAAGTTGTTATTAATCGAATCTGCAGTGTAAAAACTGATTTTCTGCTCCTCATATTGAAGTAACGTCTCAATCGCCTGCTCCACGTTGGCTAGAACATAAGCAATCAATGTCCCCAACACTAACAATCTCATTGTGAGCAATCAAAACTATCAAAGTGTCAATTGTCTTTTGAGTAAGCTTGAAAGGTGTCAATTAAAAAATTTAAAAAAAAAAAAATTCAGAGATTTCGGTGCGCAAGTTGATAATTAAGCAAACCCATACTATAAAACTTTGGTCCTGCAGATTAGCCCTTAGAAGGGTGTAAGATAATTTTGAACTCTTTTTTTTTCCACACAAGTTTATCAAAAAGTTGAGGATTGCGTGTCTTACTTGGCAGTAAGGAGAAGTAAACAAAAATTTATTAAGTTTATTGGTCAATTGACTTTGTCGCTGACAGTTTATATAGTATAGAGTGCTGAATCAAGTAGACAATCCGATCTAAATCCCCACAAACATGGCTCCCATAAAACTAAAAGATGATCTTTACTCACCCAGTCCCGAAGCGATCTTCCGATCGGCACCAATGATTTTAGTTCAATTTTATTTCACATTAGAATTAGCAAGAGATGTGGTAAATGAGCTTGGACAGCTTGGAGACGTTCATTTTCGAGATTTGAATCTGAAGTTGACACCATTTCAAAGAACCTTCATACTGGATTTGAGATCAATAGACGTGTATGAGAGTGAGTTGTCATTTTTATATGAATTGATGGAAAAATATGGGACAATCAACCTGGATTTATTCCTGGAATTCAATCCAAAGTTGACTCCACTATCAACTCCTACAGAATTAGATGAATTGAGAGAGAGAATCAGTAATATCCATCAAAGAATTCTGCATCTTGATAACTCATATAAGCAACTTGAAATTCAGAAAAATAAACTTTTAGAAAACAGACACGTTTTAAATGCTGTAAATAAATTCCATAATGCATCAACTGATGTTTTAAACAGAGTATCTGATGAATTTGACATTCGTGATGATGATGATGATGATGATGTCCATTTATTAAATGGTAGAAATGATGGCTTAGAATTGGGAGAAACTGAAGTGGATGAACAAGTATTAGAAGGATCTGGTTTTAATTCTATTTCTGGTGCTATATCGTCTGACAAAATTCCTCTTTTGAGAAAGATATTATGGAGAACTTTAAGAGGTAATCTTTATTTTCATGATATTCCAATAGAGGAACCTTTATCAAACTTCAAACAGAATTCAGATTTAAAAATTGAAAAGAGTGTTTTCATCATCTTTATTCATGGAGATTTTCTTCGTGAAAGAGTTAAAAGAATCATTAATTCTCTTGATGGTTTAATTTATGATAATGTAAATGGTTCAACTACTTCGAGAAACATAACAATCTCAGAAATTAATAATCGAATTCAAGATTTGGACAACGTTGTGGAAAATACTAAAAAACAATTAATATCTGAGTTAATATTAGTTCAAGGAAGTTATGCAGAATCCTATTACACTATTCAAAGAGAAAAAATGATTTATCAAATTTTGAATAAATTTGATATGGATGGTACAAGAAGATGTCTTGTAGGAGAAGGTTGGATTCCACAAGCTGAATTGAATAAAATTCGACAATCATTCAAGCAATTGATTAGGTCAAAAACTCAAAGAAGAGTCCACGACTTGGAAGACGCTGGAGGAGATGGCACTGAGCAAACTCCATTTGCCTTGGGTAATGATGATACCTTTGATGACGGGGATGAGGTAGATGAGGATTCGAATGCTTTTGTGGCAATTGTAAATGAATTAAATACCAATAGGACTCCTCCAACATATCACATTGTCAACAAATTCACAAGTGCATTCCAACTGATCATTGACGCATATGGGGTTGCTACATATCAAGAAGTCAACCCTGGTTTAGCAACAATCATTACTTTCCCATTTATGTTTGCCATTATGTTTGGTGATTTGGGTCATGGTTTTATTGTATTCTTGATAAGTTTATATTTGATTGCAAACGAAACTAAATTTGGTCAAATGAGAAACAAAGATGAAATTTTTGAAATGGCGTTCAATGGTCGTTACATTATTTGCTTAATGGGATTTTTCTCTATGTACACAGGTTTCATTTATAATGATGTATTTTCCAAATCCATGACATTATTCAAGTCTGGCTGGGAATGGAACTTCCCAGAGGGATATGATTTTGCAAAAGATGGTGCTATTTCAATAACTGCTGAAAAAATCAAAGGGAAAACATATGCTTTTGGTTTAGATTGGGCTTGGCATGGAACTGAAAATGCCTTGTTATTCACAAACTCGTACAAAATGAAATTGTCCATTATTATGGGGTTTGTTCATATGAATTACTCCTTATTTTTCAGTTTGGTCAATTACGTTTATTTCAACTCTAGAGTTGATATTATTGGTAATTTTATCCCCGGCTTTTTATTCATGCAAAGTATATTTGGATATTTAGTGTTGACGATTATTTATAAGTGGTCTGTCGACTGGATTGGTCAAGATAGGGCTCCACCAGGATTATTGAATATGCTTATTAACATGTTTTTATCTCCTGGTAACATCGATCTTCAATTGTATCCGGGCCAAAAGTTTGTTCAAATAGTGCTTGTGTTAATTGCATTAGTCTGTGTACCTTGGTTACTTATTTACAAGCCTTTAACTTTAAAGAAACAAAATGATAAGGCTCGTGCAATGGGCTATAGCGATTTACATTCTCAATTACATCATGACGTATTACAGCACGAAGAAGATGAAGCATTACATCAATTAGAAGACGATATAAATAGAGAGCCATTGGATGATGAGGTTGACATGTTAGATGATAATTTTAGATTCCCCAACGATATTGAACCAATGAACGCCAATTCAAGCTCGCATGGCGACCATGACGATTTTAATTTAGGAGATGTTATCATTCATCAAGTCATTCACACTATTGAGTTTTGTTTGAACTGTGTCAGTCATACTGCCTCTTACTTGAGATTATGGGCTCTTTCTCTTGCTCATGCTCAATTGTCGACAGTTTTGTGGTCAATGACTATCAATAATGCTTTTGGTACTACCGGTACTAAAGGAATTATAATGACGGTACTTCTTTTTGGCCTTTGGTTTGTCTTATCTGTTTGTATTTTAGTTCTTATGGAAGGAACTTCAGCTATGTTACATTCTTTAAGATTACATTGGGTTGAAGCTATGTCTAAATTTTTTGTTGGAGAAGGTTATGCATATGAGCCATTTACATTTGATATTATAGATTTCTAAATCGATCTTATTAAAAGTTTTCAAATGTTACAAAATTTGTAGGTGGTAACACTGCGTTGGTGTAAGGATGTCAAATTTCCACGCTATGAAAACCAAAAAAAATGTAAACCAGTGTACTATCTGTACCATGTATATATGTTTTATTATTCAAATAGTTTGCAAGAGTTGTTCATTAATTCATTGAAAAAACACCAGTATTTCACGTCGGTTATACCATGTAAAAATGTACATTTTTGCTTCGTGTAAGCAAAAATTATATTATGTTCATTTTTTTAAAGAATATTTTTAATTACAATTACTGTTATAAAACCTGGAAAACAAAGATTTGATAATTTGTTAATGGATTTACGCTGAGAAAACCCAGGTTAGAAACTTAACCAAACAAAAGAGCTTGGTATAATAACACATTAGTTGAGATTTAACTTTACCATTATATGTTAATGTTTTATTAGTGTAAAGTAGTGCTATTTTTTGTTCTATGCGTTTTGAAGATTTCGCGTACTGTCCTTTAGCGTTCTTTGTAAGAGGTATATTAGGCAATTATTAAGCGGTGAGACGTCAAAAGGGAGGCTGTTGATAATTTATGCATTTTTAAGCCATCATAAAAGTTATGGTTGAACATGGGGCTTTTTGTCCACATTAAAGTTTTGTGATGGGGCCCCACGTCGTGGCTCACAACGTAGCGACAGCGTGGTTCTATAGAAATGTAACAACAATTGAAACCAATCGCATAATTAAACTCTTGGTCGTCTATTTTAAGAACTACTTACAACTGAATTGAGTAACATTTCTTTAGTTTACATTTACTAGTTAGTTCATTTTTTGAGAGTGTTCCAACTCATTTCCGAATTAGGAAGTTTACTCAAATTTGACAAATCCCTAATCGAGAAAAAAAATTTGAAATTTGCACTCTTAAGTGAGGGGCTTCCTAAATAGGAAAAGTTCTTTTCTTCAATTACGGACGGTTGCAACTCAGGTTTATAAGAAGGCCAAAGCCATGAAATTTACGTTTAATTACTTTCGTTTAATTGATTCAGGTTAATCAAAAAATACATTTGACTTACATTCCTTTTGAAAATGAAGTTTAGTCATCTTGTCTCTTGTGCTTTGGGGGCAAGCATTGCTTGGGCTGCTCCAACAGTTCGATTTGCATCCTCCGATTTAACAGTTAGAGGAGAATCTGATATTGACGTCGTCAACATACTCAGGAGTATAGACGAGTACAAAGAATCTTTAGATTCAGACCAAGAAGTTTCCAAAAGATCCGAATTTAACTTCTATGATACCTTAATGAGCGCAATTGATGATTCAGGATTATCTGATGTGTTTTCTCAAAGAGTTGCTAGTGCACCAATTTTTGCTGAAAACCTTAAAGATTCCGTTCTCAAAGGAATTAAAAGTGCCAACATTCCATTTGCTTCTGTATATAATGCTTTAGAGAAAGCAGAACTTCTTCCAAGAGTATATGAAGAATTATTACAAGATTCTAACTTTGGACTGGAAACTAAGCAACACGCAAAGAGATTATATCAAGAAGGTAAAATTAGACTTGATAGTGAACCAATCCAAAAGCGTGAGCTTGATATTTCTAAAAGAGATTCCTCTGCTTTAACTCAAATTGTCAGCAAGTTATCTGAAAGTGGTTTAATATCCAAGGTCGCTCAATACATTTTCAACAACAAAAATTTGATTGAAACAGCCGAAACTTTGCTTGTATCTGCTGTCAAGAAAATTGATTTTACTGCTCTCTTTGATTCTATCAAAGACTCTGGATACGCTGAAAAATTAGTCAAAAACGTATTGACTTCTACCAATTTACAAAGTAAGTTAGCTGAAGCAGTCAATTCTAAAGCCAAGAGAGCTGCTGTGGTAAACTTAAAGGTTAGAGCTTTATCTGCTTCTGCATCTGCAGCAGCCGACGCTGATATTGTCTATCCAACTTCTACGTTTGGAGATGGCTCAAACACTGCTGTTGATGAAAATGCTCTTTCAAACATTGTTGGCATTTTAGGACTCGGTGGTAGTTCCTCAACTGCTGCTGCTGCTGCTGAAACTTCCGCAGCTGAAACTTCCGCAGTTGAAACTTCTGCTGCTGAAGAAACAACTCCAGAAGACACTGCTATTGCAAGTTCTACTTCAAAGGCTTCGTCAAAGGTTTCCACCACCGAGAGTCTGGCCTCTGCCACTACAACATCTTCTGGTGAATCTTTCTCTGATCTCTTGAACCTGTTGTTTGGAAGTTCTGGCTCTTCAAACTCTACCACCACTTCTGCCTCAAAGACCACTTCTAAGTCTTCAACCGCTTCTTCTACTTCTACTGGAGAACTGCTTGCTGACCTTCTTGGTGACCTTTTGGGAGGTTCCAATTCTACTTCTGGTTCTGACAGCTCTAGTAGTGGATCTAGTTCCGGTGAAAGTTTGACTTCCTTACTTTCTGGACTTTTTGGAGATTTATTCAAGGGTTCAAACTCAACTAGCTCATCTAGTGGATCTAGTGGATCTGGTGAGAGTTTGGGTTCTCTTCTCTCAGGTCTCTTCGGTGACTTGTTTGGCGGTTCTAACTCAACCAGTACTTCCGGTTCTTCCAGTGGATCAGGTGGTAGTTTGTTCTCTTCTCTTTTCAGCTGGTTAGCTGGAAAGTTAGGTGGATCAGGATCCTCTTCATCTTCATCTAGTTCTGGTGGCCTTGGAAGCTTCTTCTCTTCTCTTTTAGGAAAATTGTTTGGAGGTTCAAGTTCAAGCTCAGGCTCTTCCAGTGGATCTGGTGGTAGTTTGTTCTCTTCTCTTTTCAGCTGGTTAGCTGGAAAGTTAGGTGGTTCAGGATCCTCTTCCTCCTCTTCTGGTTCTGGTGGACTTGGCAGTTTACTTTCTTCTATCTTTGGTTCATTGTTCGGTGGCTCCAGCTCTGGATCTAGTACAACTGGAACTACTACTACTGGTACTTCTGGTTCTTCTTCCTCTGGAAGCTCAAGCTTAAGCGGTCTTTTCAAAAAAATCTTCGATTGGGCATTAAGCAAGGCATTGGCTTTTGGTAAACAAATTTTCACCAAGATTTTTGCTTGGATTGTTAACAAGATCAAATCCGATGGTGGAGCATTCTTCTCAAAACTTTTCAAGTCTATCTTGAGTTGGTTGTTTGGGGAAATTAAGAAGGTTAGTGAAGGTGGATCTGGAAGCAGTGTTTTAGGTGATCTTGTTGAAGCTATTTTTGGTGGAATTAGTGCCAGTGCCAGTGGTAATGGATCTGCTGTTGAAGACCTTCTTGACTCCCTCTTTGGTGACTCTTCATCTAATTCTACTGGAAGCAGTATTTTAGATTCAGTTGCTAATGATCTTTTCAAAGGTGGATCTTCATCATCATCATCATCATCAGGAACATCGATTTCAGATATTCTTGACAACATTTTCGGAGGTGACAGTTCTTCAAGCTCTTCATCATCTGGTACATCTACAAAGGGTGATTTAGCTAGTTCTGTTGAAAACGCTTTCAGCAGTGGATCTTCATCATCTTCAACTGCATCTACAAAGAAATGTTGTTCTGCTACAGGATTAAAGAGAAGAAGAGCAAAGAAGAAGAGAATGTTTAAGGAAAAAGTAGTGGAAAACCTTGAAAATATCTTACTTTCCAAGAGAGCAATGCTTTCTGATGAACTGTACATTAATCTTTAAAATTGTATTAGCATACCCAATAATTAGAAAATAAATACATATATGAAATTTTTAAAAAACACACCTTAGTAGACGAAATTTAAAAGCCAGTTTAAAAGCCTGTAATAGTTGCCTTAAAAACAATTTCGGAAACAATGGTTTAATTTTTCCTTAGAAGATCTCCAATTTGAATATTACAATTAGTAATTTACGGCATGAATGGAATTACAAATCTAAAACAATTTAAACTCACTAAACTTCCCAATTAGGGGTTGAGTTGTTTGGTAAAACACTGGTTCAATTTCAATGACGCCTTACTACTTACAAGTCAATCAAACATTACAAAGTAATGAGTTTTAATAAATAACAATCTTTTGACTTGATTGTAGTTTGAACTTCAAAGAGTTGGTTATATTTTCGTTCCAATGTGGCTTTGATGTTCTTCAATTACATGAAAGTATTTGTAGGGGAAAAAATATTCAGTCATTTGAAGAAAATACTCGTCTAATTTTAGCAAATTTCGTAAACGGTAAAATAATGTAACGGAGTAATAAAACATCTAACCATTTGTTTGTAAAGAATCTAGAATGGCACCAACTTAGTATTTTTGCTTGGTGTTTGTAAATAAAACTTTGAATTTCTTTGAAGTCTTAACCAAATTCGGCAATCCTCAAATTTCCTAATTGGGTATACAATTTGCAGCCAAATGTTTTAGTAACAAGAAACATTAGGTTATATGCAGAAAGCACCTCACTAGCGAACAAAAATAGATGCATTCCTGTATACAGTCAGTTTTGCTTTGTAGCCGAAACGAGAAAGTTTCCTCTTTCAGTCTAATATCGTCTTAACCCTTTTAGGAAGGAAGGTGCAAGAATGGGGTATATCACTAGTAACTTATATAACTCTTGATACTTTCCTTAAGGAATTTCAAGGTTTCTTTTGGTGTTAAAGCATTTTTTTGATAGAATTGTTCCACCTTTTTCGTTCGTTCATTTTTAAAAGTTAAGAGACAAATAACAGATGTACTAGAATGAAGATATCTACTCTTTTACAAGCTTCCGTTATTTCTTCCACTTTTGCCAATGCTTCTGACATTGAAAATGATGAAAATAATGATGATTTAAGAAAAAGATTATTTGGACTTGGTGCCAGTGTACAAGTTGGTGCAGCAGTTGATGTTGGTTCTACTACCACTCCATCTGCAGCAGCAGCAGTTGATGCCGTCGCTGCAGATATATCATCAGCAACTGCAGCAGTAACAACAAGCAGTACTCCAGCTGTTACTACAAGTAGTACAACAGGTGGTGGTTTCCTTGGTTTGTTTGCCGCTGACACTACTGCCTCATCTGCTGGTGCTTCAGAAACTACAGCAGCAGCAGCAGCAACTTCAAGTAATGATGACGATGAGTGGGAAGACTGTGAAGAAACTGACACTACCAGTGAGACTACTCCAACTACGGCAGCTACTACTACCCCAGTAGTGACTACTCCAACTACTGAAGCCACTGTTGATCCAACTACAGCTGAAACATCTGACAATTTGGTTGCTTCTAGCACTCCATCTGCCACTTCCTCTGCTGTAGTTTCTACTTCCTCTGCGAGTTCCAGTGTTGCATCTTCCAGTGTTGCATCTTCCAGTGTTGCATCTTCCAGTGTTGCATCTTCCAGTGCTGCATCTTCCAGTGTTGCATCTTCTAGTGCTGCATCTTCTAGTGCTGCATCTTCCAGTGCTGATGATGACGAAGATGACTGTG
The DNA here is from genome assembly GCA_030581955.1 of Kurtzmaniella fragi. NCBI lineage: Eukaryota > Fungi > Ascomycota > Pichiomycetes > Serinales > Debaryomycetaceae > Kurtzmaniella > Kurtzmaniella fragi. Next base: position 90,319 of record JAKTWE010000022.1, read on the forward strand.
AAACTGAGACTGATGTCCCTGTTTCAAGTACTCCACAAACTGCAACCACTGCTAGCACAGCCACAGGTGACAACACTGTTGTTCCAACAGGTTCTGGAAGCGTAACATCTACTTCCAACTCATCCACCTCAACTGGAGCTGCAGCTTCCAGTGCTGATGAGGACGAAGATGATTGTGAGACTGAAACTGGTTCCACTCCAATTACATCCACACCTACAACTGACGTTACAAAAACTTCAAACGGCCAAGCTACTACCACTGGAGGAAATGCTGTAATTAGCACTGATGAAGACGAAGATGACTGTGAGACTACAGCTGAAACTACAGCGACTACCACTGCAAATGGAGGAGGAAATGCCAACACCGCCGCTACCACCACCGCAAACGGTGGAGGAAATGCAAATACCGCAGCAACCACCACCACCAAAGGTGGTAGTGGAAGTACTACTACCAAGACTTCAGGAGGTACTGCCGAAGATGACGATGATGAAGATGAATATTGTGACGAGACTGACACTTACACTAGATACCTGACAACTATTTCTACAGTTTGTCCAACTTGTACTGCTGGAGGTTCTGATAGTGGCAGCAACAACGGTGGAGGACAAGCAAATTCAGTTGTTCTTACTGTTACCAGTCAACAAAAAACATACACTACCACCATTCAAGTTCAACCAACAGGATCTACTTCTGGTGGAAGCTCTGGATCAAGTGATGATTGTGATGAAGACGACGATGAGGATGATTACGATGACTCTTCCGACTGTGAACCATGTGAAGACGATTATGAAGATGAAGATGATGAAGACGACACTGTTGACTGCGTTACAACCACTGTGGTCACTACCGCCAATGGTATTCCAATCACTTCTGTCAAAACTACAACTTATCCTGTCACTAAAACTTCAACTGCTGTGACTCCAGAAGAAACAGAATGTGTGGATGATGATGATGATGAAGGTGATGATGTAACCACTACCAAGGGACCTGCAACAGCTACTACAAAAGCCACTGCAACTACCACTAAAGGTACCATCACTGAAACTACAGCTCCATCAGAAACTGATTGTGTCGATGATGATGAAGATGAAGATGTAGATACCGAAGAGGACTGTCCTCTGGATCTGATCCTGGCTCCCGCTCTGACTGTTGTCAACAAAGATGTGGAACTTACAAGCTCTTCAACTTTGGTAGCTTCTGCCACTGCTCTGCCCACAATCACTGAAACCAATGGTGTATCCAAAAATGTTGCAACCAACGGCTTTTTATTAATGTCTACTGCCATGGCCTTAGTGTTCATGTGAGAGAATTAATATAACATTTCACTACCCCCCCATTTCACTTCTTAGTTAATAGGATTTTTCTATAAAATAAACAAAATTAGTCCATAAATTCAATGTAAAGATAGCTTCCGTAATGGTATATAGATGAGTTGTTAATGCAACATGGAGATTGATGAAAGCGGCGAAAAACAGAAATTAAAAGTAGAAAAACAGCTCCACATACTTAACAAATGTCATTAAAAACTTTAAAAAGCAAGCTGCTATATAGGTTAATAACAATCTAGTTTATGTCATATATTATTGAATTGCTCGAGTTTCAATATTTAGCAGAAAACGTTGAATTTTAATGAGTTTAGTAGACAGTATAAATTTTTCAAACAGTGGTAGTCTATCATTTTGACAAATATATGTTCTACGTGCAGGTGGCAAATTGTGAGAAACACTAACTTCTGGTTTAATAAAAGCAACATTTTTTAAACAATTACCATCTTACCACAACACCACTGCATACCCAGCCTTGAATTCAACCATCGTCATGGATAGGCAAACACTTTTATTCATTGTGGTGATGTTCATCTTCATTTCGATGCCGGCATCTAGAGATGACCAGCGGTCGGAAAAGCAACAGGACGCATTAGCACTTTTGAAGGAAACATTGACTAACCAGAAGGCCATAATGCAAAATACCACATATGAGCAAGGGTATGGTAACATAACTGGATTTGAGTTATCATACAAAGATCATTTAGATGGCAGAAATGTTAGCGAGTGGCCCATACATCAGTTTGATAAGGAACATCCTTGGAAGGAAGATGAGAGGTATTCACTCTTACCAAATGCTGTCAGTGACATTTTAAAAGGATATTGGGGTAACAACAAAGTGAACAAGGACGAAAAGTCTTATCTATTTAATATATCAGGATATGCGAAAGGAAATTTTGCTAAAACAGAGAATTTGGGAATAAAAGAAGTGAATTTGGAATTACCTCCTTTTTTACAAAAGTATGCTGATGAATATTCACTTGAAAGAAGAAATGAGGATCAAGAAAGATATGAAGATGATCCTGATATGAATAGTCCTATATCTGATCCAGATTGGCAACTAGGAACTGGTGACGTGCGCAAAATCGGTAACATCACTTCGGACGCTGGTGAGATAACGCTTGCAATAGAAAATATGGATTACAACTATAAGTATTTTGACAAGGATGAGTACAAGAAACGTGATAATGGAATGATAACTTTTATCAGAGTGGCAATGCAAGATTCTGCTGAAACTGAAAATCATGAGATAGAATTAGAAGGTGTTTACTACCAAGACACTGGGTCTTTTGTGGGTAATACGGTAAGTGGCAAATTCGTAGGAAGTTACACCTTTCAACATTTTGGATTAAATAAAGAAAGATATGAAATCGGTAAAGATGTGAGACTTGGTACTTTTGCTCAATCTACTTCTCTTAATGACATCGACGCTAGTACTTTGAATACGATTATTACTGGGGCAACTGACAAATGTGATTTTGTTGGATATTTTCAATTTGCAAAAACTGATTACAATAAACAAGAATTAAAAGAAATTGATGAGGAATTAATCAATCCAACTGGGCGCCCTATTCCCAAGACTGCCCCTCGTATTGAAATTGAAAATTTTACATTGTACTCCCCAGATTGTGCTATCGTGTTACAAAAACAAAGTTCCACAACCATGAGCGGATCATTGATGCCTATTTATATGTTTGGAATCAAAAAGCTTTTAGGGTTTTTGGGACTACTCACTTCAATTCAATTGGGTTTATTTTTAAGACAAATGAAGTTGATCTCAACGCCAGGTCAACTATCAAACATCTCCAGTTCAACTTTAATTTTGATCAGCCGCATAGATATCATATTTATTATGACTGCTCTGTTTTCAATTGATCTACTCTCAAAAAATCTTTACATTTTACCAGTCTGTTTAACGGTTTTGTTTCTCATCACTGCAATATTTGAATTGAGGTTCCTTATTAATGTTATGGTTAATCAAAATAACGAAAGAGGAATTTCTTGGTGGGAGATTTTGAGGTCGTCAAGAGCCAGAAATTCTAGAACAGGACCGGTTGAAGGTTCTGATGGTGTCGAATTGGAAACACAACAGGAAGAAGAAATCCCAGCTGAGACGCCAGTGTCTGATACTGCTGCAGATCAGGCAACGTTTAAAAACTTATTACTTGCTAAGTCTTTGTTTATAGGATTTATCGCTTTGTTTTTCTTGGTTCAAGTAGCGAAAATGAGAAGGTCCTTCAGAGAAATTTTTGAATGGATTTTCTATACTTTTATCAATTCATACTGGGTCTCTCAATTTTTAAGAAATACCTTGAAAAATAGAAGAAGAGCTTTTCTGTGGGAATTTATGATCAGCATATCTATTGTTAGGATTTTACCGTTATACTATTTCCTTATTTACAAAAATAATGCATTGGGACATCATCAAGATATTCCTTTGGCCATATTTGTTACAATGTGGGTTGGAATACAACTTGGATTACTTTATTTACAAGAAAAAATTGGACCCAGATTTTGGATCAAAGATAATTGGTTACCCAAGGCATATGATTATCATCCATTATTGAATGTTTCAGATCTTGAGACTGGATTTTCAAGTGATATATTAGCTAACATTCGTGAGATGGAGTCAAACATAGACGATGAACCTTTAGTCAATTGTAAGGTGGATTGTACCATTTGTATGACAGATGTTGAATTCCCCGTCAGAGTCAAACCAGAGACGAAAGATGATAAATTGGCTACTCTTGAGAGAGCTCAAATACAAGAATACATGGTCACGCCCTGTCACCACATTTTCCACAGTGAATGTTTAGAAGATTGGATGAAGTACAAATTGAAGTGTCCAGTTTGCCGGAATCCTCTTCCTCCAGTCTAATATTAAATACGTACATAGTCAAGTTAATAAACAAACAAAACTAATAAGTCTTAACAATTGATCTAGTAATTCTAGTAGCAAGAATGCAAAGATAAAAATTAAAAGGAAAAAATAAAAAAATACAATCAGCAGCACGATGACTAAATAATAAAATACAGTGAATCATGTACATAAATAAGACCAGTGAATAATTCACCACGGCATCGTGCTGCAATTGAAATACCATGAGCAGTGTAATTGATTTCTTAGCCTCGTGTAGCTAAAGACTAAAATTTAAGTTTTCTTGCTGACACGTTGAAATGTTTGCGTTTTGGCATCGTACCATAAAAAACAATTTCAATTGTTATTCAGATGCGTTTTTGCGATTGGGGTTACACTTGAACTGTCATCTTCCGTAAACTTCAATGGAAATAAGAATTTAACAAGCACTTTAGAGATAAAAATAGAGGTGCTTGACATATTTCTGATTTACTTAGTTTCTACAGACAAGATGTGATACGGTTATTCCCGTGAGATATGTGTCACTTTTTCACTGCATTTAATAATCATTCCTGACCAAATTAATAGCTACATGAAAAATAATTAGCAAAAAAAGAGACCAAAACCAAGAAAAAGAAAAGAAACAAAAAAAAAAAGCAGAAGAAGAGCGAGCTAGTGTTGAATCAAAAAGAAAGCGAAAGAAGTGTCATAAACACTTGAAATGATTGTCAAATCAACGGTATAATACTGAGATTTCTCCAACGACTTGCTTCTATATGATAGTATACCCAAGGTATGGAAGTCAATTTTTTAAGCGATTTATATGCTTCTCCACATATTCTGAATAATTGAAATAAGAAACAATAGCACCTAAACATGCGATTCAAATAAAAATGTTAAATATTCAGCTGATCGAAACTGACCAAAACTTAATTTGTATAGTATATTAAATCTCGGAAATTTATCCAGTCGTCATTTATCAATTATAAACCTAAATCGAATTGTTTTTGATTTTCTTTTTACTATTCTATTTCATCACTTACATACTTTGTAGCATTTGTTCCCGGGTTAGACCGCAAAAAAAAAAGAAAATTAAAAATAGGCCGCAGGTGCACTGTGTGCAGAAAATGGCCTGATTTAATCCCTGGGTTGTAAAATTAACAACTACGTTCGGTCTGTTCATAAAAGTCCATTAAAAGAATTTGGATTCTCTTTTATAAAAGATTTAAATAATAAGATTATAGTATAACAGGACTAATTTTATTGCAAGCCATTAATCACTTTAATCTGCACTGGACACTTGATATTATTATAGTGATAAATAAAAATTTATCTATCTCACAAACTTAGTTTCAAACGGATAAGGGTACTTCCCAACAAGAATCATTATGGCGACATTTACTGATTATCCACCAATGTACGATTTTGATAATACTGATGAGTTTCTTCAAACTCTAAGTGGAGCTGTTCCAAATCTTTCTTCTCAACCTATCAATGGTGAAGATAAGTTTTTAAAGACAAACTTTTCAGAGCCTAACACAATTCAAATGAATTATATGAATGGAACGTTTATAAATCCATCATTTGCAGAAGAAGTAATGCCAAATACCTCCAACTTTCCCATGAATTCATCTTCTTTGAATCCTCAATTCAATAGAAGTTACTCTCAACTGTTTCCACAACAACCTTATCAACAACTTAATGCAGAAGAATTTAATTCATTAGCACCAGATACTTCTAATGGTTCACCAATGTCAACAAATTCAATTTCTCATTCTTCAGCAAATGGTCTTACCCCAGTTTCACAAAACTCTGTTTCTTCAAATTATACTTCACCGGAAACTATTCACGTTAAAGAAGAACCGGAGTCTAAACAAGGAATCAAACAAGAAAACATATCAAAAACCAAGATTAACCAGTCGATTTCTGGTAGCTCTACCAATTCATCGTCCAAAGTTTCCAAGCCTTCTGGTAAAAAGGACAGATGTTCTCATAATATGATTGAGAAAAAATATCGTACCAATATTAACTCAAAAATTTTGGCTCTTAGAGATGCTGTTCCAGCTTTAAGAATTGCTACAGGTGAAAATAAGGATGTTTCAATAGCCGATTTGGAAGGCTTATCACCAGCTTCAAAGTTGAATAAAGCAAGTGTATTAACCAAAGCTACGGAATATATCCAACATTTAGAAAAGAAAAATGACATTTTAAAACAACAAAACATGGAATTGCAAGCACTTATTCAAAGGGCTAATTGTGGTAATGTTCCCAACTCACGTTCTCACCAAATACCACCACAACCACAGCAACAACAATCTACTCATCCTACGAACGGATTTGGCTATGTTCCCCGAATGAACGAGCAAGCTTACAATACTACAGTTAACCCTCATCCATCCAGCTTTGGTGGAAATGGTGGAGGTTATGGCTACGGAGCACAGGAGGCTCCTGGCTTGACTAATGGTCAAAAGGTTTTACTTGGTGGATTGGGCACTGTTATGGGAACGTCTTTGTTTTCTGGAAATGACGGGGACTTCAAAGGACTTTCTGCATTACCATTGTCATCGTTTTTACCAAAGGCCATATCTCAACCATCTCCATTATCCCTTCAATTGTTTCAGTTTGTCAGGGTGGTAATTTTGGTATCAGCCATTGCTAACATAATTTATCCTTCGCTTGTGCAACACATTAGTGAAAAAGACGACATTAAGAGTGAAACAAGTAACTCTGTGTTAAGCACATGGAAAGATTATGTTTTTGTTTATTTGGGTTTACAACTTCCACATAAAGTTCCTGAAGCTAAAAAGAATGATATTGTGGATTCTCTTATCGGTAAAACTAGAGTTTCTTACCCTAAATTATTTCATTATTATGCCTATTTATCATCATCACAAATGAATTATGAAAATTGTTTACTTGTGTTGATACTTGGAAAGTTGTTAACTACCAAATTTCCATTTCTCTCAACCTTTTTTGATCATAATATGACTACGAAGGCTTGTCTTTTACCAAATTTGGAGTACAAGGGAGAAGACCATTCTTTAGCCAAATTGAGTGAATTATTTGGTAAAATAGACGGAATATCACTTTTTGGATCTGATTTCATTTTCAAAAGATTAATCAACATAATAGAAAACAAACCAATAACAAATGGATGTTCTAAAGCTACCAACAATATGAAGTTTGTTGAATTTTTCCAAGATCAACAAAATAACTTTTACGGCATCCTTTTAGCTTGGAGAATTTTGGAATTGACAGAAGAAATAAATATCACATACTTGAGTGCTATCTCTACTTTAGATTCAGAAAATAATGAATCCAAGGAAGTGACTGATGAAATTCTTAAAAGTGTTGGAATAATTAGTGAAATTCTTGAAAGCTACTCTTATAATAAACTTGAAAAGTATTTCAAGTTATTCAAAGCAGCTATTGATCCTGAGAGTGCTTACGAATTAAGAGACTTTATACAAGCTGATATTGACAAGCGATTGGGAAATTTCAAAGTTGCCACTGAAGGACAGGATTTGACAGATACTGCATCGATTTATTCCGATGAATATTTAAGTGACAACTTTGAGGTATATGATGAAGACATGGATGATAACGAAATCATGGAAAATAATTCCGTCAATGAATTTAATGAGGAATTGAATAACATGAGAATCAGAGAAATGACAGAATCTGAAGTCTCCGAAATTGATACACTTCAAACAAATAAAAGTAATCATGACGAAAACGTCGATAATCTTACATTGAAGCGTCAATCCTTCTTATCTCAATCATCTCTTATCAACTCATTAAATCTTGTGTCCGAAGAAGAATTTGTTGTTCTTACTAGTACTCTTGTATCATATTACCATAGAAGAGATGTCGAACAATCCAAGAAATTATTGAAATATCTTTCACTTATAAGTGCAAGTTCTAACTTGACTGTTTTGTCTATTACTGCTATTTTGAACGTTATAATTACATTTGATGCCGACTGCCTTGATCATGATTCCACACTAGATAAACTTATAGTGATTGCACGAGTATGGATAACTGAAGCCAGTAAGAAGGATTTTTTGGAATTGGAAACTAGAAACGAATTGTCTGATTTAATTATTAAAAAGGGAATGGTTATGAATGGATGCAAGGAAATCGAGGAAGAGGATTTATGAAGTATTTGGGGGTTTGTTAATTATTTTATTTAAATATACGGTAGGAAAAAACCATGTAGATAGCCATCAAGGAAGTAAATATTGCATGTTAAAACGAATGATAAAGTTTTGACAAAAAAAAAAAAAAAAAGTAAGGATTCCCAGAACATCCATAAGTGTATCAAATATATTAATAGTGAGAAAATTTGGGCAATTTTTAACACCTTTTGTTGCACTTTTATAATTATTTCTTAAGCCATGAGACCTTCACTTGTACGGATGATCAGACCGCGCAGAGCCGAGCGTAAGACAGACGCACTTTTACCACCTTTGGCTCTCTACAAAAGAATATTAAGGGCTCATCAGACCAAAATTCCAGCCGAATTAAGAGGACTTGGGGATCAGTATGTCAAGGCCGAGTTCAAAGCACATAAGAACATCGATAACCCATTACATATTGTCGGATTTCTTGCTCAATGGCAGGATTATCTCAAGAACATCGATGGAGCAGATTGGATGGATGGAAAGTTAACACAGGAGAAATTGGATAAAATGTCGCCAGAACAAATTGGTCAACTTTATGAATTGATGAAAGAGGCTACTGGGGTCAATGAAGAAGACAAATAGAGAATCTTTAACTTTAACGCTTTGAAGCTATCTTGAAAGGAGAGACACGCGTGAAATTAGCACCATAATTGGGCATTTTACCAAATATATTATTATTCACAATTCTTGTAAATATACTAAATAAAATATTAATATACCATATATCATATCTATTACTTACAAACCCTTTCCATAATTACCAGAAGCAAAGAATTCTAAAATGATCTTAACGATATTTTCTAAAGCTTCTAACCAAGATTTTAATTGTTGTGTAACCTTTTCTTGATCAGCACCCAACTTAGCAAAGAAGTCCTTTCGGTATGGACAAGCCTTCATGGCAAGCTTGAAAATTGGCTTGACCAACATACCATGGTATTGGGATAAAGTTTTCAGGTAAGCATCAGTGAAAGTTTTAACCAATTCAGAGCTTGGGTTATCAACAGTTTGTCTCATGGCTTCAGCAGTAAATTGTAAACCACGGTTCAACCAAAGTAAACCTTGAGTGGCAGTCTTTGATTTAGTGTTGGCTTCAGACAAAATCAAGTCTTGTAAAGTACCAGCATTAACAGGGTCAGATAATAACTTGGCACGAACCTTACCGATGTTTCCATTCATGTCTTTAACAACAGGAGAAAAAGCGGTGGATCCTAAAAGATCAAATAATTTGACCAAAGATTCAGAGGCTTCTAAGAATTCACCGGTGTTAATTTTGTTGTCTTCAGAGAGAGTGACCTCGCTGAAGTTCTTTTTCATTTCATCAAAGAATGTCGACATATTGGATGGTATTAAAAACTATGTAAAGTTGTCAAGTTTTGTTAAATTTGTTCGCGAACGTATATTTATTTGTAGCTAAGGTTTGTGTTTTTTTTTTTATTCAATTAATTTCGTGTACATTTGTTGACATTTTATCATGTGAGATAAGCTTTGTGCCAGAATTAGAAACAAGGCTGATTTCTTACAAGGTTATTGTTGTCAGCTTAAGATCGGTAATTTAAATAAGAGGTGTAAAAAACGCGAGAACGTAGTTAAAGTTAGGCACGAGAACTGATGCGTTCAAAGACACATCTTAATGTTCTCTGACATTATTTCTCAGCTTCTATTTTTATAATCATCTAATTTTTTTTGCTTTAGCCGTCTCCTCGAAAGTTCCATTAATCTGAGTTGTTAAATTTTTTTTTTACACCAACTACTAACTGGTGGAATGTTTTGATGTGCAGATTGTGATATCCCAAATATCGTCATTCAATATGTTGAATATAAAAATTGATTAAGGGTTGAGATTCTTGTAAATAGAAAATAGAAAATCAATAATCAGTGACCTTCAATACCTTGAATATTACGTTATGATCTTAAATGTAAGGATATAATATGATTATTTCTGTTTGCCTGATAATAGGGGCAAGCGTGAATTTTCTTGGATTCCCCATAAGTTTCAAAATACTAATCAAGTCATATTAATTTGAATTTCATCCTGAATTACTTCAAATATTTTGGTTACTGTATTATTCTTTGCATTGACATTTATTCTTGTTTCTATCTATTTCTTTACAAGATTTCCCCATATGTATCTTTACTATATATTCCGTATATTACATTTACCATTCTATCTGGTCAGCCCATCTTACTTGATTAGATTTTGAGATCGATTTATCTCCATCAGTGGCTTTTTGACCTGCCACGTTTATTCCCTGTATGACTTGTGTTCCTGGTGGTCCTTCTTTAATTAATTTGGTCAGTTGCATAAAATTTTTATGCTCTTCGTTTGTATAAAATCCTAATTTTTCATACTGACTATTATTTAACTTAATATTTTGCTTAATATTAAAAGCTTTAATTATTGCCATTTTTTGCTTACTTTTAACTGTCTCGTCATTAGTAGGAATTTGAACAATTTCATTGGTGTCTTCTGGAAGCGGGAATCCTTCACAGTTAGAAGCATTCAATTCCGTACCAAATTGAGTAGCATCATTTATGGACCCTGTCAGCGAATCAACTATATAAATCTTAGCAGCTGATTTTGGATATTTGAGTGCTGATTTTAAATTCCAATTAATAGTCTTCCTTGGTGCACAAATTCGTTTTGGTGATTTGAGGATTGATGAGTGTTCAACTATAAATGATTTGGTTGGAGGTTTCAATTCAATATTAGCATTGTTCTTTACATTCATAAGACTATTTCCACTATTCACCGATATTGGTTTCAACACCGGGATTAAACTTCTTACATCTTTCCTTCTCCTTGGTGATCTAAAGTAGACCTTCCCAGATTTTTTAATCCCAGCGCCATTGCCATTATGTACATTTTTCATTAAAGGATCAGCTAAGTTTTCTTTATCATCAGCTAAATAACTTGATAAGTGTGAGTCCAAATTTTCATCCTCCATTGGTTTGAATCTACCTTGATAAATTCGAGTTCTTAATTGATCATCCAATTCGTAATCAAAATTATCACGCCCATTTTGAATTGTCATTTCATGGATTAGTTTATCAATTTTTGAGTTGTTTAATCTTTGCCCTGCAAAAAAATCGTCGTCCATACCATCTCCAAAAAGATTATCTTGTACTTGATGTTGACCATCATCGCTATCTATCATTTGAAGATCGGATTGGAATTGATGATTTGGATGATGGTTATAATTATTTTTATATTGATCTTGTCTACTTTTCTTTCTAGGAGGACTCAAAGATCTAGTGATTTGAAAAAGTCCATTGGCATTGGAAAAATCAGAATCTTCAACTCTGAGTTCAGGGGTATCGAGTTCAAATAAGTTCCCAGGCTTATATTGTGCCACCGGAGTCATACGACTTATGGATTTCTTGGTAGGACTTTTATTGAATCCAGAATCATCATCTTGGTCAACTAATGATTGCAAGTCAATTCTATACTTGTCATCTTCAACATCTGAGAGGCCATCAGAGTGAATGGTTTGAGAGATATCCATAAGATGAAAAGGTCCAGTTATTCTAAAGTAGCCCACACCTATTTATTAGGCAAGCTTTATCAATGAGTGGTTGATAACCAAGAGGTCTTTCTTTTATTCTATTTTTTTTCTATAACCAAGTGTTTTGGTACACAACTCAATGTGTATCAATGAGTGTTTACAAAATTACCATTTAGGAAAGAGGTTGCACATAAATCGAAAGCTCACAAAAAAAAAACATAAATAAAAATGTAGACGATAATCCCGATTAGGAAGTAATAGATATACTTTCAATAATGAAAAAGAAAAGAATACTCGAGCCAGTTGGTGGTCTATTAGTTTTTCAAAAGAATGTGCCGGGTTGAATAGGCTTTAACTCAAAACTTATTTGTCTTTGACTATATTGAGTTATAAGTATTGTTATTATTCTAAAGGGGGGTTTTTTTTTTTTTTGCCCAGTACTACAGATTATATTTTTCACCTACACCAAAATACAGGATAGGTTATCATCGAATAACTTGATAGTAATAACTGAGAGTAACAAGTAATCAAACAAAAGATAAGTCTATTTAATTGCAAATTTCTTTTTAAATTTTGAAAAATGTCTCTCCTCTCAATTTGCCTTTGTATTTTAATAACTGCGTTCTAATTCTGCATTACATTTCCTTTGTACATTTACATTCGACTATTGCAAAACAAAAGATCACAATTTATTAAATTATTTACTTAAATCACTTCTTTGGCCAACATGTCTGCTACTGAAAATCTTGACGCTATCCCCCCTATCGCTCAACCAATTGCTTCTGATGGTGCTCAGTTGACATCAATTGTTTCCCCTCAAAAGCAATTTTTAACTCGTTTCAGACTGTACCCTATGGTTTCTTCATTTAGAACCACTTTCTTCAATCTTCCTTGTACTAGAACTGTTGCTGATGCCTTGAAGCCTTCTTTAAAACTTGTCAGAAACAGTCAGCCTCTTAAATTAGTCATGGATAGAGGTGATTTGGTTGGCCTATATGCTCTTGACCTGATGGATCATTTTTTCCCGCTGTTGCAAACTTTAGAACCTCATAATATAACTGATCCAGTTACCCAACCTTTAAATGGGGCTGTTAAAACTGTAAATGAAACTTTAGAAAATGCAACTCAGAATCTTACTCGTAATTTATTGGATCCTTCTAGAGAAAGACTTGTTCTGATCTTTTTCGATGAAAATGGAAAAGGTATCATCACAAGTCAAGCAGATGCGATTTTTGCACCCATTAATGCAAATTTAGAATCTCTCACTCAACGTTACATCGGAGAAGATATTAAAAAAGTACCAAAGGAAAGTGCCCCTAGTGAAATGTTGCGTACGCACAGAATCATTTTCAATGCCTTGGGTAGAGTCCGTGTATTAGAACCGGACCAAGTGGAAACCTCAGGTCCCGCTGAAACACCCGCTGATCCAATTATTGATGCTACCAACTGAACTGAGCATGTCAAAAAAAAAAAATAAAAAAAAATGGAAATGTGAAAAGAAAATAAAAAAAACTAAAAAACATTTGAAATTTAATACCAAGTAAAATATCTACAAATTTGAGTAGGCATATTCAACACATGAAGTTGTAGTTTCTGGAATAATTACAAATTGATTTATTTTTATCGTATAATATCTCTTATTAACATGCAATACATAGTAGTTTACAGAAAAAAAAAACTCTAAAACTTAATCCTTGGACTTCTTCTTCTTCTTCTTTGGCAGTTCATCATCGTCAGCCTTTCTCTTCTTTTCCTTCTTTTCCTTCTTTTCTTTCTTTTCTTTCTTTTCCTTCTTTTCCTTCTTTTCTTTCTTTTCCTTCTTTTCCTTCTTTTCTTCCTTCACTTCGTCAACTTGCATGACATCAGCAAGATCACCGTTCAAAGCTAAAGCTTCCTTGATGGCATCGGAATTCTTCATTGGAGTGGAGCCGGTGTCATAAAAGTTCAATCTATCTTCAACTTGTTTCTTTAAGATTTGACCAAAAGCAGTGGATGGTTCATCAGAATAGTTATCAATTCTAGAAGCAATAGAACACTTGTTAGCCAAGTATCTAGAAATTCTACCCTTGTTCTTTGGAGCAGCCTTACCAATAAAAGAAGAGTGGTAAATAAGACCATACTTTGGAGTGTTACCCTTAGTCTTTAAAGCTCTGAACAAAGCCTTCTCAGCACCTAAAATTTGAACAGTGGAAGCAGCTTGTTTGGACAAGTTGGTTAAAGAACCAGCATGGGATATTAATCTAGCACCAACAACTTCACCAATTAAAGTAGACAAATTTGGAGCAACAGTGTTCATCTTTTCAGTCAAGTAACTGTATAATTTGGTTCTATATTCAGAAATAGAAACAACTCTTTCAGCAAAGGTGGCAACATTGTCCATATCATCTTGAGAGATATCTTGACCCATGGAGATTTTAGCATTGTCAATAACTCTTTGAGCAACAGCAGAATCTTCGTTCAATAAAGCAGCAATTTCATGTAAAGAATCATCAGTTAAAGAAGCCTTATCCTTAACGGTAAGAGCTAAACGAGCGAATTGGTAGTTGTCTGGGACAATCTTGGCCAATTCTGGGAAGTGCCATCCGTACCATTCCTTGACTCTCATAGCAAATGTGTTGATATCTTTGTCTAATTGATCCAATAATGCAATAGCTTGAATAATGTGATTATCATTTTTTTGAACTGAGAACTTAACCTTAGCACGGGAGAAGGCATGACCAAGACCTAATTGAGCTCTTTCAATATCACCTGGTTGCAAATCCTTCATCAACTTGTCAGCGTGAACTCTAATACCTCTTAAGAAATCTTGAACGATTTCGTTAGATAAACAGTCAATGAATGGGAAATCTTCCTTGATAGATGGACCCAAGTTCTTGTCAGAAACACCCAAGACAACTCTGTTCTTAGAAGAACCCTTTGGAATGTTTAATTCTAAGATAGACTTTAAGTATTCAGAAACTAAACCTTCAGAAACGTCGTTGGCATTTTCAAGAGCTTGAGCAGCCCCTTTGAATGGAGCGAAAGAAACTAATTCGATCATCTTGGAAAATTTAGCTAAATCATTACTTGCTTCTTGGACTTCTTTCAGTCTAGAGGCAATATCATCTTGTTGAATGAGAACCTTGAAGACAGCATACCCGGTAGCCTCTTCAAAAAGAAGGTAATCTAATCCGGCCATATTGAAGCTTTAATTGTCTATTAACGAATTTTTTTTTGAGATGAGTTTGAAAATTTCTCGATATGAGGAGGTAGTGTGTAGACCGCAATGAGTTTAAGGGAAGAGCAAAAATTTTTTGTAGAAAAAAAAGAATTGAAAAATAAAAATAAAAAGTAAGGGAAAAGTGCAAAATTGATTTGGCGACATTGTAGTGCAAGAATAGAGCAGATAAGGTAAAGCTATAGTTAGACAGGACTTTAATACTATTTGTAAAATTTCGTGACTAAAGAATTTATGATTTTTTTAAAAATATTCAAATTATTTGGAAAACTTCGGTTTCTATTTGTATTAAGTTCTATTTATCTAAAATTTCATGTTATTCTGGTGATATAATTGTTTTGTTTGTTATATTTATTCATGCGAAGTTCATATGCCAGTTTAATCTTTTTAAGATAATGTACCAATCAACAACCTTGTTTCCTTCAGGAATCTCTTTCCATACCTCCTCCATCAATGCTTGCGCTCTTTTCACATTTGCTCCTCCATAACAATGCTTAAATCTTTCAACTCTTTCTTTCATTTCCACTCTTGCACGTTCTGTCACACAATGGATACCAGCCATAAATACTGGAAATACAAAGGACGCTTGAACTTGAGTACTGATTGTAATATCTATACATTTAAGTAAATCATTAGCCAACATTTGTGATTCTAAAGAAGATGGATTTTCTCTTTTAATAGCTTGTCTAATAAATAATTTGGCTGTAATTTGTAGTGCTTCAAACATAGTTAATTGTAATTCTAATTCCTCATCAGTCAAATCAACTAAGTCTACCGGGTTTGGTTTAGCATTATCAATTTCCAATTCAAGCTCTTTACATTTGGCTAAAACTGAGCATAATAATTTACCGTTCTTAGCATAAAGAATATCATCTTCATTGTAATCTTCATATTCTTCAGAAAAACCAACTTCATTTAAAACTCCTTCTGTTGGTGTACTCCCTTCATAATATGTTGATAATATTCTTTTGCTTTCAAATACTAAAGTTGATATATCCCCTAAAATTTTGTATAATTTCTTAGAAGCTCCCAATAAAGGATCAAGTTTACCCTTTGAAAATTCATGATTATCAAGAAAGATACTTTCATAATCATTACTGGGAAAATATGTACCCCTTTCACTTGAACTAGTAAGAATGTCATGGTAGGCAAAATTACACACCAAAAAGTTTTCTTCCCTAGATCGGTTGAAATTCACAATCCCTCCATTTTGGCAAAGTATTTTCCATGACCAGGAAAGGTAAACTGACCAATTTTGAACGTCCCCGTTAAAAATTTCTGCACCACAAAGGACTAAAAGAGTTGCAAGTTTAAATAAAACTGTTTCTCGATCAGTTTTATTTTGTGTTAAACTTGAGTTCAAGTGTTGTATAGCTTTCTGTATATATTGTTTACCTTCATCAACCCAGGTTCCACCCATACAGTAACCAGCCCATGCTAATAAGGCATACAAAACACCTTTATCTTGATGAGCAAAAGGGAGAAGAACCTTTTCAAATGAATTAGAATCATCTTGTGACGTTGGTGAAACAGAAATCATTTTTGAAACTGTTTGCACGTAATAATTATATAAGTGGTACCCAGTTCCTGACAACTCTGGCAATGTAGAAGGGGTGGTGAAAATAGGGTCAGCAAATCCAGCCAAGTATTGATTGAAGCTTGGAGATAAGCTATTTTCAAGAGAATGTATATTTGGTGAAGTCACTGGAATCAATTCATTCTCGTCGTGGCATTCATTTTCCAGCTCTGAAGCAATTAATTTCACACTCCTCTGTGCCGTCATATCCTTCACAAAATTGAAATAGGTTGAAAGAGTCGGAGATCCATGATTCTCCAGAGAATCTGGATGCATACTCATATACGAGTTTTGAAATTGCTCCAACAAAACATCTTTAAATACCGAAGTCAAAGAATTGACTCTTGAAATAGAGACATCTTCTTTGTTGATTTCTTCTATTTTCTCCCCAAAATTCTCAACCTGAGCTGGAGTTTCATTATGGAAAGCATGAGAATTGATAGGAACGTTATTCTCAGATAATTTTGGCCTTTTATATCTTGAACCTTCGTTCATTTTAGAATCGTTAGGTACATCTTGAAAAACAGAGATAGAAGGATCGTAAGAAAATGGAGATAAATTCTCAGTTGGTCCAGGACTTGCAAAATTAGTTTGAAATTTATCGACGTGAGATTGGAAGTTGGTCTCGTTAGGGATGAGTTTATTAACGTCAGTCATATCTTTTTTGATGGAATTTTGCAAAGAAGAAGGTTGAGGTTGTGTATCCTTAACAGCAGGTCTTCTTCTTCTTAATTTACGAGCTTGTTCCCCTAATGCAACCTGTTGCTTAAAATCTCGTATTTCTTGTTTAGACATATTTTCTTCAACCCAAACACAATTCTTATGCAAACGAGAACACTCCAGGCAAGATGGCTTTGCTTCATCACATTTCTTCTTTCTTACTTTACAAGTTAGACAACCTTTTTTTGATCTTTTTACAAATGCCATATTTGAAAAATCATCATCTGTGCTAACAACGTATTGTAGGGATTTCTTAGCAGCTGGAAACTCAGCGGGGGGATTGTTCGATACCGAATGATTATCATCTGTTGGTATTATGGGCACAGATGATCGTATGTTATTGTCAACTGTGTTTATTGGGCCCGTTGTATTTGGAGGAACTTCAATCAAAACCTCATTACCACTATCATGCGGAGAATTCTTACTTCTTTTAGGTTTGGCTGATTTGGAATCAAACATAACAAGCATCTCTTGGATTAATGGGCCCAGAAGCAACACAAATCAGGTTACAATAAGGGCTAGCAGATGTACTACTTGTAAAGCTTTTGGGAGATGTAAAAGAGTATAACTTGGAGTTAATGAATAGTTGCTTGAAAGATGACTGGGCACTTAAAGCAGGTTACTCAACATTCAAAATTGTAATGAGCAAAAAATAAACGAAAAATCTAGATAATATTTTAGATCTATCTTCGATGAGAGAAGAAGAATAATAATGAGTATCATTAAAGGGATGCAGAGTACTGCATGAAGAGTGAATGAGTAAGAAGAGGTTCATTACAAAACAAACAAAAAGTGCAGGTCGAATAGATTAGAGGGGGGGCAAGATTGTTGAAAAGATAGCGATAGACACAAGAGTTCGATTATGAGAAAAAAAAACTTATAAAATACCTAATGTGGCTACCGTTAGATAGCCATCAATAGAAGTGCTTTCGAATGGAATTTCATGTCAGAGATAAACGAAAAAATACAAGGCTGATATCACGTTGTTTTTAAAGCGAAACCGGATGCTTTTTTTTTTTTTTTTGGAGATATGATTTTTATAGGCAACAACTATCCAGTGCAGAGCTGTTGAATATATGGGAAGAGAACAGAATTACACAGTTTTTAGCATGTAAAGATGATACCAATTGAAACAAGATGTGGGTTTTGAATTCATATCTGGAGTTGAAAACAGATTCAGACTTCATTTGAAATCCAGATGATTTACTATAATAAAAGTCTCTTTTTGGATGTTTGTTCATCTTTCATAGTTCTTCTGTGTCTCGTTCATCGCTTTGTTATTTGTTCTCTAAGTCATCTCTTTTTAGTGGGAACTATCTACTTGATTATAATTTCTGTTCTATTTCTTATTTTTATATTTTCTTTTTGCTTTTTTTTTAATGTCTTCAATCCTGTATACTTTTAAACCTTTACCACCTCTCAATTCGTGGGTGCCACATCTTTATCATTCGATACCTTGAAGGTAGTACTATGGCTTCCTGTACATACTCCTATATGGTCTCTATCTTTTCCATGAGATTCTATAAGTGACCTGTATATAAACCACGGGTCACTATTTTGACGTTCGCACGATACGTCGTTTCAATCCCAAGTTTATAGGTTAGCAAATTTGATTACAACCTTTTTTTGCTTATTCATATTTTGAATTAATAAGAAATAGCTTAATATCTTTATAACATGTCTTCATCAAAACGTCTTCAAAAGGAAATAGTGGAAATAGGAAGGTATGTAAATGAAAGTCTCAAGATAGACTGAAGTTCGTTTTTGGGCTTTGCAACTTGGCTGCCACCCTGGCGCAATTACAGTGGCCAAGGTAGATTTTGTTATGACAGTGGGAAATTATGGAATTTATCACAATCATTAATGCTAAATAGCATGGTACCGTTTGGTTGACAGTTACAAGTTTTTTCAGTCCCGGTTGACCCCGTTGTGGTACCCCTACAGTGTCTCTTCCACGATTAGCCCCGTTCTTTTTTCATATAATTTGATCACATAGACTCTTGTGACATTTGTGGGAAAATTGACTACGCCTATATTAAGCGGATTATGATTGAATTCGGCCTATTCTCAGTAGGCTACACATTACACATACTGACCTGAATAAATAAATTACCGAGAAGTTGGTCATTTTAAATGATTACTGGAAATCATGCTTGACTCAAAGCTATTGTGTTGTTGATCGTCCTTTTCCCTTTTTTTTTTTTTTTTTGAAACCGATTAAAAGAAAAAATTCGTCTACACAATTTAATCTACCTATTAAATTTTTAATTGTTCCTTATTTGGCACATATACTAACTATTACAGAGATCCACCAGCTTTATGTTCTGCTGGCCCAGTTGGTGATGATATATATCACTGGCAAGCATCTATTATGGGACCTCCAGGTTCTCCATATGCTGGAGGTGTTTTCTTCCTCTCTATCCACTTCCCAACTAACTATCCGTTCAAGCCACCTAAAGTCACCTTCACCACCAAGATTTATCATCCTAATGTGAATGGTAACGGTAATATCTGTTTAGATATTCTTAAAGACGAGTGGTCTCCAGCTTTAACTACTTCCAAGGTTTTGTTATCCATTTGTTCATTATTAACAGATGCTAACCCAGATGATCCATTGGTTCCAGAAATTGCTCACATCTACAAACTGGATAGAGCTAAATACGAAGCTACTGCTAAGGAATGGACAAAGAAATATGCTGTGTAAATAGATATATAGGTCTTTTTGCATGGATTCACTGAATTCTCTTAGTAGATACTCGCATATATATTTAATACAGTGTAGGAACGCTATATCTAAATACTTTATTCAATAAATTCATCAAGTATTTATTATTTTTCCTGTATTTTCTCTCTCACTATTTGTGATTCCCCTGTATCTACTTTGATATGACTTCTCAAATCCTTTATATAATTAATTCTTTCGTTCTTTCAACCAAACTTTCACCACCAGCGTGAAATAATGGAAAAGCTAACAACATTCCAGGGCAATGACCATTGGAGGCTCTTTGAATTGGCCAAAGAGCTTGATAAAGACAAATTTTTTCTGTTATTTTTGACTGAAACTCAATATTCAGTGCTCGCTTACATTCTCTCCAAAAATGACTTTAAAATTTGGCTGGATTTCATTGAAGGAAATTGTACTCTTAAGATAGTTCAATCGGAGGAAGACAGTATAGAAGAGTCCAAAAAGGGACCGGCTAGTGAGCAATTGTTTGAGGAAGGCTTTGAAGCTTTGCGCTCTTTATCTTTACACGTCAGGTTTCTTCTTTGGGAGAGAGCGATAGATTTCTATTATTCGAGTAAAAATTTAGATCAAACCTTGAATACAATTGACGAAGTAACTGATGATTACGAATTGATTGATCGGATTCATAACTTCAAGGGGGAAGATGAAGTAGAGGATGATGAAAAACAAGAGCAACCTGAAGTTAGAGATGAGGATGATGATTATGATGATGACGATGATGATGATGAAGAAGAAAGTACAAAAGATACAGCTCCGTCTAAAACTGAAGAAAATGATGTTGAAATGAAAGATAACGAGCAGGATACTCGGGACTTATATACATATGATGCAAATAAGCGACTTATAATCAACATACCACACTCTGCTTTGCAAGAAAAACTTGATGATCAAGATACAAAAACAAAAGAGCCTACTTCTCCATCAATATCAACACCACAAGCACAAAATAAGCCAGCATTGGCGAATTCAAGTGGAAATTCCCAGCAATCAGCTTCTCTGTCAGGACAAGCAGTCGTCCCTTCACTTGCAGTCAATCTGGGCACAGTGAACGGAATTTCAAATGTGGAAGACCAAGAACGACTCATTATAGAATTCAACAAAGTGTATCACAATTTTGAATATGATAGAGAAACTTTAATTAAAAGGCGGAAGTTGGAAGAATCTGATAAACAGCTCGAAGACCATACTGACGTACCTGTCAATGGAAATACCAACCAACTTTCCAAACAAGATCAAACACAGTTGGGTATAAATTTAGGGGCAGCCTCTCATTCACTTAAGCATTTATTAAAGACTATTCAAAGTCAAAGAGATGACGTTAATCTTACCGATTTTGAACTTCGTACTTTATTTATGGACGTTCGTAAAAATAGAGGTAAATGGGCAAATGATGATAGAGTGGGCCAAGAAGAGTTATATGAAGCCTGTGAAAAAGTTGTTATGGATTTAAGAGGTTATACGGAGCATTCTACACCATTTTTAAACAAGGTTTCCAAGAGGGAAGCTCCTAATTATGGATTAATTATTAAAAAACCAATGGATCTCAATACAGTTACGAAGAAATTAAAAAATTTGCAATATAATTCCAAGAAAGAATTTGTTGACGACATAATGTTGATCTGGTCTAATTGTTTGACTTATAATGCAGATCCAAAGCATTTTTTGAGAACCCATGCTCTTGCCATGCAAAAACGAACTTTAAAATTGACACCTTCTATTCCTGATATCACAGTAAGAAGTAGATCTGACGTAGAAAAGGAGGAGGAAGATAATGAGGTGAAATCCAGCTCAGTTGCGCCTGGTAAGAGTTCTAAGAAGGGGAGAAAGAGAATAAATCAAGAGGCTAATGAAGATTCTACGGATGTAAAGAAGGAAACTTCTGAATCTGTTGCTGCCGAAGAAGTTCCTGAATCTGAAACTTTAAATTCGAACACAACTGCTATCAATGAATCCACTCCAACCCCTGCGCCTGCTACCCCTTCACTTGCTAGTCTTAATAAATCTACAGGTATTGAGCTTGAACCGAAAGAATTGGAAGCTGAGCAACACGATGATGATGACGACGAAGAAGAAGAAAATGAAGCCAAAATTGCCAACGGACACGATGAGAATGGAGACGAAAATGATTTTGAACTCCAAGCTTGGAAAACCATGACAGCTAAATCTAGAGCTAATTATTGTGCTAAAAGGTCTGAATTGTTTGATGATAACAACAAATTAAACCCTGAAGCTGCTGCGCTTTTAAGACGATCTGGCGGTATGAACACATTCAAGCATTATTTAACGAACCAGCATGTCATTAGTAAATCTTCCAATTTATTGGAAAATGATGAGCCATATCTTCTTGAGTACGATATAATGGGTGGATTGCCAGGTATAGAGTTTTCAGGTGACGATGAAGATATAGAGGAGAGAAAAGAACAAAAATTAGTTGACTTTTTCTTGCAAAAGTTCGATGGAGATGCCAGCAAAATAAAGTCACCTTTCATTCTTGGAACAGACAGCGGTTTAAACAAAACCTACACTAGTATAATAACCAAAATTCAAGAAATTAGAAAGATTTGTTTCAAGATTTCCCTTATTCGTCAAATGCAAACTCAACAATTTATTCATCACACTCAGATGAAACCTCCAGAAATTGAACATATCGAAGAGGTGGATGTCGATCCAGCTTCGAGACTTCCTAACAGAGAGCAGTTTTCCCCTGAAATTCAATATGCTGTACTTAGAAGAGCAATGGGTAAGGTAGCTATGCAAACTGGTTTTGAGACAACAGAGCCGTTTGCTATTAACACATTAACTCAATTGGCAGAGAAATATTTTGCCAATTTAGTGAGGACATTGAAATTACATACAGAAACAAACTCTAGTAATAAAATGGACTTCAAAGAAGCACTTTTAGCTTCATTGCTTGAAAATGGTGTGAATAAACCGGATGAATTGTATACTTTTGTGGTGGAAAGAGTGGTAAAGCAAGATGACAAATTGAAAGATTTAAAAATTAAGCTTTCTAACTTTTTGAAGGAGTTGTTACGCCCAGGATTAGAAAATTTTAGTGAGAAGAGTTTTTCAGATAATAGTGAACAGTTTATGACTGGAGATTTTTCCAGTGATTTGGGTGATGATTTCTTTGGATTCAGAGAATTAGGTTTAGACAAAGAGTACAAAATGTTGAGCTCTTCCATTCCTATCTATTTGCTTCATTCAAGACTTCATAATAATTATAGTGCTAGTGGTGGTCTGAGTAAAAAGAACAAATATGAAGATTTATTAGAAATGGAAGATCCCAAATTGCATGCAACAGATATTGAAGAACAAGTGGGAATTTTACAACCATTCCTCAATAAATTACTTGATAAAACTAAAGCACATTATATAAAATCTCAAAAGAAGAAAGGAGAATCTACAACTCTTCCTTCTGACGAAAATATGTTGTTAATTGAAGACGAAGAATTACCTCAAAAACAGAGAAACATTCGTCCTAGATTACCACCAACTGGTAAGATTGTGGGTGTTAAAAAGAAAGTCATCGTTAATTCATTTATTTTACCAGATGAGCCAGACAAAACCCATTTAAAAATGGCCGAAAATGATGAAATAAATGACTTTAATGATTTAATGTCCGAGTCTATAGAAGTCTAGTAAATATAATTTAAATTGAATTTCTACGATATAAGGGCCTTATAAAATTGTTCTTTCATTAGGTACATATCTACAAATTTATTCTCCGGTCAAGTTGACAAAGATAGCCTTGGCTTGAGTGTAAGTGGTTAAACCGTATTCACCCAATTCTCTACCGATACCACTCATCTTAACACCACCGAATGGAACGTGAACATCAGAGTTATTTGATGAGTTAATCCAAACCATACCGGCTTCAATTTCAGCAGCCATCTTGTGAGCAGCTGTGATATCCTTAGTGAAAATAGCAGCACCTAAACCGTAATCAGTTTGGTTGGCATATTCTAAAGCTTCTTCATCAGTCTTAAATTTACCACAGGCAACGACAGGACCGAAAATTTCTTCATTAACAATTCTCATTTTAGGGGTAATGTCAGAAAAGATAGTTGGCTTGATAAAGTAACCCTTGGACATTTCTCCGTCTTCATTCTTTTCACCACCTAAGACAACCTTAGCACCTTCCTTCTTACCAATATCAATGTAAGACAAAATCTTATCGTATTGCATTTGTGAAACTTGTGGACCGAGAACAGCCTTTTCGTTGAACATTTCGTCTTGAGCATATTCTTCCTTGACATGAGCAGCGAATTCACTAATGAATTTGTCATAAATATCTTCGTGAACGTAGATTCTTGAGGTAGAAGTACAAACTTGACCATTGTTGGACATAATACCAATGGCAGCCCACTTAACAGCTTGCTTAAGATCGGCATCAGCTCTAACAAGTAATGGAGATTTACCACCACATTCTAAAGTAACAGCCTTTAAGTTTTCGGAAGCTAATTTTTGAATGATCTTACCAGTAGCGGTAGAACCAGTAAATGCAATCTTGTCAACACCCTTGTGAGCAGCTAAAGCCTTACCAGCAGAAGCACCAAATCCAGAAATGATGTTAACAACACCGGCTGGGAAACCTGCTTCTTTGAAAGCCTTGGCTAAGTATAAGATCGATAATGGGGTAACTTCAGATGACTTTAAGATAACAACGTTACCAGCAGCTAAAGCTGGAGCCAACTTCCAAGCAGCCATAAGAATTGGGTAATTCCATGGAATGATTTGACCACAAACACCAAATGGTTCATGAACAGTGTAGGCCATGTTATTTGGATCATTTTGAATAACTCTACCTTGGATCTTATCGGCCCAACCAGCAAAGTATCTGAAAACGTCAACGGTCTCATCGATATCAAAAACAGCATTTTGAGCCATAACCTTACCGGAATCCCAAGCTTCAATGGCACCAATAAGATCTCTATCCTTTGCAACAATATCAGCAAATTTGTTTAAAAGAACACCTCTTTGAGCACCAGTGACCTTCTTCCAAGACTTGAAGGCTTTTCTAGCAGCATCAACAGCAATGTCAACATCTTCTTCTTCGGCAGCGTAAACTGCACCATTGACTTCACCAGTAGCAGGGTTAATTGATTCGAGGGTCTTGCCAGCCTTGGATTTCACAAACTCATTGTTGATGAACAAACCAGAAGGTTGTTGGTATTTGTGACCGGTTGGAAGGGTAACTTCGTATTCTAATGGGACTGACATAATTGAGGAAGTTAAGATTACTAAAATAAATTTAAATTCCTCAGATAGAAGATTTTTAAGGTTTAAGTACAAAAAATTAGAAACGTTTAGTATTTCACACCAAAGTTAATGGTAATTTTGTGGGGCAAATCTTTTCCGTATTAGGTAGGTAAAAGCGCTGGATCCGCTAAGGTTGAAAAAAAAAAATGGTATTTGAAGACGTTTGGTTGAAACAATTTGGCCTTATCGAGCAAACATACTGCAGGCTGCAGCGATATCTCATATTGTCATAAATATAACTAGGAAAGAAAAAGAGATAAAGGAAACCACGGAAAAACCTAACACATGCGGTAAGTGTGGATAGGACTCTTGAATTACATTAAATTTTTTACATAATTTGCCATGAAGTAGCTAATTGAACCGACTGTCTATTTATTTTAAAAAGATGTTGAGATTATTGTCGAAATTGATCCGCCGATTGAAGATTCGCGCGCAAAAATAAAATGAATGTTCAATGATTCATAAGGACAATTCGATCTTATATTTAAGCATTTAAATTGTTAGCGTAATTGATAACACACTTAGTTATGGTTTCGGTTCTTTAATTCAGCCACCATGTTTTGTGATAAGATCCAAGAAAACAAATAAGAACAAGTACTTTTCAAGTTCAATCTTTTCTGACACTGGAGTTGCATTTTTAAAAAGTGTGTGGCCCAACTAAATTTGGTGCGTACCTACTTCGTAGTTGGCTGCCCGTTTGCACAATATTATTTCCAATGATCATTTCACAGACACACAAAAGTCGATTATCCAAAGCTTTCTAAAGCCCCTCCGATTAATGTTGGTGACTCTTGAGTTGACTCCGTAGTGACTCTGTGGTGAAATTTTTGTTTCAGAGCGGTGTCATAGCCATATTTAGACTTCAAGTTTCATTGATGACAAATAAATTATAGTCACATATTGACTCGCACCAAACTGTCTCTTACATATAAAAAGTTACTTATTTCACTATCTGCATACTGGACTATCTAAAATCAGTTTGAATACACTTCTTTGAATTTTATTGCAAAAGGTTTTATTTCAATATTTTATATAGTTAGAAGTGGTTTATAGTTCCAATTATGAATTTTGACAAGTCCCCTGCTCATAACGAATTCAGAAGCGATACTTTCACCACTCCTACTAGATCAATGGCCGATGCCATGTTGGCTTCCTCTCTTGGTGATGCTGTTTACGATGAAGATACCACGACTATTGATCTTGAAATGAAAGTAGCTAAGATTGCAGACAAACCAGCGGGTCTTTTTTGTGTGAGTGGAACTTTATCCAATCAAATAGGTCTTAGAACTCATTTATTGCAACCTCCTCATTCCGTTATGTGTGACTCAAGATCTCATGTTTATGCTCATGAAGCTGGTGGATTAGCATCATTGTCCCAAGCAATGGTTTGCACTATCATGCCAAAAAACGGTATTTATTTAACTTTGGAAGATGATATTATTCCCAATTATGTTCCTGAAGATGGAGAAATTCACGGTGCACCAACCAAGGTTATATCATTAGAGAACACCCTTCATGGTATGATCTTCCCATTGGAAGAAATAAAGAAAATCAGCGCCTTCTGTAAAGCCAATGATGTGAAATTGCATTTAGACGGTGCTCGGTTATGGAATGCTTCTGAATCAACTGGAATATCTGTTGCTGAGTACGGTAAATACTTTGATTCCATTTCCCTTTGTCTTTCCAAGACTTTAGGTGCTCCAATTGGATCTGTTCTTGTGGGAGAAAAAAAGTTTATCAAAAAAGCAAACCATTTCAAGAAACAAAATGGTGGGGGTATCAGACAATCTGGAATTCTTGCTAGTATGGCAAACGTTGCTATTGATGAAAACCTACCAAAATTAAAGGAAACTCATAAATGGGCAAGCAAAGTAGGTGATTTATGTTCTGAGAAAGGTATTGCTTTGGAACATCCTGTTCACACCAATTTTGTCTTTTTAGATTTTGAAAAAAGTGAGATGGATCCAATAATGTTCCTTGATCTCTGTAAAGAAGAAGGTATTAAGGTCAATGGTAACAGACTTGCTTTCCATTATCAATTGTCTTCAGAGAGTGTCGATAAGATTTTGAAGATTATTACTGCCGTTTGGGAAAGCTCACAAGCAAATCCATACAAAGGAAATGGGAAGTTCAGAATGTACAATTTAGTTGAAAATTAAGGAATAGGATGTGTGTGTGTTTTTTTTTTAGTTTTGGGTTGTTGTGAAATCTATTCAAATATATAAGCTTGTCAAGAGTAATAAATAAATCAAAGTAGATATTACTATTAGTCACAGTAAAAAATTGCAGCTTATGAGGTTTTGATTTTTTTTTTTCCCCTTCTTTTGTTTCTCTATTTCTTCCTTTGACATACTTGAGATGAAGGTGGTGGAGGAGTTTAGGCAGATCTCTGAAAGTGAAACAATTATATATATAGCAGATATAGATTCAAACATAAGTACGTTGCTTAACGATGAATATATTACCGAGGTCTTGTTACGTTGTTTCACATTGAAAGAGCAGCTTAAAATCAGATCTAAATTTCTGCCACAGGACCGCAACAAGGATTTGATAAATAGATTGTTCACTAGATTAGTTCTCAATCTCCATATATCAGAATCAACCTCACCAGATGTTTTTGCGGAAGTCAGATTTGATTACAATGATTTTGGCAAGCCAATGGTACCGGGAATTGAATTCAATTCCAGTTCTTCAAATGATACAATCACTATGATTATTCAAAACCATAATTCCCCAGTAGGAATAGATTTATCTCATTCAGTGCAAAAAATCAGCCCAAAAACTTGTGTACAAGACTTTAAAGACATATTTAGTTCTAGCGAATATGAATTTTTAACTAATGTACACGATATTGATGAAAGGTACAAAGTTTTTAATCAATTTTGGACCCTCAAAGAAGCATACACTAAATATTTGGGAGTGGGATTGAATGTGGATCTTTCCAAATTAAGCTTTGACGTTGACGATGATTCTACTGTGTTGAATTTGGACAAGGAGAAAATTGGTGGTTCTAACTCTAACGTTATCAAAGAAGTTCAAATTGATTGGTCAAAAAACATACCTATTGATTCACAATTGGTGACCCATTCAAATAGATCCGTATACTGCAATAGTGGACAATTATCATTAATCTATGTATCGGTGGTGTCTGAAATTTCTTTCACGGATCAAGCAAAGATCTACAAGTTGAATATGGCTCAAATAATAGAAGAATATGTGAAACCACGTTAATAGCGTAAAGCTGCAAATTAAAATGCAACCAATTTAAACTACAATACATTGAATTAATAAATGGTATAGAATTTACCTATATTAAACCCGAATTTACTATACACATCTAGTGATTAACATTTTTAAATCAACATGGAACCGGCTAACATTGCGAGGGCAACGTAAGAACATCCAGCGGCGTTTGGCAAACCGGCGGCCATAGCAGAAGAGCTGGAACCTGATGATCCTGATGAGGAAGAACCGGCGGAAGAGGATCCAGATGAACCTGAAGAAGATCCAGATTCAGACGAAGATGAACCGGATTCCGTGGAGGATCCAGATTCCATTGAAGAACCAGAAGCCATAGAGCCAGAAGCCATAGAGTCAGAAGCAGTGGCTGAGGCATCTGAAGCACCAGAAGCAGCAGCACTAGAAGCACCAGTGGCAGCAGAACCGGCAGCAGAACCAGCAGAAGTTTCAGCGCCAGAAGCGGCAGAAGTAGCTCCACCGGCGGCAGACCCAGCAGCAGAAGTGGCTCCTCCAGCAGCGGAGGCAGCGGCAGAAGTAGCTCCACCGGCAACAGAAGCAGCACCACCAGTGGCAGCAGCAATAATGGAGGAAGCATCTCTACCAGCCAATTCAACTTGTCTTTTGTCAACTGGACCAGCAGCATTGGCAAGAGAGGCAGCAATAGTAATAGTAGCTAAAACAGAGAAAGACTTCATAGTAGTGTTTGTAAGTTTGTAGTAGTTTTTGTTTTTGATCGGTGATAATCTGATGAGAAAAGAATTTGTATCTGGATTCTACAAAGGATTTATATATTCCAGTTTACATATCATGAGCCTGGACCTAACTGCCATATTACGTGGGTTAAAGTAGCAAAAGGAATATGAAACAATCATTTGGGTATATTTTATTTTTCACCGCAAGTACAACAAACAAATATTGGGGTAAACAAAAAAAATCCTGTATGTAGGCTTATAACGTGTATGAACTTGAGCACTTACATGGGCAGTGTTCTTTCCAATTGTCCAGAAACTGTAAATCCACGCTTTTAGTTCCAAAATATTAGTTACATTGCGATCTCGAGGTTCGAAAACACTTCACAGCCTCAAATTTGAAGTTAAAGGTTTTGAACTTGGAGTTTTCACTAAAAGTTAAATACAACAAAATTGTTTGATTGGAACGTTTTATAAAAAATTAATAAAATAAGCTACCACAGCAAGTGTATAACAACTAATGCATAATTGAGAGCAATGTCCGATTCTGGACATGGTACCTTGCATCATAGTTCTTTGACAAAATAGGGTAGTTTCTTGCTTTTTACAACTAATAAGTGGTTCCTCGAATAATCTCTTGAACTTCTGTCAACTTAATTGCTAAATGAAATAATTTGTGGAACCTTTTGATACTACTGGTTGATGCAAAATTAAAAGTATTTAATTACAACATTATAAATATATGTTAATTATATCACATGCTTAGGGTTTATATTTTGAATGGGATGTACTACATGGGTTAGTTTACTATAGTTTCAAACCGTTTAACCAATTTTACCATCGTTTAAATAGATCGCCCATTTCTATGGTTATCTGTTTGTATATAATCCTGTCAAAAATCGTGGTTTATTGTCATTCTAACAATTTTTCTTTTTCCAAAAATTCATTTTTATTTTTAGCTTCTCTCTCTTTCACGTTTTCTCTTTTAAGTCGATTAGATACTCGGGAATTCACAGCCTCTTAATGTGCTCTGAACCATGAAATCGTTCCAACTCCTGAAGCACGAAAAGTACTTCAATTTATGCTTGACATCGCTCCCTTCGAAAGCTCAGTCGGAAGATCTGAATAGACTTTCGATAGTGTTTTTTTCGCTTCAAGGATTAGATCTTATAGGTAAATTGCATTTAACTGACGAAGAATCAGATGCATATTCCAGATCCATATATGACTTTCTAATAAATAATAAAGAATTCCAAGGATTCAGGGCTACTCAAACTTTCAAGCTCCAAAACAACAATGAATACGATGTTCCTAATTTAGCATCTACGTTTTTTGGACTTCTCATATTATTACAATTGAAATCAGATTACACCAAAAAGCTTGATCGAGAAAAGATCATGAAATTTTTACAAAGACTTCAGGTCAATGATATCAATGATCCTGATTATGGTTCAATAAAACCATCTTTTGATAATAGAGATCAAATGTTTGGAGAAAGCGATTTGAGACATTGTTATACTGGATTATGTATAAGAAAATTAATGAAATATGATGAATTACCAATAGAAAAGAGAATTAATGATATAAACCTTGAATCATTAGAAAAATATCTTGTTGATAGAATTGGATTCAATGGTGGGATGAGTTCTCAAATAGGGACCGAACCACATGCAGGGTTGACTTATTGTGGTGTTGCAGCCTTAAAACTATTGGGTCATAATTTCAATGAAAATTGGGTCAAGGAAACTATTAATTGGTTGGTTCATAGACAAGTTGATTATCCTGAATCCATCGAAGCTTATAAAGAATTACAAACAGAGGAAGGATATGAATATTGGGATTTGGTGGATGCTGGTGGGTTCAATGGTAGAGAAAATAAATACAGTGATACATGTTACGCATGGTGGACGTGTGCCAGTTTAAAATTGTTGAAAGGAGAAGTAGGAGTTGGCTTAGTTGACATTGAAAGAGCTGAACAATATCTTTTAGCAGAAACTCAGGGTAAATTCATAGGTGGATTTGGTAAGAATGCAGAATCTTATTCGGACCCATATCATTCATATTTGGGTATTGCTGCGTTATCTATATTGAAATCTGGTGGAGGAGGAGCTTATGAAGAAAGTTCATTTATACAACAAGTTGATGAATTGATGGCTGCAACTCAGTCACTGATTCAATTTTTCAGACAAATAAAATTTTAAGATAGAATCTGAAATTTCAGGTATTTTAACAAAAAACGCTAATGTTTTTTTTAAAGATAATCACCATTGAAACATGCTTACATACTTAGATAATAAATATTTTTAGTTTAAATGACTCTCTGGGGCAGTCATACAACAACATGTATTTTGGCAATATATTCCTAGTCAATGTGTTTTTTTCTTTTTTGTGTTTTTAAAATAAAAAAAATATCTCCATTTATCTCACTTGCCTATGTCATTGATTCTATTCGAGAACTATTCTTTGCAACTATAGAATGGACTCAGGACCTCATAAGAACACGGAGGCCGGATCGCCAAAGATGGAAAATAAACCCAAGTCAACTGATCATTTGATTGCAGGTGGAATTGCAGGTCTCTTGTCAGCAATCTCTCTCCAACCTTTCGATTTACTCAAAACTAGACTACAACAGAAAACATCAAATGGAGAGACCAAATCGTTGGCCACTGAGTTCAAAAAAGTGGCAAATGTGAAGGATTTGTGGAGAGGAGCTTTACCTTCTGCAATCCGAACCTCAGTAGGGGCAGGTTTATACTTCTCATCTTTATCAATTAGTCGAAACTACTTGGCATCTTTGAAGGTTAATCAAAGTCATTCAAGCACCAGTGCATTACCTAAATTATCGCCCTTGGAAAATTTAAGTACAGGATTTGCAATGAGAGCATTTGTGGGGATGATAACTATGCCAATAACTATGATAAAGACTAGGTTTGAACTGAACCATTATCTGTATAATAGCATATCTGAAGGAGTTCAAGGTATATATAGTGGAGATAAGGGAAATAGTTCAATTAAGAATTTTTTTAAGGGTTCTCTTGCTACTTTAGCCAGAGATTGCCCATATGCCGGCCTCTATGTTTTATTCTATGAATCTTTCAAGAATGATATATTACCCAATGTTTACCCTGATGACATTGAATTTGGGAATCGCTCGGCTGTGATTAACTCTAGTGCTGCTCTTTTAGCAGCATGCGTTTCAACAGGAATCACTGCTCCCTTTGATGCCATCAAGACTCGATTACAACTTTCATCATCTGGATCGACCTTTATGCAGGCCACAAAGAGTATACTCAGAGAAAATGGAGGAATGTCCAATTTATTTAATGGTTTATCTTTAAGATTAGCCAGAAAGGGGATTTCCTCTGCTATAAGTTGGTGTATTTATGAAGAAATTATTAGAAACAACCTTTTACATAAAGTTAGAATGGTTTAAGGCCTGTAAATAATGTTTACTTAGCATGTACATAAAAATACAAAAATAAAAATTTATCAAATATCAATTATCAAATGTGACAATTTTTCAGCAGTGTTTTCCTGCACTCAGTCATCATTTTAAAGTGCCCCCCTCGGTTGACTCCCGCACTGATAAAAAGACTTCAAAATTCCCCCACATTTTTTTAATCATAACTGTTCAATGAATAACGAACTAATAACCAGTGCTGTGAGTTTCCTTAAGGATCCTAACGTCAACAGTGCGCCTTTTGCTAAAAAGGTTGAGTTTTTGGAATCTAAGGGGCTCAACCAACAGGAGATTGAAGAGGCAATCAAGAGGGCAAATGGTGAGAATTCACTGACCACCTCTACTATACCTGGACCCCCTGTTAGTAATAATAGTAGTAGTAGCGTGTCATATGCTTCTCAACCAGCTGCTGCTCCTACTGATTACTATAATTATGCGCCTCCGGTGCCGGAAAGATCATGGAAGGACTATTTCATCATGGCAACTGCTACCGCTGGAATAACATACGGTTTATATCAAGTGGTGAGTCGTTACTTGGTACCCAACATTATTCCACCATCACAATCACTGATTGAAAAGGACAAGGAAAAGATTGATGAAGAATTTGTAAAAATAGACAAATTACTTGAACAATTAGCAGAAGATCAGGCCGAAATTAAGACTGCCAATGAAGCTAAATGTAAAGAAATTGACGTTGCAATCAACAATGTTAATGATTTTTTATCAAAATATAATAAAGATAAATTAACCTTCGATGATGACCTTAGATTAATGAAATTGGAAGTTGATAATCTTAGAAACAGTATTGAGAAGAACATGAACAGTACTAAAGAAAACATAAAACTGGAATTACAGGAAATTGGAGAAGAATTACAATCACTCAAAAACTTGATTCAAGCTAGAGCTGAAAGAGGACCTCCTTTGAATGAAGGCAGTAGAAAATTAGCACCTGTATCTTCTATCCCTTCAGCATCTCAAATTTTGAAAAAGGCACAGGCTGCAAAATCCGAATCTCCTTCTCAAACCAATGAAACTATCAGCCCAAGTTCTTCGACTAAGGATAATGTTGTTGCTGCTGGGATTCCAGAATGGCAAATGAAACACAAGAAAGAAGAGGAAGAAAAGGCTGCTAGTGGGTCAGGTTCTACTGTCGATACTACTGGTAGTAGTGATGCATCTTCATCTGCCAAGGCAATTCCTCCGTGGCAACAAAGCGGTGCAGCAGCGGAAGCAAGTCAAGATTTACAGAAGGCCTTCCCATCGTGGCAACAAGTTCAATCTCAAAACGAAGAAAAAGTCGAAGCTGCTATCGCTTCCAATGGTGTCCCATCCTGGCAATTAAACTCTTCCAGTCAATAGATGTAATTTAAATTGATGATTAAATAAAATTCATTGTAAAAGGGAGATTTCCAATTCATTGTAGATATGTAAAGCTTTCAAATGATGAATGTTCACAATTTTTATATCCAACTAAACTCTTGAACTGATTGTGTTTGTTGACGCTATTAGTGGCCTATTCATGTGCTATATGCCGGCGAATTGGCCCAGAAAATCACTAAATGTCGCAGTCTTTAAACGCGCGCACAAATGGTTGATAAATTTGAATAGCTTACCTTTATTTGGCTATCAGATTTGTTTTTTTTTTTTAATCAATTTTAGATTGAATTTTCGTCGTTCATTTTTTAGGGTTTCACTTTCATCAAAAGCATTCAACGAAGAATTCTGTTTTAAGCAAGAGACACTGCTAATTATTTGAATTTTTGTTAACTTAGTATCTCAGCTGCGTTTTTGATTTCAAAATCTATTTAATTGTTTCAAAGATCTTAATTATTGGCAAAATTACTTGTTACTTATAATATTTAGAAAGGAAGGGGAGATCAGAAGCATTTTTTGCATTTTTAAAACCCTTAAAGAATCATTTAAAACTATACAAATTCAGTTGGAAGATTATTCTTGAGTGGCCTTAGTATATATAGCATTACAAACATTAGAACTTTGAATACCGGACCTTGTCATTTTTAAAAAGTCCAACTTTCCATTTTTTTGTTTTGATTTTTTAGTGGACTCAAATCTTCCTGATTGGAACATAATAAGACCATCCTAACCATGAACGAAAAGGGGGAATATCCGAAGCGTTCTTTAGATTTGGTTGCTTTCAACTGTCAGTTAGAAGCCATTGATATGGCTTTGCTTCAACAGACCAAATCCCGTTCAAGTGCCAGTCAGTACGCGAACGTTGGTCATTCGAGGTACTCTACAGGATCTCAGCAAAAACATTTACAACAAGGACTGCAACAAACTCAGCAACAAGTTCCACATCATCAACACCAGAAACAGTTACATCAAAAGCAACTGCAACTGCACAAGTATAATTTGGGCGGTCAACAACATCAATATAATTATAAGCACGTTGATGATTTGTATTTAAACCAACAAAATAGAATGCAAAATTACCAACAAGGTGGTCAACAGCAAATGAATCAAGAACAACGTTCTCATCCTCATCAGCAACAACAACAACACCATCTTCAAAATCAACAACCATATCAAGAAGTTAACAATTTTTCTTCGACTTCATCGTTGTTGTCTGAAAATAGTCCTCATGTTCAAGGTTATGATCATAAAAATATGTTCATGATGGTCAATAACAATTCAACCAACTCTATTAATTCTTCTGTTGTACAAAAACTGCCATCAATCCAGTTTCAACAAAAGGACTTTCTTGGCAACAATAATGGGTTTTTTGCAGACAGTTCTAATTCACCTGTTGTTCAAAGTACTCCTTTCTCTAATTCCGCCAAGGGCCCAAGCAGCTCTCCACCTAGTATGTTACTTTCTAACCTGACTAATGGTGGAAATTCAGGAGGATTTATGAATTCATCTCCATCATTATTACCAACAACTTCGGCAAAGGATACTTGGTCATCAAGCAACTCAGCTGTTCCTCAACAGAACAGTTCAGGGCTTATGCATTCATCTATTTGGGGAGCATCTTATGGAAGAGATCCGATCTCCGGTAATTTTAATTCCAACGGTAGTACATCTACAGTTACAAATAATTTTACATCAAAGATGTGGTGATTATCTAATAAAGAAAGGTAAAAAGGACCAGTGAAAGTGATAAATAAAGAGTGAAAAAAAAAGTGTGAAAATTCGTAAAACAAAGCGTAATGTGATATATTTTAGATAAAAAGGAAAGGTTCAGTTATAAAAATGCAAAGGCATTGAAATAAAGAAGCGAAGAATGAATAGATTATATGGAATCTACTACAATGGTGGGCATAATGAACATTGGGGTTCATTTGGTATGTACAAAAAAACTGAAAGATATTAATGGTTCGAACGAGGATTGAATTTTGTTTTATAGAGTGGTCGATTATCCTGATATATAACAAATATTGTTATTATAGGTTATTTGCTAAAAGTGTGAAAAATAGAGCCATACAATAACATATAATTATTATATATTATATATTATTATGTGTTTTATATGGGAGAATCTGGTAGAATCTGGGTCATATGGATTATTAAACTAAACAACTGTTGTAATGTTTAGGGATTTTAAGATTGAAATTGAAATTAAGGTTAACTGATGTTTGTTTAAGGAGTTACTGTTCGGATATGTATGTTATAATGTATGTATATATAAAAACTAGTGTATGTCATTTTTTAGTAGTTAAACTTCTTAACCTCATTTATTAAGAAAGAGACTGTATATTTAATGATTGTAATTTTTATTTTTGTCACGTTTTGAACTACGCTCAATTTATTCACTTCAATTGTCTCCTACTTTACCAAAACCAAGTGTTAATTTGTAGAATGTCAGTCGATCTGCTTCTGCTTAAGAAATTGGTATCATTGGCGTTTGCAAGGAAGGTTTCATGCTTCAATTTTGTCCTTCTATACACACAATTGAATTCCAAGATAGAAATATCCAATAACGATTATGTTACCAATTTAATCGAAGCTTACGAGAATAACAGCAAGACTTTTAAAAACGAAACGTACTTGACATATTCTATGTCTGTTTCCTTTCTTAGTGATGCTAATTTGACTAAGTTCTGGACTAATTTAATAAAATGCTCGAGTTCTCTCCAAATTTCGTACTTGAAGAAAATTCCAGATTTTTTGATCAGTCATAAGATCAATGGAAACATTATTAGTTTAGACACATTTGATACGTTCATTAACACTTGTTTATTTGATTATACAATTGACACTATCAAGTCCATTAATGATATTGAAAGTGAGACTTTACTGGCAGATATGGATCATATTTTGTCTACATTAGTTCTCCTTTGGTGTTTTTTGATAGAAAGATATGAACAACACATTAAAGTACAGCATATAGAAATGGCATCAAGGCCCTTATTGAATTCTCTCACCAAATTCAACAAGATATCTTTACGAAACTATTTTGTTTATAAAACTAGAACGCTCTTTGATTCATTTCTGGTGCAAGTTTCAATTGATAAATTGGCAAACGAAACTACTGACTTTGAATCTTTTATTAATTCAAAACACATTTCCAATGTCAAAAGTATATTTGATGCTCCCAAAAGCTCAATCAAATCATCTAAACTATTTAATGTTCAAAAGTATATTTGGTTTAATTGTCAATTGAAAAAATGGAAGTTCCATTTAAAACCTCAACAGATTTTGAAGCTTTATGAAGCCAAATTTTACAAGCAATTTTCTGAAATGGATACTAAAAAGAACTATGCTATATTTCATGATTTTCTTATAACAGCTTTAAGAGGTTATTCTTCAGCTGTTTCACAAACTGAAGCCAAATACGTCAGTTCTTTCTGGGAAATATTTCTTCTATCAGTGGTTCCCCAATGTGCTAAGATTTTAAAATTATCAAGCACTGGGGTTTCAGACAGCAAAAAAGAAACTGTTCAAGATGGAATTATTAGTGTTTTTAATATTTTCAACGAAGAAAAAGTGTACCAAACTAAGATTCGTTTTCTTAAGAGTTGTCTTCATAATGAGCTCATTAATGAATCATTTATTGAAAGTTTGAAATTGGTTGAATTTAATAGGGATTACATAAACATCGGTCCAATTCTGGATCAATTTCAGTTGAAATTGATTGAAATTAGATCAGAATTTACATCCCTTGAAGAATCTGGATTTGTGGGATTTATTGACTCAATTTCTAAATCCACAGTTCAGTATTCTGTTGATCAACAAGTTGAATTGGCGGAAACATTTTGTAAGGTTGTTGATGATCTAATTGAAGAAAGAGATAATGAAAAACTTAGTCGTTTACTATTAACAGTATTCAATAATTCTTATTGCATATCTGTTATCGTGTTTCGTTGTGCCGAAGGACCCCAGACTTTGTTGAACAAACTCACTTCTTACATTGATCTGGAAGAATTTGCCACAGAAGACAATTTCCAGGAAACTTATGGACATTTTGGTTCGATATTAATGAGTTCGTTATTGATATGTATGCATTTTCATTTAGACTTTACAGATGCCTATGTTAAAAAGTCATATTCTTTTGATTACTTTAATAACTATAGTTTTAGGTTAAATGAGTTGCTTGGTCTGTCAGCTTCTCCAAAAACAGATGAAGATAAGACTATCATACAAAACTACAATAGCTTGATTTCAGATTGGATCAATGGATTATTTGATGATAGCCAAGACGGTTTATCGGATGAATTAATCAAGTCCGTGAATGTCAAACAAATTTATAAAATTATACCAATAATTTATCAACAAGCGGTAATTGCATGCGAAGCAGGAAAAATTGATGAAAGGATATTGAATAATGGATTTGATTACTTAACTCAATTTTTCTTAATTCCTTGTTGTCATAGTATATTAACGTGGGTACTTAGTCATGTTTGGATTGAAGGAAATACTCATAAGCAAACTCAAAATGATGAAAGTTTACTGGTGAAAATCATTCATGGATTGTTGAAATCTATTTTGAATTCAGAGAGTGTTGATGAAGGAGTTAATGAATCGATTTTGATGGTTAAATTAGTATTGTCATGTTGTGGTAATCAAATTATTTATTCGCTCAAGCGATTGAACGATTGGGAAAGGTCGAATAAAATCAAAGAGATTATTCAACTTATTACCGAAAACATAGATGAAGGATATATTGATGAAATTAACTACGATTTTGCTAATAATAATGATATGAATTTAGTTGAAGTTGCAAGAAATCATCTTGTTGAACTAGTTGAAAATCATGAATCTGATACAATTAAATATGATTCCAAATTAGTCAATTTTGTTTTACGGAATGAACAACAACAATTAATAACATTGATTATTGAAGAAATTGAAAATTATCTGAAACAATTAAACGTGCATGAACTTGAAGGAAATAGGATGTTTTTGAATCTAATTGTGTTTATTGTCGTACATTCGGAACATTACGAAGAAAACCGAGATTATTGGATAAATTTACTCAACGGTAAAATTGATACAAATAATACACTGAATAAAAATAAGGAAGAGACTACATTCTCCACATCTATGTCTTATCATTATTCATCTATTTTTAACGTTTCTGAAGAGAATGCAGATGAAGATCTATTCAACGAACATTTTAATTTTGATAATCGGAACCTGCCTATCATTACCAATGTTAATTTATTATTACGATGAAACAGTTTTTATGCATGTCTTTACAAAACTTTACAATCATCACTTCCGATATCACTGATATCGCTGTTGAATTCGTTTAAAGAAAAGCTTGTGGAAGAATTGGTGAAAGATAAACTGCTTCAATTAGCCATTTAAGGACATTCCTTGAGATACGGATAGATGATAATTTGTAAATACATAATCTTAATGCAATTAAATACTTGTAAAAAATAATCAAGAATTAGGACCCACCTAACATAACTTCGTATATTGAAAAAATAAGCTGTGAAAGGAAATTCTAACAGGAACTCAAAAAATATTTGAAATTAAACGGTATTTTTAAAAACGCTGGATATTGATTTATTGTAATATCTTTATTGTCGCTAAGAGTACCCACATAAAAATAATCATATTGATGGAGAAGTTTTTGAACTTTATAATTAAATTTTGTATTTTTTTTTTGTATTTTGTTATCTCACTTGCAATATTTGATTGGCGGGATTTACAAATTTAACCGCGCAATCAATCAAGAAGGATCGGAAAGCAGACTTCTTTACTGATTACAATGCAAGGTTAGGAGACTCTCAAATGGGAAAATTAGGTGTCAAAATGTAAAATACAATATGTATCAATGTAGTTACTTTAAAATTGCCTTAATTAAGTCCTCAATTTCTTTTTTTTATTCCATACGAATTAGGCGACCCTCAACAAATGAAACACCAGTAATCCACTATTATTTATAGGTAGAGGCTGAAAACAGTATGGAGAACTTATGCCGATTGCAAAGAACTTTTCTTTTGAGAAAAGAGAGCTTAGACACTTTTCCCTTCCAGTAAATACATCGATCCTAAAAATTTCGTTCTTAAGTGAAATTTATGGCATCTAATTGCCATGTACATACCCTGCTTTCTATTCCCAAATCTTTAATTTTTTTTTTTTCCTTTTTTTTTGACAGTACCGTATTTTATAGATAAGATCTTTTCTCCATCGCCGCCTGGCCTTTGAATAAATCATGTGACCTTATCTTAGCGGGTTCCCTGGGTTTAGACATGAAATTTTGACATATAAAAGAACATTTACAGCCCCAATTGAACAAAAAGACATTCTCTGTATTCATAACTATGTCTGAATTAAAGAGTGTGACCAGTTTTTCGGCCATAAGGTCAAGGTCAGAAAACCACATGCATGCTGTTCTTTCCAACAGGTCTGAACTCAAAGTCGTCAGTATTGATGCTGCCAAAGCAGATGATGATGATTTATTGGCAGAAATTGGTTACAAGCAAGAGTTAAGACGTACTTATTCTACACTTCAAATATTTGGAATTGCCTTTTCTATCATGGGATTATTACCTTCCATTTCTTCCACAGCTGCTACTGGTTTAGAAATGGGTCCAGTGGGTTTGGTTTGGGGTTGGTTTACTGCTTGTTTTTTCATCTTGTGTGTTGGTGTATCTATGTCCGTTTTATCATCAGCTCTTCCAACTTCCGGTGGTTTATACTATTGGACTAACTACTATGCACCTGCTCTGTATAGAGTTCCATTGAGTTTTTTAATTGGATGTTCCAATGCTCTTGGTTTGGTGTCTGGATTTTGTTCCATTAATTATGGGTTTGCGTCAGAATTACTTTCTGCTGTCTATATCAACAGAGATGGTGACTTTACAATAACTAACCCTATTTTATACGGTGTTTTTGCTGCATGTTGTGTATCTCATATTTTGTTATGTAGTGCAGCTTCTAAGCAAACCGCTTGGTTACAATCGTTCTCCATTTATATCAACCTTTTCGTTGTTGTGTTGTTTTTCATTGCTGTGCCAATTGGTGCTTCTAAAAATGGATTTAATGACTCTAGTTTTATTTTTGGTAAAATTGATAATGCAAGAGATTGGAACACTGGTTGGTCTTTCATGCTTTCTTGGATGCCTGCAATTTGGACTATTGGTGCATTCGATTCTTGTGTTCATATGTCTGAGGAAGCCAAGAATGCCTCTAAGGGAGTTCCAATTGGTATTATTGGATCTATCAGTGCTTGCTCCATTTTAGGATGGTGTATTTGTATTGTTATATGTGCTTGTATTAAGAATGGTGACATTGAAGCTGTTGTTGGTACTGCAACTGGTCAACCAATGGCTCAAATAATTTGGGATGCTTTGGGGAAAAAATGGGCTGTTGCTTTCATGTCTCTTATTGCATTCGCTCAATACCTTATGGGTGCCTCTATCTTGACAGCTGCTTCAAGACAAATCTGGGCTTTTGCTAGAGATGATGGTTTGCCTTTCCATAATTTTGTTAAAGTTGTTAATCCTACTTTAAAAGTTCCTTTGAGAGCCATTTTGTTTGGCGGTGTTTTGGGTTTGATTTGTGGTTTATTGATTCTTATCGGCCCAACCGCTGCAAACGCTCTTTTCTCTTTGGCTGTTGCCTCCAACTCTTTATCTTGGGGTATTCCGGTATTCATGGTCTTATTACCTGAAGGTTCCCAGCGTTTCAAGCCAGGTTACTTCACTTTGGGTCCTGTTGGTAACAAAATTGTCCATGTTATCACCGTTGTTTGGATCGCTTACGTTATTATCATGTCTATGTTCCCAAGTTCCACAACTGTGGACAAGGAATCTATGAACTACACTGTGGTTATCAATGTTGGTGTCTGGATTCTTTGTATGTCATACTACTATATTTACGGTTATAAGGTTTACCATGGTCCAAAATCTAATCTTGAAAACCCACATTCTTTGGAAGGTGTTGCTCTTAATATTGACGAAATGGTTCAAGATGAGAAGGCTTCTAATTAGGTCCGGTGGTCTTATTCTGATGTAAAATAGTTTTTAATAATTCAATATTATTTATGTAATCGAAATCAAACTGTAGTGCTTTGTTAGAATTAATGAACTCTCACATAACTAATATTTGAAGCATCTATCAAAAATACGCAAAATATGTTATTGGTAGATGAGTTCAAATCGACAATTAATTTACTGCCCACATCCACGATGCTAGCATTAAAATACTTTACACCTACATCTTCAGCACCTAGAAGATAACACTTAGATACTTTATATTACGTTCTTGCAGATCGCTTGCAATAACAGCACATATAAGCAATTTACAATGTAGCGTGTGGTGTGGTGTGGAGATTCCAACATCCACACACCACAGTTGACATAAAGATAAGGCCCAAAATAATACTGCACTGACAAAGCTGAATTATCTCAATTCTTTCTCCTCACTGTTGCAAGTGATAAAAAAAAAAAGAAAGACGCGTTTTATAAATCTTACAAATACCCAGAACGTGATTCATCTCTTCTCACTAGTAGATACTCGGAGACTACACAAACCATACCAAAGAAACCCGAGTATAAATGCTGAAGAGGCATATAGATCCTGACCAAGATCATGAACATGACGAAGGGTGTGCCCATGAAGGATCACACTCTTTGCCACCATCATCGCAATCATTCTCCAATTCTCAATTACAATTGTCAGACACCCAAGAACAGTATTTGAAGAAATTAAGACCAAGCAACGATGACACAGCAACCGAATTTGAAAGAACTTTATTAGACATGTCACAAAACACTGCAAAGTCCGCAGAAGATCAAGGCTGGGAGAGACCACCCCTTTCCAAAGATTTCGATCCTGCTACAAGCAACATTACTTTTCAACAATTAGATGCAGAAGAAGCCAATTTAGGAGACATCACTATCGCAAGGTTTTTTGGTATAACAGAAGATGGTAACTCTGTGATGTGTAAAGTCACTGGGTTCCTTCATTATTTATACGTACCAGTGCCTCGTGGGTTTTTTAAAGATCAACACTTGCAACGGTTTTCCACGTACATTCAAAATAACTTTTTTGGTGTTAATGATATTCAAATCACTCTTAAACAATCGATTTGGGGTTACAATAAAAATGTTAAATCCCCTTTTTTCAAGATCATTGTGGAGAACGCTAAAAATATTCCCAAAATTCGTAGTGCTTTTGAAAGAGGTGATGTTCAATTTGAAAATTTGTTTCCTCCTCAAAACGTGTCTTACGATAACATTAACTTTCTTTTGAGATTAATGATTGATTGTAAAATTACAGGTATGTCTTGGTTGACCCTTCCGGGAGGTAAATATGAAATGGTTGATGACCATTTGAAATCTTCAAATTGTCAAATTGAATGTTTAATCAACTATAACGATATCATTTCTCATCCATCTGAAGGGGAATGGCTTAAAATTGCCCCACTTCGTGTATTATCATTTGATATTGAATGTGCTGGAAGAAAGGGAATTTTCCCAGAAGCTGAACATGATCCAGTTATTCAGATTGCTAATGTCATTCTGAAATATGGTGAACCGAAACCTTTTATTAGAAATGTTTTCACGGTTAATACATGCTCTTCCATTATTGGATCTCAAATATTTGAACATCAAAAAGAGGAAGAAATGTTGATGCATTGGCGAGAATTCGTAGTGAAATCAGACCCTGATGTTATCATTGGTTACAATACGGCAAATTTTGATTTTCCATATTTGTTGGATAGAGCAAAGGCGCTTGGGTTGAACAAATTTGCATACTTTGGTAGACTACCAGGAGTTAAACAAGAAGCTAAAGATTCTACTTTCAGTTCTAGAGCATACGGAACAAGAGAAAATAAGGTGGTGAATATTGATG
This sequence comes from Kurtzmaniella fragi, assembly GCA_030581955.1. Taxonomy (NCBI): domain Eukaryota; kingdom Fungi; phylum Ascomycota; class Pichiomycetes; order Serinales; family Debaryomycetaceae; genus Kurtzmaniella; species Kurtzmaniella fragi. Next base: position 134,372 of record JAKTWE010000022.1, read on the forward strand.
GTAGAATGCAACTTGACTTGTTACAATTTATCCAAAGAGAATATAAATTGAGATCATATACCTTAAATTCCGTTTCTGCTCACTTCTTAGGTGAACAAAAAGAAGATGTACAGCATTCAATTATTACTGATTTACAAAACGGTACGAAGGAAACAAGACGAAGATTGGCAGTTTACTGCCTTAAGGATGCTTATTTGCCACTCAGATTAATGGAGAAACTTATGTGTCTTGTCAATTATACAGAAATGGCGAGAGTAACTGGTGTTCCATTTTCTTACTTGTTAGCCAGAGGTCAGTCTATCAAGGTTATCTCTCAATTATTCAGAAAATGTCTTGAAGAAGATATAATTATCCCCAACATGAAAGCAGAGAACACCCAAGAGGAATATGAAGGTGCAACTGTTATTGAACCTATCAGAGGGTATTATGATGTGCCAATTGCAACCTTGGATTTCAGTTCTTTGTATCCTTCCATTATGATGGCTCACAATCTTTGTTACACCACATTATTAAACCAACAAACCATTAAAGCATACAATTTGACTCCTGATGATTATATAGTCACCCCAAATAATGATTATTTTGTCAAGGACCATAAAAAGAAAGGAATTTTGCCAACGATTCTTCAAGAATTGATCTCAGCCAGAAAAAAAGCAAAAGCTGATTTAAAGAAGGAAACAAATCCATTTAAAAGAGACGTTTTGAATGGTAGACAATTGGCCTTGAAGATTTCCGCCAATTCTGTCTACGGTTTCACAGGTGCTACTATTGGAAAACTTCCATGTCTTGCAATTTCTTCTTCTACTACGGCTTTTGGTAGAGAAATGATTGAAAAAACTAAAAGAGAGGTACAAGAAAAATATTCTATTAAGAATGGATATCCTTACGATGCCCTGGTTATTTATGGTGATACTGATTCAGTTATGGTGAAATTTGGTTATGATGACATTGAAACTTGTATGAAGTTTGGAGAAGAGGCAGCTGCTTTTGTATCTGAGAAATTCAAGAACCCTATAAAGCTTGAATTCGAAAAAGTGTACTTTCCATACTTGTTGATCAACAAAAAAAGATACGCAGGGTTATACTGGACTAATCCGGATAAGTTTGATAAGATGGATACAAAAGGTATTGAAACTGTTAGAAGAGATAATTGTAGATTGGTACTGAATGTTATTACAAAAGTTTTAGAGTTTATCTTGGAAGAAAGAGATGTTGTCAAGGCTGAGAAATTTGTTAAGCAAACGATTGCCGATCTTCTTCAAAATAGAGTTGATTTATCTCAATTGGTGATTACCAAGGCCTACTCCAAAGTTGATTACCTGGCAAAACAGGCTCACATTGAATTAGCAGAGCGTATGAAGAAAAGAGATCCAGGATCCGCTCCAACTTTAGGTGATAGAGTTGCATACGTAATTATAAATGCAGCTGGTGCCAAAAATTATGAAAAATCTGAAGATCCACTTTTCGTATTGGAGAATAGTTTGTCGATTGACACAAGGTACTATCTAGACAATCAGCTTGCAAATCCTCTCATGAGAATTTTCGAGCCAATTTTAGGAGAGAAAAGAGCCAAGGAATTACTTAATGGTACTCACACAAGAACGATTAAGATGTCTGCACCTAAGACGGGAGGCTTAATGAGATTCGCCAAGAAAGCTGAACTTTGTAAAAATTGCAAATCCCCACTAAAGGCAGGAAATAAGGGAGCTATATGTGAAAACTGTGTTACTGTAGCTCCAAAATTATACGGAGATGCTTTGTCTCAGATGAATTTCCTTGAAAATAAATTCTCAAGGTTATGGACAGAATGTCAAAGGTGTCAGGGTTCATTACATCAGGAAGTCTTGTGTTCTAACAAGGATTGTCCGATTTTCTATATGCGTAAGAAGGTGCAAAAAGATGTAACAGAACAGGGCAGAGAATTAGTTAAATGGGAACTTACAACTTGGTAAATTAATACATACATACATATACGCTAAAAATTTGTAGTATACATAAAATAATAAAACCTTAAAAGTGTGCTTGATATTAGTTTAAATTATTGTCTAACAAATCAGTAGTTTTAGTGGTCAAAATGCAACTTTCAGTAACTGATCTGGTTTGCGGAGATAGTTGACCCGGTCTTTCTATTCCGGTATCCAAAGATACGCTACCTTGCTTGGAATTCCCGTTGTTTTGAGATGCTGGCAATCCTAAAAATTCAGCACTTTTATGCTCTCCACTTTCAATCGAAGCCTTTTTCAAGTTCCTTGCCAAGTCTGAAGTTCTATTTCTCAGCTTAGAAAGCTCTTTCAATTGTCTAATGTTATGTATACATTTGGTGATGGTTTGCATCAATAATTTCGGTTTTAATGGTTTAGAAACGTAATCATCCATTCCCTTAGCTAAGGATTTTTCACGATCACCCAACATCGCGTGGGCTGTTAACGCAATAATTGGTGTTCTGAAACAAAGTGAATCTATTGGATTAGATTTCTTTTCCCATTGTCTAATCTTCTCTGTAGCTTCAAAACCTCCCATGACTGGCATTTGAACATCCATTAAGATAACGTCATAAAGGTGTTTTTGAACGGCCTGGAAGGCTTCTAAACCATTTTCAACAACTTCCACTTTATGGCCCTGCTTCTCCAAAATTCTCACTGCTAACTTTTGATTGACGAGATTATCTTCAGCCAAGAGAATTCTATAAGAGACAGATTCATCATTGTTTTGAGAGATGGATCTGGATTCCAAAGCCGGAATTATAGCACTTGCTAAATCCGTTATGGTACATGGCGTATTACCATAAGATGAAATACCCAAGTCAATACAAACTCTCATATTCAATTCAGGAATAGAGTGATGCAATAAAACCAATGGGATATATTTTACTTCAGGTAATAATCTGAGATTTTTAGCGGTTTCAATTGAATCAATAATGATAATATCGTATTTGACTGGTTCACTTAAGTTGGCATCAGCAATTTTACTAACAATAACTGGATTTAAACCCAACTCAATTATACCATGTTCAATTTCTTGTACTTGAGCTGTGGTGTGTTCAGTGTTAACAAGTAAAACAAAATGATTGCTAAATGGTAACAATTGTTCAGTATGTCTAGTGTATCTAATCTTAGAAGGAGATACACTCACAGTGAAGTAGAAGTTTGAACCTCTTCCAAACTCGGAAGTCACCCAGATTTCACCACCCATTAAATGAATTAATTGCTTTGAGATTGACAAACCCAAACCTGTACCACCGAACTTTCTAGTTGTAGAACCATCAGCTTGGCAGAAAGTATCGAAAATTAAACCTAACTTATCTTTTTCTATACCAATACCAGTATCACTCACACAAACTTCTAAGAGTAATTTTCCACTATCAGCTGGTCTGAGACCTGATTTCTTAACACTGACATTAACTTTACCATTTTTGGTAAACTTAATAGCATTGCCCGCCAAATTTAAAATGACTTGCCTTAATCTAAAAGAGTCACCAATCAAGTTATCTGGGAATGAAGAATCACATTGATATGTTAAATCTAATGATTTTTCGATAGCCTTGACTGCCAAGGTTTTCAATGCTCCAAACACAGTACCTCTTAAGGAGAAATCAATCTGTTCCACTGTCATTCTATTTGCTTCAATCTTAGAAATATCCAAAATATCGTCAATAATAGTCAACAAAGAGTTTGCTAAGTTGTAAACAATAGAAAGCATTTCCCTTTGATACTGGGTAAGTTCAGTGTCTAAAGATAATTGAGTCATACCTATTATACCGTTCAATGGTGTACGGATTTCATGCGACATATTGGCCAAAAATTCAGATTTTGCGCTGTTTGCTAATTCAGCAGCCTCTCTGGCAGCAGTATTTCTTTGAATCGATTCTCTCAAATTTAACACCATTTGATTAATCTTCGTCTTCAAAGCATCCATTTCACCGGAAGCTTCAACAGTAATAAATCTAGTAAAATCACCATCAGTGGCTGCGGCTGTGATTTGTGCAAAAGCTCTCACTTGAGAAGTCAAATTAGAGGCCATGGTATTGACATTGGAGGTAATTTCTTTCCATAAACCATCAACATCACTGACTTGAGCTTGAATACCCAATTTACCATTAATACCGACATCACGGGCAACTTTAGACACTTCTGAAGCAAAAAGTTGCAACGAATCCACCATCTTATTAATAGTATTTTTCAACTGTAAAATTTCACCTTGAGCATGTACATCAATCTTTTGAGATAAGTCACCATGAGCAACAGCAGTTGTCACAGTGGCAATGGATCTCACTTGATTTGTAAGGTTTGTAGCCATAAGATTGACATTTTCTGTGACTGCTTTCCAAGCACCTTCCACATCTTGAACATTAGCTTGTCCACCCAAAATACCTAAAGTACCGACTTCACGAGACAATGTAGTAACTTCTACGGCAAAAGTCTGCAAACGGTCCACCATTTGATTAATAGTTAATTTCAAATTTAAAATTTCACCTTTACAATCTGCCGTAACCTTTTTCAGTAAATCACCTTTAGCGACGGCTGTCGTAACATTAGCAATATTTCTGACTTGTGTAGTTAAATTAAGCGCCATAGCATTTACGTTATCAGTAAGTTCCTTCCAGATACCCTCGACATTTTCAATTTGAGCTTGCCCACCTAAAATACCCAAAACACCGACATCACGAGCAACTTTAGAAACTTCGAAAGCGAAAGTACGCAATTGATCCACCATAGTATTGATGGTTCTTTGTAATTGTAAAATTTCACCTTGAGCATGTACATTAATTTTTCTTGACAAATCACCTCTGGCAACAGACCTAGTGACATCGGCAATTTCTCTGACTTGATTTGTTAAATTAAGTGCCATAATATTGACATTATCGGTTAAAGATCTCCAAATACCAACAGAACCTTCATTTTTAGCTTGTCCACCCAATTCACCATTGGCAACTTCAGTTGCAACCTTTGTAACTTCATGGGCAAAAGCTTGCAATTGGTCCATCATAGTATTGATAGTTATTTTAACCTTCAAAATCTCTGGATCGGATTCAACAGTATGAATCTCAACTTTCTTAGACAAATCACCCATGGCAACAGAAATAACGACAGTACCAATTTCAGATAAAGCCAGTTTAAAAGCTTTGTTGGCATGTTTGCTTTGTTCAAGTTCTTCTTCAAGAAACTTTTCCTTTTCGTCCTGTGTTCGAATTTGACTTGCCAAAGCTAATCGTATATCGGCACCTTTTTCCTGGAATAGAATAGGATCATCGAGTATTCTTAATAACTCGACTTGGTCCATTTCGTGGACTATCCTGGGTCTCTTAATTGTATGAGATATGATGAAAGACTTGCGGGCTATCTGTAATTCGCTGTCAAATGAATACAAAACAAAATATATTCGGCAGTGATTAAGGGGTAAATATCAATGCTAAAAGGTTTCTGCAATGCTAAACAATATTGATGATCTATGAATATGGATTCTTCTCTTACAATTCCCGAAATTATAAGTACGAGGTTGTTATTTGGAAATTGAAAGTGTTGGAAATTAATACAATTCCTTTCGATTTCTTTGTTATCAAGGTGTAAAAAAAAATTGAAGACACTGACACAAAAGTAGAATATCGGTTCTTGACCAAAAAAAACGGTGTAGTTGTGGCAAAGTTATAAAATTAAAAACCAATATGAACTTTCGAAACTGTGATATTATCTTATTTTAAAATGGTCTTTATGAGAGCTTTCCTTTTGAGACAATCTTTGTCTTTAAATGAAATAAGGCTGGGGAGTTTTGACTACTGCCTCTTGTAAGACGCTCAGAATTTTAAATTTGCGAAGTATATTTTGAAGCGTTTCCTCCTTTGATTATTTTTATCCAAGAAATATTAAGATTAATCAATAAATAAATCAAATGAAATAGGGATTTAGAAAATGGAGGAATTCAGCAGTTAAGAATACGAGGGACTATTGAGATGAAAAAGCAAAAAAAAACGAAAAGTATCAGTAGTAAAGAGAAGTAAACACTAACAGGATTGCAAAAAATCATAATAGAATTACAACAAAGGAAATACCAAAAAAACGGATATTTGGACATTATGCGTCAAAAAAAGCTTATTTGATCGAATTATATCACAAAAATCAAAAAAAAAAATAACAACTGTAAAAGGGGGGAGAGGGTGAAGGAGGAGAATAAAGATGAAATAGGAATTTTTAACTAGTGTCAATTATAGAATTTAACTATTTTTATTTATGACGTAACATCAATTCAGTACCTGCATACCTTAGACCAACACTATGTAACGTCCCTTGATACCGTAGATATAGTAACCAACTTAAATTAAAGAAATATTCTCTCTTAAGCCCTGTAAGCTGAATTATTTATAAGAGGTCTCCTTTTCGAAGTATACAACAAATCATTCGAAGCTTGGATAATTCTATGGAGGCGTAGAAGGTGGCTTTAGTTTGTTATTTATTTTTTATTTTAGCCTACCAAGGTAACGATGTGGTTTTTATTGTTGGTTTGATCGCGTTATGAAAAATGTGTTGAGTATGCTATTTAATTAAATAAGAACAGTAATAGGGAAGCAAAAAAAATAGGAAAAAGATTCTATCTTTTACTTTTGTTTTGAAGTATGCAATTTATGCTTTTTTTTGACACTTCCTCTAGAGCGGCTGCTCTATTTTTGCGTCACGAATCCAAGTAATGACCGAAAATTTGATAAGCATTATTTATCTTGATAGTTCTTTATCGACCTAATTATTTTATAGATTTAACGTCATTTATTTGCAATCAAAGTCGACGCTTATGAATCTGCATGTTGTAGGTTCACGCAGGACATCAGATTATCATCAAAATGACCTTCATGTAAGTTTAGCACTGCTAAAACTGAGAGCATATTAACTTATTACCCTAAATCACTTTATTATTGAATGTAGTAACTGGTAGCATAATTGCAAAAATGTTTGAATGCTGCAAAATTATCGTAAATAGAATCTATTAGTTTTGACCAGTTTGCAGAAGCTATAAATATTCACATCTCATTGTATATCTGCTTGTATCCGTAATGAATGTCTTTTTGTTTTTCATCTTGGGCTGGGTTAGTGCGCTTCCACTAAATCTGTCTCAACCTACAGATCTTGACATTGAACAAACTTTTCAACTGGAAAGCCATAACTTTCAATTTGAAGTTTACAATTCAAACAAACGAAATGGACTCAATGCCGAAAAATTGAAACATCTTATAAAAGACAACAAAATAAGAATTCTTCATTTCAAAGATACTAATACTTTGTTAATTCCGGATGATGAAATATTGAATAACCCATCTTGGTCCAAATTTGATCAATTGGGATTTTATGAGTTTAAATTAGCAGAATTGTCCAATGTTCAAATCAAAAAGGAAGATTTTTTGATACCTGCTTCTGGATGTCTTCATTTCAATCAACAAAGTTCTAGTGGATCTGTAGCTATCAATTTTGAATCAAAAATCGAACTCCATGGTTCAAGCTCTGGCGGTTTGGAATATAGCCCGGAAGCAATTGGTTTAACTTATGGAAAATCTACTGGAGCTTCAAAGTCACAGAAAATTGTGGGGACGCACAGTTGTTCTACTACATTAGGAAAATCAGTTCGGCTTTTTTTTCAAGTATATACGGCTGCTTTCGCTCCAGCAAAGAAAAAAATAACTTACAATAAAAAGACAGGATATATAGATGAAGGTAAATGGAAAAAACTGGATGCAATGCAAAAATTTTTGATAAATGTGGGACCAAAATATTATTGTGCCACTAGTGACAAGATTGATCTCTCATGTTCAAAATTGTCTAATGAATTTACAGATGATAATGGGGATATAATTATAAGCCAGAATTATTAAAGAAGAAGAATTACAGTATTAAAATGTTAAAAAAAATTGTATTTATATTGTACCCATCTTATTATAATTATCTTCATTTCTTTCTGTATGCATAAAAAGCCAGAAATGTGATTAATGATTAGTTTATTGTTTTTTTATCAAAGTAAGTTCATTTGTTTTAGAATGTCACAATCAGGAGTAGGGTAATTTTTGGCCCTTCGTAATGCAACCTCGTCTGTAAAGAACCAACCATGAGCATCTTCTATTAATTCGTTTTTCCTAATTCTTTGTCTTGAACATGCAGTTTTCTTTTCTTGTATAAACAGTTCTTCCACCCTTTCACCAAACTTCTTGATTTGCCTGGAACTGAATTCCTTTTTTTCATAAAAATTAGGCTCAACATAAAATGGAACATTATAATTGGGACTGAACTTAACATTAGTATAATCTCTGGTAGGAATAAATGAATATTCAGGACCAGAATCTCCAAAAATAGCAGAAAATAAAGGTACTAAAAGTAACAACAAGAGGGGTAAGATTTGAGATAAAATCTGGAAAGTGGAATTATTTTCATTGTTTTGCTGAGTACGTGGTTGTTGTCTCCTGGTATTTCTGGCACGATGGAAATTCTGATTAGATGAAAAAAATGGATCTCCTCCTCCAAATGATTGGAAAGTAAATCCATTATTACCACCAAAACTAAAGGTTTGAGCTCCCGCTCCTCCTCCTTGACCACCAAAAAACATGTTAAAAATTTCTTCTTCAAGACCACCACCACCACCACCACCGTTCATGGATGTGAAAGTGGTACGTCCTCCTGCTCTACTGAAAGGATCACCACCCGAAAATCCGGAGAAACCAGAAGATGACGAAGCTGCTGCACCTCGAGCATCCGGGTCAACACCTGTTTGGTCATATATTCTCTTCTTGTCAGGAGTCCCAAGAACTTCCCATGCTTTATTAACATATTTGAAAGCTTCCGCTGCCTTTGGATGTTTATTCTTATCAGGATGACATTTTACCGCTAATTTCCTGAATGATTTCTTTATGTCACCTTCTGACGAGGTTTTCGTGACAGATAATATCTCGTAGTACAGATGCTGCCTATTTCCCAACACCTTCTTAACGACTTGCTCTTGTTCTGTAGTATATTCAGCCATATTGGAAGCGGAGAGCGGCAATTGTTAGAATGAGGATTGATTGTGATTTTCAATTAGTTGTAGTTTTAATTTTTTTCTCATTAATTTTCTGTTTTTACTCAAAATTGAAAATTTCCAAACTCTTGAAGGTCCATGAGCTTCTATGAGACAAACGGCTCTGTTCTGAGAATTTAACGATTTTGAAAAGGTTTAGTGGTAGAAAAATGAGTTAGAGATTTAATGAATCCAAAAATTTAAAGATTAAACCAGATTTTCATTAGAAAGTTCGAAGACAATACTTAATGCCACCTATCACTCTATATTTTACAACTACGTTGTTGAGAGCAATGAAAAAAAATAATCGTGGGGGCGAGCTGGGAATTGAACCCAGGGCCTCTCGCATGCTTGGTGACCCAAAGCGAGAATCATACCACTAGACCACACGCCCTAGAAGATTTAAACGGGGCGAGCTGGGAATTGAACCCAGGGCCTCTCGCATGCTTGGTTACCCAAAGCGAGAATCATACCACTAGACCACACGCCCGTTTTCTGTTTGGTAAAACGGGTTCAACTAATTTGAAACAATGCACTATGCTATACCTTTGTGTTTCAAGAACCTTGAAGTAATCAAAGATTTAAATCGACATTTTTATCCTTTTATATAGACTTCAGATTCAATAAGTTATACCTCAGTTTATTGAACAAGCCATGTTGTTTTTCGTCACTGTTGTACAGTTTTTGGTCAGATTCATCATAATATTTCTCAAAATATTAATTAATGCGAATTGATGCCAAGGTTTGGTTGTCATACAATGATTATTTTATGTTGTAATTGCTCTCGTTTTTGACGGGCTTATCGGTCGGTTTGAACTTCCTTTAATACCAGTAACAAGTCATTAAGAGCTTAAACGTGAGTTACCCTAATACTAGTTTCATATGGAACTGAACAATCGGTCAACAAGCTTTCTGCTTACGTGAGATACATGAGCATTAAAAAATCGTGCAAAAACTATGCACAATTGATTCCATAAAGTTTGGTCTGGAATGAGCCAACAATGCCATACTCTATGTTTGATGGCATTTTGAGGTTAAGTCAATTGAAATCATTGGTCTATTTCAGTTTCCATCTGTTTGTAAAGTAAAGTATGTTGTTATACTGCAAAAAAAGCCTGTCTGAATTTGTAGTATAAAGCGTAAAACATCATTAACCCTTGATCTGTTTTTTTACAACGAGTTGGCAATAAAAAACATGCTCTACTCTACGTTCAAAGCTCAAAAGTCCGTTCACAAGCGGCATATATGTCTTGATTAAGACCTCTTTGATTTTAAGTTTGCATTTTAAAAAAAGGGGAACCTATCAGTCAATTATTGCTTATCATTGGAGGATGATCAAAAAACTGTGACGTTATTTATCTTAAAAATTTCCTAATTGGTTTCCTTTAATTAATAAATTTGTTGGACCTCTATTAAGAGATGGATACCTGCATGAAATTAATGATATGGCAAATTACGTGGGCTATTCAAACCACCTACAGATCTTTTTGATTGTTATAATTTTAATCACAATTACGAAGTTTAAACATAATAAAACAACAAAATGTAACAAAAATCATTTAGTAAACTACTGAGCCCAATTGCCGTATGACGATAGATTATCAAAACATTTTATTGGTCTGTAAGTTTAAAATCAACCCGATCCGTAGAAGGTAAATGCTTTGTGTAAAAAAAAAAACAAACAATCATCAAATGGTATGCCGCTGGTACATGTTTCAAACGGTTTAATTAAAGGGGAAACACGGAGATCAGGTAACCATTTAATGCTTAGGTGAAACGAATAAGTGGAACTAAAATTTACAGTGCATTGTAAACTTTGATTTGGGCACAGTCCCTTTCAATGGCTAGGCAAATTCAAAAACCATACCAGTTTCTGCCGTTGACATGACTTCAATTTCTAAGTACGTTAAATGGAACCCTATTGATTTCTATTTAAACCCTTTGATTTACCCTTAATTATAGAAATTATTAGTATTAAATACAATTCAAATACATCTATTACAATAATGGCTCCATCAAACAGAAACTTAGTTGACTTTGCAGCTCCAAGCTGTGCTACTTGCTCCAAGTGTACTTCTTGTAGTTCTTGCAAGAAAGATAAGAAGTGCGCTTGCAAATGTTGTTCCAAGAACAAGTCGTGGTAACCACACGGGTGCTTTTTCCCAGCTATTGTTGCAACATCCTCAAGGTTTAAACGTTAGTACTCAATATATGTTTGTTATCTGAAAGACCTGTAGATCGTAAATCATCGTAAGAACAATCCCAAGTTATTCGTCGATTGCATTCGACCTAAGAAATCAGTTGAATCACGGAATATAAACAAACGATTACACAAGAAAAACGTGTATATAAACATGAGAGCACGATTTGAAGTGTACGTTCTCATACAGGAAAAGTGAGACTTTTTCACTAAAGAAAATCATACGTAGATTTCTACGTCACATGTCAAGTAGAGGGGGAGTTTTCCTTATACAAAATTGGGGAAAATAGATGAGATCTACCGCATGTCAGATCCCCAACCTAAGAAATGAGAGAGTGTGAATTTGAACATTCATACTGAATTCATAAAATTCCCCCATTTTTGACTTTTAAAATTGGGATAGAGTCCGCGGCCGGTGGGTTTAAAGTAATTAAAGAAGCAGATGATTTATGATAAGATTTTTGATAAAAGAACCGATATACATCGATTTAACATTAAATTGTAAGAATTATATTTCATTAATACTTCGTTTAATGTGAATCTCTATATTATTTCACCTAAACCACATTACTCTTACTAATTGTGCACATTTTACTGTCTTTCTTATTCATTTTGTCCTCTGTTTTACCGAGCCTCGGTATCTTTACCCCACAAAAATTTGTCTGCAGTATTCTTGACAGAGTACAAAACGCTACAATTTTTCCTCAAATAATTTTTGAAATTAGGTAAAAATCTATAACCTATATTTTAACTTATTGAATTCAAAATGTCAACTCTTGACCAATCATTTGTGGATAACGGTTCTTGGAAACCAGATCTTTTTAAGGGGAAAGTTGTATACTGTACAGGTGGCGCTGGATCTATTTGTAGAGTCCAAGTAGAAGCCTTGGTTCTCTTGGGTGCTAATGCTGCCATTATTGGTAGAAACAAGGCTAAGACAGAAAAGGCCGCTGCTGAAATTGCTCAACTTCGTTCTGGTGCTAAAGTTATTGGTATTGGTGAAGTGGATGTTAGGGATATCAAGTCCATTGTTACATCTGTTGAAAGAACCGTCAAAGAATTAGGAAGAGTTGATTTTGTTATTGCCGGAGCTGCTGGTAATTTCTTAAGTGATTTCAACCATTTATCATCCAATGCTTTTAAGTCCGTTGTATCTATTGATTTATTAGGGTCCTTCAATACTGCCAAGGCCACTTTTGAACAATTAAGAAAAAACAAAGGTGCTATCCTTTTTGTTAGTGCCACTTTACACTATTACGGTGTTCCATTTCAAGCTCATGTTGGAGCTGCTAAGGCCGGTATTGATGCATTATCTAATGCTTTAGCTGTAGAATTGGGACCTCTTGGTGTTCGTTCTAACTGTATTGCTCCTGGTGCTATTGGTGGTACTGAAGGTATGGCTAGATTATCTCCTCCAGGGGGTGGATTGGAAAAGAAGATTCCATTGCAAAGACTTGGAACCACTAAAGACATTGCCGAATCTACAGTTTTCCTTTTTTCTCCTGCTGCTTCATACATTACTGGTACTGTCCAGGTTGTTGATGGTGCGCAATGGCATCTTGGAAGTTTTGGTGGTGAATTTTACCCAGATGCTATTGTTACTGCAGGTGAAGACACTCCAAAGTTGTAAGAAGTACGAATAAACGAAGCTCATTATTTAGATATTGATATATGAGAATTAAACTGAGAAGATGTGTAGAGAAGGAATGAAGAACACTTGTAAAAGTAGTAAAGTATTTAGTAAATTCTAATTTGAATATGATGAAATTTAGAGCCAGGATTTAGCTAAAATTGCTTAGTGCGATATCTGATTATTGATAAAATTGGCTATTATTAGTGAGAGGAGCCAAATTTCGGGATTCAAATTCTGTGAATCTCAAATTTCACCAATCAAGCCAACAAGTTTATACAAAAGGAACGTAGACAAACGTACTTTGACGTGTTGAAGAGCTCTATAAAAAAGATATTTGAAACCAATGAACACTTAGAAGCTCGTATCATTCAAGACGTCCCTCAAACTTATACCTACTGGTACCTAATTCTTACTTTATTTTTCTTTCAATTCCCGGCCATGCTTCTTTAATACTTCTCACTTTTAATTTTCGCAAAGCCCCTTCGCTGCATATTGTTTTCAACCTAAAGGCGTTGGCGATTTCTTTCAAAACGCTCAACCATGTTTCCAGGATCCGGAAACCATTCGTACAATAATTACAACAGGCCATCTGGGGCCCCACCTCAACAGCAACAGCAGCAGCAATACCAGCAACAACAATACCAGCAGTATGGAGGTCAACAACAGCAACAACAGTACCAACGTCCACTGGGGGCTCCAAGTCAACAATATAATCGTCCAGCAAATGCGCCACCGTCTAATTCTGGTCAATCACAGAACCAATACCAGAGACCCGTTGGACCTCCACCTACCAAACCTCAAAGTTTCGGGCAGAACACAGGGGCCACTTTCCAGTACTCTGCGTGTACAGGACGTAAGAAGGCACTTTTGGTAGGAATCAACTATTTTGGTAGTTCTAATGAACTTAGAGGTTGTATCAATGATGTGAAGAACATGAGTAATTTTTTGAATCAATACTGGGGGTATCTGTGGGATGATATGGTGATTCTTACTGATGATCAGCAAGAAAATGCTCGAATTCCAACCAAGGAAAACATTTACAGAGCTATGGAATGGCTTGTTAGGGATGCAAGACCTAACGATTCGTTAGTTTTCCATTATTCCGGCCATGGTGGTCTTACGAAGGACTTGGATGGAGACGAAGAAAGTGGATATGATGAAGTGATCTATCCATTGGATTTCCAAAGCGCTGGTGAAATTGTAGATGATGATATGCATGCTATTATGGTCAGACCATTACCAGCTGGTTGTAGATTGACTGCGTTGTATGATTCTTGTCATTCTGGAACTGCTCTTGATTTGCCATACGTTTACTCCACTAAGGGTGTTGTGAAGGAACCAAATTTATGGAAAGACGCTGGTTCAGATGCTTTTGGAGCCTTTTTACAATATGAAAAGGGTAACCTTGGAGGTGCTATTTCCTCACTTACAGGTATGGTGAAAAAAGTTGCCCTGTCTAGACTGGTAGACAGAGATCTGATTAAGAACTCTAAGGCGTCTGCTGCAGATGTAATATCTATATCCGGATGTAAGGACGATCAAACATCTGCCGATGCTAAAGAAGGTGGACAAAGTACTGGTGCCATGAGTTGGTCTTTTATTAGTACCATCACTCAGAATAGAAATCAGCTGTACTTGTCTTTGTTAAACAACATGAGAAATTTGTTGCAAGCCAAGTATTCTCAAAAACCTCAATTAAGTAGTTCTCATCCTCAAGATATGAACCTTCAATTTATTATGTGATACTAGAGTATATAATTAGTTAACCGAATAAATGAAAAAAAGAAACAATGTATGTAAATATTGGATTCATTGATGAACAAAGAAAGAAGGATTGTCGATTATAATAGCACCAATATCTAATACATATATAATACTAAAATATAAAAAGCCAAGTCCTAAAAATTTAAAATCGTTTCTTGTTGAGTGCTACAATTTATTTATGCAGACACTCATAATCTGTACTTGTATAAATGAGAATAATTAGATAAACTATCTAAGAAATAGACTTAACACGTTCAAATGACTCTCAAATGAAAAATCTTACAAAATCTTTCATTGTTTACTTCTATTTAAAACTCAAACGTAATTATTAACACATTTATATTACGTTGTTTTCTGTTTTGTTTCATAGGTGCATTGATTATTGTAAATTTATGTGTCTCGTTTTACCACAAAATTTCAACCGTGTTGATCTTTCCTGTATGCACACTCTACGTCACACCAAATAATAAATTCTGCTGCGACACTTTTTATCTTCAACATGTCTGATCAGTTTGGGAGACAAAACTCCACAAGATGGGCTAAAGCTGCAGTTCCAAGCTATGGAGACGATTGGGATGATGGCGAAGACTACTACCAAGAGGAAAACCTGTATGGTCTGTCGTTTGGTGCACCTCCTGCCATTCAAACAATCGTGGAAGAGAAAAAGGAGCAAAATGGAGAAACGATCAATAAAAATGACGGCTTTGATCTTCATAAAGCCATGCCTCCAACGGTAGAGGAGGCTCCAGTGGAAAATTCGTACCGAATTAATGAGCCTGACTTGGTTTTGTCCATTGATCACTTCAGAAACACTCACGATTCCAGCAGTGACGATGAAGAACTGAATCCTGACTTGAATGTTAATGGAGGGGGCAATGAATATCAATTGAATGACAAGGGAATATCTACAAATTCAGTGAGACGAAAGGCTCCGGATCATGAGTTTGTGTCTGTTCCACCAAGCGTGGATAACCTGATAATTCAAGATTCCGAAGCTTCTTTGAGTTTTACCTCTTCTAATATTGCCACTCCACTAGATGATAAACACCATTTGAACAATAGAAGTTTCAATGATGGAGAAATTTCTAGACAGAAGTTGTTCACCAATGTAGGTGGAAACAATCAGCCCCCTTCGACTCCATTTGCCAATGATTCTTTCACTCCAAGTACCCCAAGTTCTGATTTCAGTTTTGCGTCAGATGGGGATTCTATACAACATGAACCTGATCGTTTAAATGTTGTCACCAAGAACAATCGCATGGATGAAGGTGTGGAGGAACTAGCAAATAAACTGTATGAAGAAGAAATTTTGGACGATCGGTTACAGCTTGAGAAGAAAGCTACTATCACTGAAAATATCTCTGACAGTCTTCCAGAGACGAAACCAGAAACCAAACAGAAAACGTCTATTCCAAGAAGAGTGACAGATGAATTTTTGGAACCAGACGTAAGTGAAGTTGAACTGCCAGTCGATCTGATTGCACCTCCTTTGATCCTTTCCATAGATCGTAAAAATTTCAATGATGATGACGATGATGATGATGATGATGATGATGACGACGAGAAAGATGAAGACAATTGGGGTTATAATGGTAAAGACAGCGACGACGAAAGCAGCGGCAACGAGATTGGTCAAGGTTATGCCTCTCAAGAAGACAGTAATCAAGATTTGGATGACATGATAAATGATTTGAGAAGCTCCACGTTTCAAAAGAACGATCCTAAAGATTTGCACATTGACACTTCGTCTTCACATTATTCGTCCGTGAATCCAACACCAACTACTCCTTTGGCTCTTAACAATAAGACAAGAGAAGAAATGCAAACTGAACATTTGGCGTTTATGGATGCAAGTCGTAGAAACTCCGTACGGAAACCACCTACTTTTAATGAGGAGAGTTATAGTGGTTCTCCTTTGAAATTTACTGCTTCAGAAAAGGATGCAGAATCTCAAGACTATGATGATGCTGTCAATGGATATTTTGACAGATCAGAACAAAGTAGTATTATAAGGGCAGATGATGAATCAGCTGTACATAAAAAGTCTCAAAGTCCAGCGTTATCATTTTTACCAGAAGGGGAATCCGAAAGCAGTCCACAAGAGACGACTCAAAGTGTATTCAAAACATCTATTCCTTTGAAGGATAATAATGATGATTTTTTGTATCAAGCACCAACACCATTGGCAGCTACTTTTGATAGAAGAGCTTCTACAATTACCACCAACACTTTTAACATGGGAAGTTGGCAACCAGAAACTGGGGATTTTAGAGACAAGTTTATAAGTGACAACGATAATGAATCTACTTGGGATTATAAGCCGGGAAACAATAACGAGGACACGTCCAACAGACTGTCTTCATCTATCCCTGATACGATTGACGTTGCATTACCTCAAATTCACGAGGATCCAGATGATAGTACGGAAAATTTCCTGAACCATTCAAATCCGACTACTACTGATGGATCAATTTTCAAATCTATGAAAGCAGTTCCACCTTTATTTAAAGAAGATACGAATCAACTGAATTCTTCAATTTCCGAGGACGGAGTGCCAGGAAAACCGAAACGATCGATGCTTGACGTTTTAACACCTTCAGAAGAAGAACCTAATTCTGCCCAATCTACAATTGTTTCCGGAAGTGGCCCTATAATTGACGCTTCAACTGATGATTCGTTTTCCGCATCACAACTGCAAAGTCATACAAGAGTTCTCAGCAACATTACTGGTTCAACTGTTAACACATTAGTTGGACCAAGTCTTCAAACTCAAACTGGATATCCTCCTTATAATTGGGAAAAAATAGTATCAACATCTCAAAGTATAGATAGAATCAGATTATTTAAAGAAGCAAGTGAAATGGAAAAGAATTACGATTCAGGATTACAAAATTGGCTCCAAGAAACATTGAAACTGGCAGAAAGCAAACCTACCATGCATATAGGTAAAATCGCTACTGCAGCATATCAAAATGCTCCTCATACTGAAATTAAGAGACACAATACTCTTTTGAACAAGGTTTCTAAGGCAAAGGATAAAGTAGAATCCAGTGGTACGTCTTTAGGAAAAAAATTATTTGGAAGAATGAAAAAATCTTAGCACCAAATTCAAATTTGTTATCATGTTCTAAAAATGTATATTATCCATACAATAAATTTTAATAAATCTTCTACGTTAAAACTGTTCAACTCTACCAACGTTTTATTATCTTAGCCGTAAACGTTTTTTTTTTTTTTGGCTCACCGTTCCACCACCACTAATGTGGGGATTTTTATATGCATGATGCCTGGTAAGCTCGATAAAGCTTCACATGCATTTTGGCAGCATCTTCTCGCAAATAATTTAATTTTATTTTATATTACACTATCATATGATTAATGCCATCACAAAGGGCTATATTCTTCCACTCGTTCTGCTTTTGGTGAATCATGTACCTCTGATGATATGGGTCATCATCGACTTCTTACTTGACATTTGTTTCTTCTGGGTGAAGCGTCTTTATCAATTTTATATACGGAAGGATCCGCTTAGAGAGAAATTAAAGATATTAAAGAATGTAAACAGTTATAGTGAATGGAAGAACACCGCCCAAGATATTGATCAGCTCACAAATATTGAGTTTTGGCGTCAGAACTCTGTACTGAAGCACTATGATTACTTACTTATTGATGAAAGAATGAAGCTTCTAAGGACTGCAAGATTAAATGGTGATTACGGGATTATCATGTCATTGTTTAGATCTGGTCTCATACGTAATTTTGGGGGCATAGCACAGAAAAAGCTATATACTAAGTCTTATATGGGTACTAAATATAAGATTGATGAGTTTATAACTGAAGTATTAAATTGCTTAAATAATTTACACGACAGTATTGCTAATCCTGGGCAAAAAGAACATGAACTCATGAACCTGAAACAGTTAAAATTAGATTTTTTTCATGACGCAAGACAAAGTTTTGGATGTACTGCTTTATTATTACAAGGTGGATCACTTTTCGGACTTTGTCATTTAGGTGTAGTGAAAGCCTTGTATTTTAAAGGTCTTTTACCAAGAATTATAGGAGGTAGCGCAGTGGGAGCTGCTGTGGCCTCCTTGGTTTGCACTTTAACAGACAGTGAACTCAGTCCCGTTTTAGTAGCACCTGCTGATGTTATGTGTGATATTGATCGTCTTAATCATGATGTGGATGAAAGATATGGGAATGTGATTGAAAATGTGATTAAAAAAGGTTATTCTCAAGACATTTTAATCTTTTTGAAATTTGTAAGAGACACTATAGGTGATTTGACATTTGAAGAAGCTTACATAAAGACAGATAAAGTGTTGAACATTGTAATTCATCCAAGTCATCAATCTATTCCAAGTTTGTTGAATTATATTACAGCACCAAATGTAATAATTTGGACAGCGATCTATGCATCTATTGGTACCGGTGTTCTTTCAGACAATGTAAAACTTTATGTGAAAGACTTCAATAACAATATAGTACCAAAACTGGTAGATGAGGATGTGGTATTTTTAAAGCCACAAGATGTTAACTATCTGCAACTGTATTTCAAGAAAAATACAGAAAGTAATGGAATTAACTTTCTTGCTACGTCAGATAAAAGTTCTCCCTACACTAGATTGACAGAATTATTTAATGTGAACCACTTTGTTGTATCACTTGCAAGACCATACCTTGCACCACTTATAAGTAACGATTTGAAGCATTATCATACATACCGACCTTATCAATCACCAAAAAAGGGCAAAAAAACAGCACAGTCTGCTGAAACCACCTATAACTTTATGAAACATCTCAAAAACATAATCGGATTGGAAATCCAATATAGACTTTCAGTCATGAATAAATTGGGCATGCTTTCTGATTTCATTAAAAGACTTTGTATTGATGAGAGACCATCCAACCCTCAATCATTGACCAGCACTAGAGAAATTACAATTGTTCCTGAATTAAGATATTTATTACGAGACTTTGGGAGAGTATTTGATGTACATAAGACCATGGAAAACATCCCATATTGGGTCTTGGTCGGAGAAAAGTCAGTTTGGCCCTTATTTCCTATGCTTTGGACTAGATGTTCCATTGAATTTGCATTGGACGATTTATATAGTATTCACCAGAAGAGAACCGTCAAGGCTACCTGAATGAAAGTTTGATGTTACCTTCTTTAGTGACTAAATAAATGTATTCTTTTTCCGAAACTTCAAATGGAATTGCACCTTTAGCAACTATAAGGCAACCTGTAATATCCTTGGCTCTACCCGTAGATAAAGGAGTTAAACTTAAATTCAAAAATGATCGATGATGAAGCTTAACCAAGAAATCAGTTATTTTAAACATAGGATCTTCTGAATTGGTAACTTCATAATCCACTGTAGGATTTGTTATTATCACAGTTTCTTTAGTCAATTTTTGAATTTTTGAAATTTGAGTAAGAAGGAAGTTACTAGATATATTGGTACTTGCAAGTAAGAATTCCGGGCCCTCAATGAAAGCTAACACTTTTCCAGTCTTGATTTCCTTCTCAATCTTGAAAAACAAAGCTTCTACTTGAGCAGTGGCATTTTCTGGTGTGGTAATTTGGTCAAATAAAGACGAAAAACAATCAAAGTATTGAAAGTTAGGATTGTTTGAAAGATCTAGGCCGTTTTTTTTACAATTGCTGATATAAAATTCAACCGGATGCATGAAAGAAATAAAACAAACCTTGCTTCTATCCGAGACAGGCTTAAGATCATGTCCTAAACTGGATGTCCCTTGTAAACCGTTTTCAATCAAATGGTTCACCAACCAACTTGCATGGGTTTCTGGTGCATGAGCAATGATGGACAAATACAGTTTGTCGGAGTCAAGTACGGTTTGAGAAATCAAAGATCCATCTTTATGGAACTCCAAAGTTTGGAAGTGGGTTGACATATGCTGAGAAGCTGCTGGTCAAGTAAACTAGGTGATGAGTTTCCAGCCTGATTGATATTGAAGAGACAAAAAGTAAATAAAAAAAAAAAAAGATCAGATGGTGAGGTGAAGATAAAACCCGAAGTACTTTTTACTCGATTAACTACTACGCTGTACAAATAAGATATTTATTCTATTAATGATAAATATTAAAGTATTTACAGTTCTATTCTACACATTTGATTACAAACGTAATCCTGCTGGTTTAAGCAGATAAACCATCGCCTGGGAAAATCTCATCAAGTCTCCTTAAAGAAAGTTGATACAAAAGTAACATAATTGAACTTTGTACTCCTGTCCAAACAAGTCTTGGACCCACACCAGAAAAAATCCCAGCAATTCCTTCATTTTTATAAATAGTGGATAATGCTCGTAATATGGCTGAACCAGCATTTCCTGCCGAACTCGTTTGAGCTCTTGTTTTAATGACATCTAATGGAGTGGTGAGAGTACCTGCTAACCCACCAGCGGCTGCTCCAGTTATTAATTCCAACAGAATTGGCAATTCATCATTTCCAGTATTATAAACAATTGCAAATTCTCTAAATTTTTCATAAAATGCAAATTGTAATGCACTAAATGGTAAATCTCTTATTAAAGTTTCTTTATAACCAAATACAAAAGTTTTAGATCCTTCCTTTTTAGTGATGGTGGTAATCGCGTTTCTTAAATTTCGATAGTTGTATCCACTATCTTTAGTAAAAGGATTATTATATTTCCCTTGAAGTTGTAATCTTGTTTTTAAAACTTCCAGTGGGACATAAAATATACTCAGAGCCAAATCTCCTAAAATACCAGATACAAAATAAGCAAAAGTTTCATTCATTCCCCAATCATAAATTAATTTTCTTTTGGAATATTCATAAGTACCAAAAAATGCTGCTGTCAGGGGTAAAGAACCAAGAATCGCAGGTGTATAACCTCCATAAAGTCCTCTAAAAAATCCTTCTTCTTTAAATATCGTAATATAAGCAGGTACCATACTTTTATATTTCACATTATGTAAAAACCCTTGCTGTCTAGTTTTGACAGTATCAAGAGAATGCA
This sequence comes from Kurtzmaniella fragi, assembly GCA_030581955.1. Taxonomy (NCBI): domain Eukaryota; kingdom Fungi; phylum Ascomycota; class Pichiomycetes; order Serinales; family Debaryomycetaceae; genus Kurtzmaniella; species Kurtzmaniella fragi. The sequence continues at coordinate 156,004 of JAKTWE010000022.1, forward strand.
TTGAAGTATCTCCCACCATTCCTCCTAAACCTCCAGCAATCATGCAATTAATTATAGGGGAAAGGTTTTCTTGTGTTGTATCTCTAATTGCGTTGTTGTCGTTACCCCCAGTTGCAAATGTACGAGCACCTTGATTGTGATAAACATCAGAATCATGGGGGACAAACCCCATAGGGATGGTAGATGACAGTAATAGCTGTGTCATCTGAGCTAATACATGCACTGGATAAGGGTGGTAATGATGTACAGGTTCTGAGGGTCTTATTCACAGACTTACAAATGCTTTCCTTACTTTCAAACTTGATTTTTCGGTATTTTTCGCTTTTGCTTACTTTTGGTTCGATAATTTTTTTTTTGTCACGAAAAAAAGTCCATCACTCGAACTTTGTTAGTGTTTGATATTTTTATTTTTATTTTTTATTTTTATTTTAAATGAATCATTTATTTTGTTTCCAATTTGTTTAATAGTAGATTGAATGAGCAGGTGATTGGTATGATTAGATGGGCAAATGGACGTCTGTTTATACGAACATACCGGGTGCTAGCGATCGAATCTTCGTGCGACGATTCGTGCGTGGCATTTTTGGACCGAAACAATGGTAAAACCAAAGTATTGGACAATTGTAAGCGAACTTTAGATTCAATAAGTTCAGGAGGAATCATACCTACAAAAGCCCATGAATTTCATCAAAAAACGTTACCTAACCTAGTCAAAGAAATGGTTCAAAGACAGGGTAAGCCCGATTTGGTGTGCTGCACACGAGGGCCCGGAATGGTGGGGTCTTTGTCGTCTGGATTACAATTGGCAAAGGGTTTAGCGGTTGGATTTGATGTCCCATTGATTGGCGTACATCACATGTTGGGTCATATATTGATATCTAAATTACCAACTAAAGAAAACCACCAGGATCCCAAATATCCATTTTTAAGTTTGTTATGTAGTGGAGGGCACACCATGTTGGTTCTTCTGAAATCTTTAACTGAACATGAAATTGTAATCAATACTTTTGATATTGCAGTTGGTGATTCTTTAGATAAATGTGGTCGTGAAATTGGATTAAAGGGTATTATGATTGGTAGAGAGCTTGAAACCTTCGTGGAAAACATCGCTAAAGAAAAATTGGATCAATTTCTGAATTCCTCAACTGAAACTTCCAAAAGTAATTCATTTGGTTATGCTTTAAGATTACCTTTGAAAGGAGCAGGCCATAAAAGAATCCCTGAAACGATTGGATTTTCTTTCGCTGGGTTTTTGAGTAGCGTTCACACTTTCAAACGTAATAATCAATTATCCGAAGATTCTCGTCAGTTTCTTGCCTATAAAATACAGGAAATTATGTTTGATCATATCATAGATCGAATCAAGATCTTATTCCTTAAACATAAGGACGATGGAAAATTTGATGGAGTCCAAGACTTTATATTCTCCGGGGGAGTGGCTTCCAATAAAAAGTTTAGGGAAAAATTGGGACAATTCGATTACAATTTCCATTTCCCAGATCCTAGCTTGTGTACAGATAATGCTATTATGATTGGAGTGACAGGGATTGAAATATATGAACAACTCAGGTTAAAAAGCGATTTGAGCATCAATCCTATCACAAAATGGCCAATGAATGAGTTGTTGAAAGTTGATGGATGGATAAACTTGTAAATATTGTAAATAGCATTAATTAATTACCATTTTCTTCATCTTCTTCGTCTGTAAAAGTATCTTCCACTTCAATTCGATGGTCAAGGAAATTAGTAGTAATATTGAATTTGTTTATTATTCCCTCCCATGTTCTATAATTGAAAGATGCAATATGATGATAGTTTTCAGTTGTTTCATTATTCAAATCGTTTTGTTCCACTTCTTTGATATATGGAATACCATCTTCAAGCTCAAATTTCAACCGTCCGTCTCTGACCAAAAAGCTCGAAAAGAACAAGTTCTCTACTGATTGCCCAAAACTCTTGGGGTTAATGAAAAATTCAAAAAAATTGATTCTTTCACCGTCCAGTTTTTCAATAAATTGTCTATATACATTTTTTACCATATGAGCAGTATTCTGTTGTTCATCTCCCTGTATATCCTCAGCTACCATATTTCGAGCAGTGGAGGAAGACTGCTTTTGGGTGTCATCCAAATTTCTAGATCGGGGATTGAGTTTTTTCCTCTCTGTTTCTAACGGTCCAAAAAGACTATCAACTAATATAGGTTTGGAAGAGGTTTGAGTGAAAAGAGCTCCCAATTTGAGCCAATTGAAGCTATTGAATTTATCCTCTGCACTGACCTCATCATCATTACTATCGAATTGATTCAAGTATTGCTTGGTGTTGGTCACAAAGTCATCACAACTTAAAGTGGTGGACAGATCTCCAAGGCTCAAATTCTGAGCGTTAAGAGCAGCAAACTTTGAAGTATCCAGAAAGATTTCCGAGTCTTTAAGTTGCACTATGGTATCTCTGTTGGCCTCATTCTGTACTATAGAATACACTTGTTTTAAATCTTGTAACTGCTTTATTACAAGATCAGTTGCCTCTCCTTTACGGGCCTCTGCTCCATGATCTTGTAAGAATGATTTGATATTATCGTACTGACTAATGAGTGCCTGATTATCGGTCTTGGCTCTTTTCCTAGAAGGTTCTGTCATTATTTTATATATCAATAATCACAATCGTCTTCAAATCGAAGTCTCCTGTAGATATACAATTGTTCTGGAATGCTTTAAGACCAATTTCCGCCTATGGCTGTGAATGATTGTTGTGATGAATATTTTTTTTTTTATTTAATTATTTTGATTTTCAGGTCTTTATTTATCATCTAGCGCGCCCCATCTTATTTTAGAAATGCAACCATGAAGATCAAGAAACTCGACCCGTCAGTTGTGAATAGAATAGCAGCGGGAGAGATTATTATCCAGCCTGCAAATGCTCTTAAGGAGCTATTGGAGAACTGCATTGACGCAGGGTCCACGACAATTGAAGTGTTGGTGAAAGATGGAGGCCTTAAATTACTTCAAGTGACAGACAACGGTTCAGGTATAGACAAGGAGGATTTGGGACTTCTTTGCCAGAGATTTGCTACCCTGAAGTTGAATAAATACGAAGACTTGTACAGCATTGCCACCTACGGGTTTAGAGGAGAAGCATTGGCCAGTATCTCTCATATTGCCCACCTTTCAGTGGTAACAAAGACTAAAACGACTCCTTTGGCTTACAAAGCATTCTATAATAGTGGCCATCTTACAGATCACACTTTTGCAGTTGGCACTGACGGCACTCCCAAGCCTATTGCAGGTAGAAATGGAACTCAAATCACAATTGAAGATATCTTTTATAATACTCCAAATAGAAAAAGAGCTTTAAAATCTAAAAATGATGAATTCATTAAAATTTTAGATGTGGTTGGGCGATACGCGGTTCATTCAGAAGTTGGATTTAGCTGTAAGAAGTTTGGAGAAGCACATCAATCCTTGAATACTAGACCCAAAATGTCTTTAAAAGAACGTATAAGAACTGTTTTTGGTAGTTCAATTGCTAATGAATTGCTTGAATTTGAAGAAATCAACTTAAACGAATCTGGACTTTTGAAATGCACAGCAGCTTTAACTAGTGCAAATTATAATAACAAAAAGAAAATACAGCCAATATTTTTCATAAATAATCGATTGGTTCAATGTGAACCTCTTAAAAGAGCAATTGTTCTGGTTTATAACTATTTTTTACCAAAGGGTAATCTGGCATTCATCTATGTTGATCTACAGATTGATCCTCAAAATGTCGATGTCAATATACATCCTACCAAAAAAGAGGTGAGATTTTTGAACGAAGAAGAGATTATTGGATATATTAGTGGTAAAGTGCATTCAATACTTCAGAATGTGGATACTTCCAGAACTTATAAAACTCAAAGCATTCTTACCAAGGAGAAAATTAACGATTCAACTGCATTAAAATCCACTTCAAATAAAGATGAAGTAATAATGTCCAACGCACCTACAAAGAAATACAGACAGGAGAATAAATTAGTAAGAACAGATGCTAAACAATTAAAATTACAGTTTCAAAATGCAAATTCTAATTTCCAACATGAAAATATTGAAGGAGCTCAGCTTGTAAGTTTGAATTTGGCAAGTATCAGTAGAATGAAAGAGGAATTAATAGAAACTTGGGACAAAGAATTGACCACTGTATTCAACGATAGTACGTACGTTGGTATAGTTGATGAGCAAAAAAGACTTTGTAGTTTCCAGCATGATGTAAGATTATTCATATGTGATTATGGTTCATTACTAAATGAATTCTATTACCAATTAGCTCTTGAAAATTTTGCAAATTTTGGAAGAGTTGAGTTTCAAGAACCAATCGGATTAAATGATCTTTTGTCTCACGTATATAGAGACAATCCAGATTCAAATCTTGCCGAAAAAGATCAAGTAATAGGCAAAATAATTTCAATGAAAGAAATGCTTGAAGATTATTTTAATATTATCATATCTGAAGATAATTCAAGTATCGAATGCATTCCAATGATTCATAAGGATATATCTCCAGCATTAAGTAAATTGGGTCATTTTATTTATAGATTAGGAGCAGTGGTTGATTTTGAAAATGAAGAATCTTGTATCAGAGGTATTTTACATCAAATAGCATTATTATATGTTCCAGAAAAACTTGAAATCAGCCCAATAAATGATGCCAAAAGACAAGAACTAGACACCTTTCTTGAAAATACCATTTTTCCATTGATTCAGAAAAAGTTCATAGCTTCTAGAACTCTAACCAAAGATGTGGTTCAAATTGCAGATCTTCCAGGTTTGTATAAAGTATTTGAAAGGTGTTGAATTATTTAGCAGAGCAAGTAACCTCCACGCATAGCATATTGTTTCTACTTAATTATCTAGTTAAATATTCAAATCAAATTTAATTCAAACCATTAATAATAGCCGATTATAATATCGTAACTTTGGTACAGATGGTTCCCTAAACTAATATTCATATGTTGCAGTGTTGGATTCCCATAATAGGAAGTTGCGTAAGATCTTCAATTGCTGGCCCTGCATGTGACGAAGCTATAGGTGTATTTGTTTACTTTGAAGAGAGGAGAAGCCAAAAAAAAAAAAAAAACCTCAATTCAAAGACTATTTATCTGTTGAAACGAATCGTCTTGCGCTACTGATCATGTTGATTGAAAGCAGTGTTAGCGAGAAGGTCCTTAAAACTTTGATCTTTGGAAGCTTTCCGAGAAATATATTAGACTTTCAGGATCTGCAAGCTTACGTTGAGCAAGTTGCGTTTGTCGATTTCCAACTTCAAGCTTTTGTACAAGCAGAATACGGAGAAGGCGATTTGATTATCAGTGAATCCAAGAATGAGGAGCTGGAAGAAGCCAATCGTCGTCGATTGTCTGAATTGATCGAATACATGAAGCTGATAGATGCCAACTATAATGATCAAGCCAAAGAATACCATGAAAACGTATACTATTGTACGGTGCTAGCCCACTTATATTATTTGAACTCCCAAGTAGTTGAATTGAACAAAGTATTATCACTGATATTTGTCAACGGTTTGGATAAGTTTGAAAAGGCAAAAACCATAACTGATGAGTTTACCAAGTATACTACCACTAGATTCAAAGTTATTCAAGGTTACGCTGACGAAGATCGTGCCACCTCTATTTGGTGTGAATATTTGGTTCAATGGCAACCATACTTTTTCAATAAATCTAATGTGGCAGCTCATAGGTGGCTTGATATTATGTTTGAAAGATTAACCTATATTCTTGCTATGGAAGGGTCTCAAAGAATTGAATTTCAAGAAGTAAGACAACTTCCATTTATGTCAAATAAGCTGCTGTTTATTGCCTTCTGTAACTTTCTTTGCAGACATAAAAATAGAAACCTGATTTCTTCCCTGTTCAAAAAGGAATTTGGTGGATGGCTAACTAAAACCTTGGAAGTTGAAATTACTGAAAATTCCGAACATTTTCCAGCTGCCAACAGTACTGAAGCCAGTCGCAATCTTAATTCATTTGTAGATAATTTATTTGAAGGAATTGGATCAGTACCTTATTATTATACCCTTTTAAAGCCTTCATTGGCCAAACGCTATTTGGTCAATGTCATGCTGAAAACTTATCAAAGTCAAACCGTGATATCAAGTTTCATTAAAACTTTACTTGATTTGAAAGAATATGATGAAGCATTTGCCGCAATGAAGACTTATGTTGCATACATTGAAGTTGACGAAAGACAGCATGATGGCAAAGTTGACAACATTCTTTCTGTTATTGATACTTATAGTGCTTGTTTATTTGCATTTAACCCAATGGATTCTTTCACTTTTAGAAAAAGCGGAAAAGCTAAATTTAAGGAAACTAAAAGATTTGAAGTTGTAGAACAACTTTTAAAAATCTCTCAACATTTATTACGTTACTTGGATAAAGTTGCCGATATTTGCGAAATCAAATACACTCTAAATGAATATGAAGATGAATATACCCACAACAACAATAATAATGTCAATGAGGAAAATGAATTATCTTTCTTATACAAAAAATACAACCATAACATATTGACAACAGATCGTTCCTTTTTTGTTGACTTAATCTCGAAATCTTGGTATTCTGTTGGTAAACTTTACGCTTATATGGTAACGTACGAAGCTTCAACTGAAAATCAATTGGATGATTTCACAGGTTCCGTGTTAAGAAACTACAAGAAAGCATTAATAATCAATTCTACTGGCAACTGTGATATTTTGTTTGCGTATGCGTACACTTTGGCAAACACTGGTGCTTTACAATCCGCCATGAAATTATGTAAATTTATTTTGAAAAAATTCCCAGAATCTTTCAAAACCTGGAATTTATTAGTTCTTTTGGTATCTGCTTATGAGGCACACAATCCTGATAAGTATCTGGAACCAGCTTCTGCAGATAAAGAATATGATACTGGTAGATCCATTGAAACGTCAGCCAATGTTGTGGAAGAAGATCCATCAGCAAAGAAACACGAACTGGAAAAGTTAATTAATAACGCTCTCAACATAGCAGGTCTTTTTATGGAGAAGTATACTGGTGAATCATCCATGCAATTATCAGAAGAGACTAAATATCAAATCATTCAATTAAAATTGACCCAATTAGCAGTATTGGAATCTATACATGGTAGTAAACATATTTTAGAAAGTTTGAGAGAGGTTTTCAGTTTATTTTATGAACTTTTCGAAATTGACTTTAGTGCGTTTTCCAAAGAAAATAAAAAAGTTGATGCCAAATTAACTGCATGGTCTCATAGGCCAAGTCTTGTGGATCCTAAAATAAACGAAAGTTCTAAAAAAGAGAAGAAAAAGTCGTTTGAAGTTGATCATATTTCTGAAAAATTGAGAAATGTTGGAGGTAAACCCCACAAACTTAAAAGAAGTTCAACTTACAAAGCAGAGAAGTCGGATTATGTCAATGAACGAAGATTACTTCAAGAACTTTGGCTTTGGACCAGTGGGGTCTACGCTAAAAATGGTGATTTGAGAGAAGCTGAGCAATGTATTGTTGAAGCTGAAACTATCTATGAACCAAATGTTAAAACCCATGCTTATCTAGGGTTTTTAACATCCAAATCAAGAAAGTTTTTGTCTTTACAAGAATTCGAAAGATCTCTCGAATTATTAAACAAGGACAAATTTGTCAATAAGAAGGAGCTTGGTTTAACATTGCTTGGATTATGTAAATTATTCGTACTTGATGATGAACCAGGAAGTTCTTTATTTATTCTGGAAACAGATATGAGTGCAGCCATGGTTAGAATGAAGAATGCATTGGAAAACTTCACTTATACCTGGCCTGTAGGGTCTAATAATTCTGAGATTTGGTGGTATCTTAGTTTAATTTATGAAAAGATAGATGATAAGGTATTGTTGAATAAGAGTTTATGGAAATCCATTGAATTGGAAGAATATAGACCTGTGAGGGACTATACTATTTGCAATTCATTTGAATTGAGTTAAATTTAATTAGATAGAAATACAAAAACACAGAGATCATTTCCTTTACTTATAGGTTTAATTAAAAATCGTTAATATTTCTAGTTATTTTTCATTTGAGTTTAACCTAATTGCCTTCCATTAATATGAGCCTTCCCAATTATTTAGGAGGTGGTAATCCAGCAGCAGCAGCAGCCGCAGCAGCAGCATCGGCAGCTTTCTTTTTCTTTTTATCGTCTATTTGTTCAACCTTGACTTCGTTAAGTCCCTTTTCTTCAAGCAATTTTTCAATATAAGCTCTTGCTTCATCGGAAACATCACCTTGAACTACAATTTCTTCTTTCTTTTCTGCGTTTTTAACCACAGAAGCACCAGTGGCGAATTTAGAGGCAAAAGTCTTAGAAAGCTTCTTCATATCGATGTTGAAGACTTCCAAACCAGTAATGGAAATGATATGCTTTTTCTTGTTTCTTTCCATTCTCTTGATGGTCACCTTCAGACTGAGTTTCATTTGTAATTCTCTTTCTGCTTTCTTTTGTTCTTTAGCTGCTTTCTTTTCCAAATCTTTAGATATTTGTTCTTCCTTTTCTATGGACAACAGAGAAGTTTGGTGTGCGAGAGCATCTTCAGAATAAAGCTTTTCGTAGAGTTCGTTTTCATTGTCCTGAAGCCATTCTTTACATTTTTTCAAGGATGGGCCAAACTCACAGTATTCTGGAGGAAATGTGCATACTCCACAGTATGTAACAGTAACAGGGGCCACTTCGGTCATTGTACGGAATTGGTTGTAATGGGATTTTTGATTTAAATAATTCTCTTTTTTTTTTCTTCGGCTTTGGGTGTTTCAATTTTACGTGGTGGTGGCAGCCGCCGCCTATGTGCACGCCCCATTCATAAAGTTGCGAAAAAGAATGGTAAAGTTGCAACCAGCAGAAGAGGTTGCAACCTCGTAATAGTATTATTTAATGCAACACATGAGGTATTCAAAGTATGGACAAACCCAAAAATAAAATTGTTTGTGAATATATATTTATAGATTAAAAGATTGTGAAAATATTAAAAGGTTTTATTTATGCAACTGCTATCTACGAAAATATTGAAGTTTAACCAATTTTAATATATTAATCATAAATTCATGAATCAAACTAATCGTATTTTTCTTTGAATACCCAAGATGCTCCAACATCCGTCCTTCCCCCATTTTTATGAATGATTCTATATAGATGGGCTATTCTTCTTTTAGTATTATATTTACGTCTTTTTTCTCCCGATCCTAACTTGAATTTTTTCACTTTATTGGCTATTCCAAACCCATCTTCCAAACCCCAAATAGCCATATTGCAACTTTCAATATCTCCAGTTATATGAGCATTGATTTCCCAACAATTAATGGCAGTATCAAATCCGTTTACATGTTGATAATATTCAGCTATAGCAAACAAACTAGTAGAAAGAGCAAAATCATTATCCTTGGTAAATATTCTATATAAAGTGTTCTGGTCAGATTTAGAAAATTGATTCAAAGCAGTTTCAAAATATCCACTTTGAGATAATTTTTTAACCACTAAAGCCATCCTAGATGCTTTTCTAAATTGATTCATTATTCGTACATCATCATAATTATTATTCATATTTTGTCTTTGACCTTTGGCAAAAGTTAGGAGCCAGGTGCCAAAAAGAGTCTGAGCCATAGGTAAACTAAAACCAGGAATATCAACAAATTTAACAAGTTGATTGAAAGTTTGCTCACTTCGAAATTTTGAAGTATCTTTACCACTTAAATCTTGCTTATAACTATTGATAATTCCATTAAATTCATCCACTTGCCATAAAAGACCTTTTAATATTTCGGTTAAATTTAAAGGCATTATTGAATAATCCAAAGGTTTGAATTGTACTCTTCCACCTTCTAAATGAGAATTTAATAGGTAATTCATTAAATTATACTCAAGTATACTCTCCAATCTACCTCCAAATAAGTAAATTTCTATCATATGTTGCCAATCAATATCTAATTTTTCATTTTTAACTGTATTTGTTTGTATTTGATGCTCTATAGTTTGGTTGATTTCTTCAAACGCTTGTTGATCTTGTATATCCAAATGTACAATTGTATTCGGTTTGGCTTTGTTTGATACAAGAAGTTCTTTTAATCGATCACGTTTTAACGTCATAGTAGGTACTTCTAGATCAGGAGTAGTGGATTGAATCTCCAGGTCATGGAAGAAATCTCCTGATGAATATAATGAATTGACTGTAGAAACTGTGGAACATATGGAATCCCTACTTTGTTGACGTTGCGGTTCCTGACGCTTAGGGAAGTTGGGATTATCGCAGTCGGGACTCAAATTGATCAATGATCCGTTGACATTGATTGCAGGTACAACAAAGCTGAAGTCCGAGTCTTGAGTATGGCTCTTTTGCATCGTTGTACGAGTTGATATGGCTTAAAAATTATATCTAGGATGATATTAATTTATTTTTAGATTTCTTGAAGGTGATTTCAATTTAGGCGTTTATACTTTGAAACAAAATACTCAATTCAAACACAGTACGGTAAAAATCAGGTAAAAGGGATATCAATCTATGAATTTATAGAACCAATTCGGTTGAGAAAAACTTTAATAAATGTGTAGTCTTGCAAAGATTACTTGCTTTAATAATTAAAAGCTAATTAATTTTTATAAGCCTCCCAGCAAAAAATTACATGACAAGGCTGAAAATATAAGTCATATATATTGTTCTATCTGAGGTTAAATTGAATGAATGATTTTTTATTAATTTAATTAATTTATCTTAAATGTTTTTATAAGCTCTTGATAGTTACCAAAATTAACGAAGAGCATTTCGAAAATCCTCTTGGTGGCCAAGCTGGCTAAGGCGCGAGACTGTAATGAGTATCCTCAAAGTTATCTTGAGATCGGGTGTTCGACTCACCCCCAGGAGATTTTCTTCACTGCCTTTATGGCCAAGTTGGTAAGGCACCTCACTAGTAATGAGGAGATCGTCAGTTCGACTCTGGCTGAAGGCAAAATATTTTTATTAACTTTATTTTTGTACTCCTATATTCTGTTTTTGTTTTTGTTTCAATTTTTATTTTAAGTTTTCAAAAGTTTTCATCGTAATTTCATATGCAAGAAATGTTCTATTATTGACAGCAAATATGTCAATTCAGGAAGATTTATGAAATTAAGTTTTCACGTGGAAAAAAAATTGATCGATTTGACTGATATGAAAACATAAAATTATTATTGATGCAATCACTTGATATTCACATGGGCTTTGAGTGCTTATGAAGAAATTTCCATATTTTTTTTTTTAAGAAATGAAGGCTTCACTAACTGTAGAAATTTTCGGGCTGAAAGAAAAAAAAGCTTTCTTAGCATGTGAGTATGAGTAAAATAATTTCCTTCGTCGCTAAAGTATTTGAGTTGTATTTCCGTTCCATTTTGTATGTGCAGATGTTAGTTAGCTGTTATTGTTTTATTTTTTAAATTGTTTTTTTCCGTTCCGTTTTATTACCTTTTCTTTTTTTTGGCTATTTCATACATGACGTGATGTGTTCATCTTGGATTCTTTACGAAAGTTCCGCTCTAATTTTGTCTAATGCGATGCTTTAAAATATGTGAAGAGGGAAATATTTATTGAGCCATAAATTGAAAGGCAATAAAATAAATCGGGAGCGTTTCTTGTTCAGGAATCTATTTTGATTTGTGAGATTCTAAATAAGCTTTAAGCACTACCAAAATTCGTCAATGTCGAAGTTTGCATTCTTCATCTTGATAATATTTTACTTTAATTTAACTGATAGATTAAAATAACAATTATTTTTAAGATTATAAACTCTTGTTTTTGCAGGCTCGAAAAAAAATTAAAATTTGTAAAAATTTCTTAGTATTTCACACTATTTACATATTTTATTTTGGCAATGCATGAACCAATAATTTATGTGCTTACCTAATGGTTGCATTTTTTAAATACAAAAAGACTATTTTAGCCATGCCTTTTTAACTTTAGAACTACATTCCTTGAGCTTATTTTTTTTCATTCCGAGTAAATATGAGTTTTATAGAATATTTGTCTTTAGTTACTTTTCTTTTTATTGCTTTAATAGTTTTCGATTGGCGCCATTTTGTTGATTATCCAATTATCACTAAAAAAAAAGCATAAAAGAACATAAAATTATTTTTTGTGCAACATTTACTTTATGATTTTACCTACTCCATCATGGTGCATGAAAAGGAGATTTTAATAGCATTTACACCAACAAATGATACATTCAAAGTCTTAAAGATTTGGTATTTTTATTTACTTAATTACATTGTTTCTTAAATTCCATTAATCCGTGGAAAAGTATTTACTAAATAATCAAGTAAGTTACAAAAGTTTTTTAATATGAAATTTGTCTTTTAGTGCTAAAAAAAAGCCTCGATAACGGTCTTTTTTCTTCTCTTGCTAAGAAAATATTATAGTATTAATTGAAATTAGTTTACCATAAAAATTTGGTAAATTACAATAAATAGACGATTTTAAATAATGTTTGCTTAATTAAAATCCGTTTTTTCTTATGAAAGTAATTTCAGAATATTAGGCATCTTTCCCGTTTCTTCTCCTTCTGAATTTAAAGCCTTTATTGGTGGTAATTTAACGTCTTTACTCTTTGTATCAAAATTGGTAATTCTATTATCTTCAGTTCCAATTAAATCTTTTTCCTCTGATTTTATAGGTGGAAGCAAAGGCAGACCTGTACCACTCAGATTAAACAGATTAATTTGAGCTATAGTAACTTGAGGACTCGATTTTGAACTATTTATTCCTTCAATTCCTTCACTTTTTAATGAAGGAATATTAGACAATTGAGGTAATAATTGAGCAACTTGAGTTGATGAATGCAGAGGAGCTCCCATTAAAGGTGTATTATTAGTAGTATGATTCGAGGAAGCACTTTCCAAAGAAGTTCCACCATTTGGAGGAGACATAGAATTTAATTGATGCAAAGGCTTTTGAGTTTGTGTATGTGGTTGATTTAAAGTTAAATTATTCTTTGAGTCCACCATTATGGGCATTGCTGGAGTAGATGGATCGACCGTAGCTACGTTGTTGATCGAAAGTATATTACCAGGAGGAGATGTATGCAATTGTTGTGGTTGTTGTTGTAGTTGAATAGGTTGCAGATGTGCTACTTGAAGCAGAAATTGAGCTCGGTTTTGCAATTGTTGATGTTGAGAAGTTGGTGTTAGGTGGGGTTGTATAGAAATTCGAGTAGCCGTTTGAACTTGTACTTGTTGTTGGGCTTGTATGTGAGAATGCATCTGACTCCCAATTGGCGCAGATATCGGTAATTGAGAAACTGGCTGCGGTGGTTGAAGAGATTGCCCAGGTATTAATTGTTGTTGCATTGGTAATTGTTGCATTGGTATAGACATTTGATGGTTTACTTGATGAGGTCCTGGTTGTTGATTATTGCTAATTTCCACAGGATACATGACTGGTACTTGAGGTACTTGAATTACAGGTTGTTGCACAACATATCCATAAGGACTTATCATTTGAGGTGCAGTCTGAATCACAGGATATGGAACAAATCCTCCATTTTGATAAGGAGGCATCAATTTCATATCTGATGAATTAGGACCTACTATAGATTCTGAATTAGGATGCTCTTCACCTTCATGTCCTTGACGATCTTGTCGCATATTTTGATTATATTGAGCCATTCTAAGAGCATTTCGAGCAGATAAATCAAGATTTAAATAAGCGCAATGAAGTTTTCCTTTCAAACAATTAAGACAAGATGGTAAATTTTCATCACATTTGATTCTTCGTTTCTTACAAGTTCCACATCCTAGATGTGAGTTTCTGTGTTTTCTTCGCGAGTTCTTTTTTTTTCGAATTCCGCTATCTGTTTCTTGTCTAGATGGCAGAGGAGGTGAGTCTTGACTGTTAGGCAATTTTGCCGGAGGCTGCGGATTCTTCAACGCTGTATTGAAGACGTCCATATGGCCGTGATGAAGACCTTGAAAAATAACAAACACAGATTTAACAAGATTTCTATTATAGTTTATTTGATTTAAAAATGTCTTGTTCACCGAGTGCAGGAATCATTAGCTTTCAGCACGAATTCAGAACAAAGAAGCAAGGTACAAAAGGGATATTTTCACAATGCGTGGTCATGCACAGTTCTTCAAAACATGCGAGTTATCAAGAACTTCTTTAACAACTTAAGTAGAAAAAAGTATTTGAAACCTTAAACTGGTTAAGTTTACTTGTGAAAATTATATTTTTGAACCAGAGTTTGTAAACAAGCCATGTTGAATAAACAAATATGACCTTTAATTATTCGAAAACGTTAACTTCGTAAAAGGGGAAATACGGTGGTGCTATCTGCGTATACCAGGGAGTAGGCAGGTAAAAATTATAGAAGCTGCATGCGGCGGAAGTGAGATATTTGGATTTTCTGTAGTGATACGAAACGGGGGAAAAATGGAGACTATGCACTAATGCGCGGCGGTCTTTTAGCTAATTGTCTTTTACTACTGAGTTCTGCGCCGCTTCAGGGGTACCTATTAGAGGAGAGAAATAAATATCGATTATCTATATTCTACGTTGTTAATTATTTTCAGAAATTTAATGTTATATTTTAAAAAAAATTAAAATTTCTGATGTCACTTCTCTATTGTAGACTAAAAAATAATTTGTGTGATTTCATTTAAATCTTTATAAATCAACAACTACAATAATTCAATAATGTAAATAATAAACTACATTAAATAATTCTAAAATAATATTTAGGCTAAATAATAATAAATGATTGGCAAAATATTTTTAACTCCAGATGTTCGGTCTTACAAATGAGTAAGTGGTTATGTATGTATTTTTTATGTTTAATAACATGAATAATACTGGTGCAGTTGGCAGAAGGTCGGGAAAAGCATTTAATATACCCGCGCATTGAAAATTTGCTTTAATTTTAATATAAGGAATTCGAGGTTTCGATGCGAATGGACGTAAAAGTTTGATCAGTTCGAGATAAACCCGAATTCTACAAAGTATAAATGCATTACAAATTTAGAAAAACAATCTTAAATTTAATTTATCACAAGTGTAATGAAAAAAAAAAGGGTTTTTGTCTATTTGATCGGAATTCAAAGTTTTTACCACTCCTTTTGATATTTATTGTTCGCCTTCTTAATAATTATCATGTTCAATTAAGGTACAGATTTTTATTGAAAGAATAAAAAAAACGAACAATCAAACGGTTCAACAATCGAAATTATAAGTTTATGTATGTCCGATTTGTTTTTACCTAATTTTTCACAATTATACTTTTAAACGTAAATAAGCCCACAGAAAATAATTTGAATAGAAAAAAAAAATCAATTCGACGCTAATGTAAGATAATGTTATTTACCACATTTATTTACTTTATCCAACCATCATCAAGTATGAAATGTGAAGCAAGGAAAATGGTTTTTTATTAGGCGTAATCACAGATAATTTTTATGTTAAGTTTTTTTTTATTTTTGAACAACAAAACTTGCGTTTTCAATTTTATAAGTGTAAATTTATATTTTTTATTAAAATTGTTTGTTTATTCGATTTGTTTATTCGGCCAACGTCTTTTAACTCTAATTTCTGTTCGTCAAATTCTTTTGCATATTGCATGAAAAAGAATATTCACTCAAAAACATTTAATTAGTACGACTAAGATCGGAAGGATTTAAAAACTCTGAATTATTAGTACTGGGCGGAGAATAAGATTCATCGAATCTAAGCATTCGTTTTCCCCACCATTTCCTATTTTTCTTCTTCGAAATATCCTCTAAAAATAAATCGTCATCATCATCTTCTTCTTCCACATTTCCTCCCCCACTTTCATTTTTACCAGAATCTTTCGCGGCTTTTAAGGCAACAACATGCTTGTCATTTTGAGCTTTGATCTGATACTTGCCTCCTAAAACTAAATCTTTGGCAACTAATTCTCTCGTTCTGCCAAGAGATTCAATATCGGCAACTCTTTGTATGGTTTCCAGTAATAATTCATCAAATTGCAGCTGAGATGCAATTTCATGGAATGCTCTCATCATAGGTACACTATCAGCGCGAACTCGACTATCTGAATCAATAGTAAAAATATTCAAATTATCATATTGTTGAATATAGTCATTTCTTGTCATAATTTGTCTCGCTCTCCAAAGAGGTAATTCAGGTAAATTGTGGTCTGGTAATTCAATTGGTTTTTCCAGGCTCGAAGACTCAAATTTATTTTTACTATCTTCAAACAAACCATTAAATCTTTGTCTATCCATTTCAACAAATTCCCTCATTAAAAGCATAGCACTTGTAGAAAACTTCCCTGATTCCATTACATCGTCATCCATTTCTTCACCCAACAATCCGCATTGATTTAAAAACCACGTTTTCTCTCTATCAATAATTTCATTACAAGCCTTGAAAATATCTTTATGCCTTGCGACTTGGGAAATATGTTGCGGCCTTCCTCCAATTAAATCGTAAACTTGATTACAAATTTCATTTGAAAGTTTGAGATCGGAATATTTAAAGCTGGGGAAAAACTTCTCTCTCGTAAATTGCAAAGCTTTAATAGCTTCTTTTCTACTGAAATCATGAACGCTAATAACTTCAAGTCTTGTTCCTAATTTCTTCAATTTTTCATAAACCCAATAATCATCAGAGTTAAAAATAATAGTAGCTAATCCAGCTCCACTTAAACTTTCTGCTTTTTGTTGCAAAAGTTCAACAAGTTTAGATCCATCTTCATTTTCCTTAATCAAATGACTGTTGTTTATAATTAAAACTAAAGGTCGTCCTCTGTTTTTATTGATTCTTTTCATAGCAAGCTCCTCAAGTTTACTGAATGCTCTTTCAATATCAAGCAATGCCGTAGTATCTCTTGGACCTCTAATACTGAAAAGGGATCCAATATAGTCTTCAGAATATGCAAAATTTAAAGCTTTTCCTAATCTTAATCTAAAAATTTCAGGATCCGCGTGTGCATCAAACATTGCAACATTGTACCCATCCACTTTTTTCATAGATTCAAGTAAAAGAGATGTTTTACCAGTTCCCTTTTCACCAATAACAAGGAAATAACGACCTACAATCTTACCTGCAATAATATCATCAAGTAATTCTTGTTGTGGCCTTTGGGCCCAAAATTGGCTCAAATCACACTTATCATGATCACCTTCTGAATGTTTGTCTGTTCTCTTGTGTACAGCCAATTGGAAAGCTGGATCACCCGTATCGAAAGCAGTGTCTATCTTGTCTAGCACATGGATTGCATAAAACTTATGGTATAAAATACCAGCTACACCTAATATAGCAATTGAACTGAAAGTGATACCCATGGTTTCCAAACACTTGAATAAAAACCGAACAAATTTATCAAATGATTGTCTGAGAGAACTTTTTTCTTCTTCCTCTTCCTCTTCCGTTGCCTCCTCCTCCTCTTCCACTTCCTTATCGGCTTCTTCCTCAATTTGCTTTTGCTTGTCTTTCTCGCTTTCAATTTCTTTGCTGTCTTCATTTTCGGCGTCATTTGGGTCTTTTGGACCAGGATTGTTGTTACCACCATTGCCTCCTCCAGATCCCCCTTCTGACCCTCCTACTGAAGAGCCTGCTTCCCCTGAACCTTCGTTTTGTAAATTTGCCTTCGAATCAGAACCCGTGGCGCTGGTTGATGAATTGGCGCCGGAGCTTGCGGCTGTTGCTGCTGTTGCTGCTGTTTCAGTAGATTTGGAGGTAGATCCTTGACTTTTGTCTTTTTCTCCTCTTAATTTATCCAAAAGATCATCACTGCGTACCGCGGTGGCAATATTCTTGGTCAATTTTTCGTTCTTCTCTTCTCCTGTCTTTTCAGGTGCCTTGCTATCATCTTTCAGCACCTTATCATTCTTTTGGTCCTTTTTGTCCCCTTCTTCTGAAGACTTCTTCTTTTTGGAGCTTCCTTCTTCTTCTTCTCCATCTCCCAAGATCTTTTCTATCTTCTTTCTTTGCTTGATCAATTTCTTTTTCTCCTTCTTGAGCTTGTTGTTGGCTTCTTCGAGATCGTCGTTATCTAAATCTTCCAAAACATCAAATGGAAGCATGGGATTGATAATACGCCGAGTAGCAGACAATTGAAACATCCGGGCATGACTTAGAGTCAATCCTCGTACTATAGGTAGTCTCAACTGCACCAATTGACGATACATGCTGTGAATAGGGTATTAGGCACGGCTGAGTTTAGATCACTTGCTAAAGATTGAGAAACTTGCGGATTTTCATCACTAATCTTAGTACGCGAAAAAAATGAAACTACATTGCCAAGCAAACACCACAGATTTCAAGTTGGCAAAAAATCGATAGCTAATTGAACTTTAAATAATTATACATACACTATATATTTGAGTATCTATAAAATTATTTGAACTGATATTTCTCTATTGTCTTAACTCAAATCAAACCCAGCTTCGGTGTTGATAGCATATAAAAGTTTTTGACGTAATATGGCTTTATCTTTGTAATCAGGTAATTTTAGAAGATTGACGCATGTAGATGCAGTAGGTAATCGATTGGGATCATTTCCTGAACAGTTGATAGCAAAGGAAGGAGATAACGATCCAAACCCAAGTAAAGGGGCTCTCAGAACCAGAGTGACAAATTTGATAAGTTTAAATCTTTCACTGGGCGTCATTTCTTCAACTACTTCCCAAAACAAATGAACTGTAATATCATCATCAAAATATCCTCCATAAACACAGTTTTGCTTCCAATCTACAATATTGACATCATTTTCACCTCCCAGAATTAACATTTGAAGTTCGGAAGAATCAAACATTGAAAGCCAATGTGAAGGAATCATTTCAAACAATCCATCCATAAAATATTTGGTTTGAAAATGAAGTGCATTGTTTAACTTGAAATGTGAAATCTGATGAATATAATTCAACTTATTAGCTTCGTTCAATTTCAACTGATTTCCATTAGAAGTCAAATCGAATGAATAGGTTTTGTTATCGACAACTTCATCTATAGTGAAACTAATGTCTAAATTCTTTAATTCTTCTTCAGTCATTGAATTGAGTTTCATCAAATTGGTAAATAATTCTTCATCCAAGGATCTTAAATCATTGATTGAACTCTTTAAGTTCTTAGATCCTCTATTGGCATTACACCATTTGCTCAAAAAAAATGGTGCAAACGATATGTCAATCAAAACGTTTTCATAGAAACATTTACCAATAATGTTTCCTAAAAACTTATAGTACATAAGCTTCTTCTTGTGTTCGAATTCATCTCCTAACTTCTTGTTCAACCTGTAAAATATGTCTTCGTTCGGATAAAGTTGATGTTTGGTAGTCTCCCTAAACAAATGAAACTCATTTTGTGGATCAAAACCTTCTTTAATCACGCTAGTTAAAAACTCCTTCGTGATCCCACCTCCATCAATCCCTGCTTCTTCCCCATAATCATTAAAAAATCTAACTTTTAAAGGGTTTTTCAAATTCGAATTGGCACTATGTAACTGTGCAAAAGCGTCTTCTAAGATGTATTCTCTTCTGATATCAGCAGATAATTTTGTAGAGTCCGTAGTAAACAACAGCCAAGGTTCGTTGGATTGAAGCGATTTTTTATCGTTTTGAATCAATTGCTGAAAGAGTAATACTCTGGTTTTAAATTCTATAAAGAATGGCATCTTTGCTAATATGACCATTTGTGATAAAACGCTTGAGGTTATATTACCTTTTTGTAAATCAACATCCATTAAATTCTCGCCATCTGAGTCATCTCCAAATTCATTTCTTTGATTCTCATATTCCACAATAATCCTTGACATGGCTTGCGAGTCAAAATCTATAGTTTTAAGTTTCCAAAAATCGTTTTCAACAAACTCTAATCTTGAATTTTTTATATACAATTGATTAAGTACCAAAATAGATATATTCTTAAGCTTGAGAAACTGGGGTAAGTCATTAAAAACTAAAGTGAGGCATAAGGTCTTTAAAAACCGTAAAAATACTATGACTTGATCAGTAGTCAATGCACTCTCCAGAAATGTTTCTAAATCATTAGAAACTATCATCCAATATGTGTATAAACTCTCAAAAGAATAAACCAATTTCCAAAAAACCTTGTTATCAAAAACTGACAAATCTTGGGAAATGAAATCTTTCGAAACTTCAGTATCAAGGAAAAACTTGAAAATATCATCCTTGACTATTTGAGTGTATATTTTTGGATAAACCCCACCAATGGTTGCCAACATATAAAATGTATTCTGTAAGGAAGGGACGAAATATGGTAAAGTAGATATGATAATCAAAGCAAAGTTTTCTTCTAATTCTAGATTTGCAAAAACCAGTAAAATGAAATCTCTTTCATATAATTGTTTGATGGCCAGGAAAACTATGGGACTAACATAGTGAATATCAGTGCTTCTTTCATTTTTGTCAATTTCATCATTTTGAGCGTCTTCTTGAATATCAATGGGTTCAATTGAAACAGGGATATCGGCCAATAGTATACCAATGCATCTCATGTACTCCAAGGAAAAATCGTTGTTGACTTCGTTATGTAATTTTATAAATGCAGCTAAAACTTCAATTTTTTCACCAGTCTCAAAGGAATCCAACACAGAATCATCTACCTTAAGTATTATATCAAATAACACTTTGTACTCAAGCTGTCCAGAAAGATCATTCAAGTTCACAGTAAAAATAAACTGGAAAAACAGAATTATTGACTCTTGTATATTGATAGTAAAAACCAAATGATGAAGAGATTGGACGGTTTTTGCATCCAATGATCCTGATTTCAATACTTTTGTGACAGTATTTATTATGCTGTGGTATTTAATATTTGGATTATACAACATGTTGTGAATATCACAAGACATTTGCCAAAATTCAGAATTGTAAAGACGTTTGGACATTTTGTTGCATAAAATCTCCATAGTGTTTGACAATGATTGTCGAGAATTGAAAGGAATTTCGGTGATTATACTGCTAGTTGCTTTATTCATGCATTGATGTATGTGAGTAGTCCATTTTTCGATATCTTCGGCCTCGGGATTGGACCATTTAGCTACAAAATGAATCTGGGATATCCACTCAGGCAGAATGTCAGAGCAGTCCAACCATACTTCTACTATAGCGTGTCGCTCGCGACTTAGAGCCAAGTACCTCTCAACGTATAATTGGATCACCTTAGAAGCTCTTTCTCTTAATCTCTGCTGTTCTCTCTCAAGTCTTTGTGTCTTTGTGTTTTCAAGGAAAGAGCCCTTTCGTCCACCTCGATTGTTGCCCAAATTAACCACCCTTTTTCTAGACTGGCCTGTAAAATTCATCATATTCCTTGACAACTTCTTAGGGGACGGTTAAATGCGGTTTGGAGCTGTTAGAATAGTATATATGAGTGACAATGCAATTACTAATCGGTACAAGTAACGCAAGGGAAGGGAAAGGCGGAGTGTTTTTGAATTGAGATCACGGGTAAGTTTTGGTGTTCAACAGCAGTGTGGTCCAAATTCGGTGTATAACAATGGCTATACTAAGTTCTAGAAATGCCACCAATCTTCAATACAAGGTCACAAACGCTAATCGAATAAAGATCAAAGATTCTGATCGGTATTAGAGTGATCTAGATAACGGAAAAGTGTGCGAAAGGTAAGTGGAAGTTCAAAAAAAAAAAGTAAGAACAATCGACTCCACAGAGAAACGGTCGAGAAGAATTGCACATTGCAAGCATCTGAATAGATATCTAAAGACTCTGCTGTCTAAATATGAGTAAACCGATAGATCTGACTTCAGTGCCGAAAAAGAAAAAGGAAAGAAAGCCTCAAACGGAGGAAGAGTACCAACACCAGAAAGAAATCTTTGCCACAACTGGACCCACTTTAAACACCCAAGAATGGCTCTATGAGACTATGGAGAAGGGTGAACTTGATGAGAGCGTTAAGCATGAGAGGTTGACAGTTTTACATGCTTGTGAAAAGCTGTATTACACCCGAGACTATGTGCTTTGCTTGGAACTTATCACAAAAGGATTACAGATTTTTGGAGTCGATGATGAAAGTACAGTAGAGGATAAGAAAAAGGAGTTCGAGGGACGAAAAATCGCCAAAACTGCCAAAATAGAAAAGCATATACTCGAATTATTGTATATCAAAGAAAAATGTCTTGAAAAGATGCAAGACAAGGATATACAATAGTCTTTATGACAAGCAAACTCTCTGACTTAAACCAAAAAAGAAATTGGCCCAGTTAAAATTTCGCATCGCATCGCATCATAAGCTTAGTCTTAATGCAACTCATAATCATATTCACAGTAGAATATATCTAGTGTACCCCATTTATAGACCACGGATCAATTAATATTAGCTTACATACACTTGTAAAAATGTCATATCATGAATTTGGCATATTTACAATGTCTTTTGAACATTATCTAACTCTATTGTGCATCTCTTCACCCCCATTAATATCATTCGTTACTTTGCGCGGTTCTTCACTACACAGACCGTTTTATCCACACTCTTAATTCCACATAACTCACCATTCTCTTGTTGAACAAGGTATTTTTCTCTCCATCGTCCTCTGGATCGTCCTCCGTGAGTTCCTGTCCTTCTATATACTCGTTGGACACCTCAAACTCATCCAATACCTCTATGCTGCCTGTATGTATATCAGTCTTCAACTGCTTCTTTTGAAACTCTAATGCTAGCGATAAGGTCTTCGGTATGCACTTCCCCATGCCCTTGACTGTGATATATTGAACTTTCTTATAGTCGCCAGTTTTGAATCGTGCATTCCCTTTACTCAATTTATCGAATTTGTTGATGATCTTGGTGATTTGCTTGAGAGCAGAAATGTATGGTGTGCTCGATTTCACAAGAAAAGTGGTGTCCTGCTGGATTTTCAGCTTCGGTTGCACATTCGG
This sequence comes from Kurtzmaniella fragi, assembly GCA_030581955.1. Taxonomy (NCBI): domain Eukaryota; kingdom Fungi; phylum Ascomycota; class Pichiomycetes; order Serinales; family Debaryomycetaceae; genus Kurtzmaniella; species Kurtzmaniella fragi. The sequence continues at coordinate 178,915 of JAKTWE010000022.1, forward strand.
ACTGTGTCTTATATGTTTTCCGGCAATTCTTTTTCCTCCCTGTGCTTGCATATCATGTGTAAGTGCAACAGGCGTGGTTCTTGCAAGTTTTCAACTCTACACCAAATACAAGTAAAGATTAAACAAACTGAAAAAAATATCACCTAAACACCTTTGCAACTGTCAAATGTGCACTGTGTACCTGCACAGTGAAAGCATTTGGCTACCTAGTATAGTAGGTTATACTGTTTTGGTGTGGTAATAAGAAACCAAGAGTTTACTGTCAAAAGGAAATTATTGATATACACGTGATCCTATCGTCAAAGGACTTTTAGTGTTGGCTTTACCTTGCAAATTAGCATATTTGTTCGTCTTCTAGCGTGTTCGTCTTCTAGAGTGTTCGTCTTCTAGCGCACACTAACAAACCCGATTATGTAATCAGCACGAAAATTTAATCTCACAACTAACAAACGAATTTCCTCTCATACGGAATTCAATTATTTGGCCATAAAAGGCAGAGAAAAGGAGTTAATACTTTCTAAATTGTATAAATCAGTTATATACGAGATTTAAGAGGGTCAGATTGTTTAAGATTAATGAAAAGTCTTGTTTTCTAGCCTGAACCCTTGACTTATTTTCTCCTCTCCAAATTTACTCACACGTATGAAACGGTCCTTTGAAGACGTGAATTCCGACGGTAAAAGGAGTCAATATTCTCGAATACACTCCGAAATACACCAAAAAACAGTCCAGCTCATGATGCAGTCTCTGATGTCATTGACAAGAGAGGGTAAGTATCCTTCTCCGCAAACATCAAATGAACAAGAAGAGAATTTACAAGAGCATTCAAATTACGTACAAAAACCATTCTGGTGATCATACAAACCATAATAGTCAAACTCAAATTTGAATATTCGATTATACCAACTACGATAATAAGTTTCCAATAAAATTTTGTTTATTATGCATTTAAATCTAATTTTTCGACACGATAGTGTTAAGCACTTTCGGGACCTCGACATAAAATGTCCTTAGAAAATATCTCAATAGAAGATCATATTAAGATTAAAAAGAAATAACGTAGAAAATGAATCAAGTTTATGATATTCACTCAAGTAAGTTTCGAGCAATTTCCATTAGACTACGTCAAATCCATTCTTGTTTCAAATTATTTTTCAAATATTTTCATATAGCAAGAAGAATTAAGCAGATCTCTTGGTCTTGCGCTTGTTCTTCAATAAGACCTTTTGTTTGACTTCTTCTTCTTCTTCTTCTTCTTCTTCTTCTTCTTCGTCTTCCATCATTTCTTCGTCTTCAAGTTCTTCTCCTTCTTCTAATTCTTCATCGTCTTCAACCATGGCATTCTCCTTGGCTGCAAGTCTTTCAGCCTTCTTTCTTAATTCGACTTCTCTCATTCTCAATAACACTGGGTTCTCATCAACCAACTTACGGTCGTTAGCTAATTGTTTGTCCTTGTTACCTCTCATTCTGTTCTTGTAGAAGGCTCTTTCACGCTTTTGTCTAATTTCTTCCACACGAGACATTGCCTGCAACGTCTTTGCAACCAAATCTCTATTATAACGAACTGGAACATTTCTTCTAGCAGCAAATGTCAAGGTAGAATCGACAACAAGTTCTTTTCCTGCTGCTTTTCTGAATGCCTTGGTCCATTTCAACTTTCTAGGGTTTCTTCTTTGTTTAAATGCTTTGTGACACTTGGAACGGCAGAATCTGAACTCTTTGGCATCGTTTCTAACAAACAAAATCCCGTGTAATGGGTAGCATGGGGATGAACAGAAATGACATGTAAAAACTCTCATCTTGGCTTAAATTTGGGGAGATGAAGAGATGGATTTCAAATTAGTTGTAAAAAAAAAAGAAAGAACTTGAGATGATCATTGCAAAAAGTGCACATAAGAAAGTTTCAGTTACCCGGCCCGAGTGATTTTTCATAAAGTTAGTTTAACAAAAGTATGGCATTAGATATGGGAAAAGAAGTGTAAGTTTTACAATGGTCATAAAAGAGTTAAATTTTAAACTGTAACAATGACTTCTTGTTGAGAAACAACTAGTCTACTGATAAACTTAGAGTTTGTTCCATTCGTTCTCTCTCTAGTAACATGTTTCTATGGCAATTAGTGTATACAGGACAGAATGAATGTCAGCTAAAATTAAAGAAAGAAAGAAATAAATGGGTGAAAATTAAATGTGGCAAACTGTATAGTAAATCAAAGATATCCAAAGCAAGTTATATAAGCTACAAACTTGGGAAATTCAGTTGCAACATATTAAGCGACAAAATTCAAACATTTGAAAAAAAAAAACTTCTGTTTGATTTTGAGAAAAATAAATGGAAATAAAATAAATTAAAAGAAAAAAAGATCCCATTTATTTCCAACTCAACTCAATCATAATGGAGGTGCCAACTTTAGCCATCCCAGGGGAAAGACAAAAGGAGTATACTCCTGAACAGCTTCTGCAGCTTCAACAGGCTCAAGAGCAACAACATCTTGAGCAACAACAAAGAATACAGAACTTTGGCCACCTTCAAAAGAAGAAGGCACCTGAAGGAAGTGCTGAGTGGTACTTCGACCAAAGTATGGAATGGATGGGGGATCATCCATGGATAACCGGTTTTGGATGTGTGGGTGTTGCATACTTTGCTGCTGGATTTATGAAGCTGAATCAACCAGGTGTTAACGGGAAGGCGTTCATCAAAGGTGGGTTTGGCAACAAAATGTCTGCAAAAGAAGCACTTCAAATCTTGAACTTGAAAGAATCTACCCTTACCCAAGCGAAATTGAAGGAAAACCACAGAAAAATCATGATGGCAAATCACCCGGATAAGGGAGGGTCGTCGCTTCTTGCCACAAAGGTCAATGAAGCCAAGGACTTCTTGGAAAAGAGAGGTGGAATGAAGAAGAAATAGAGAAAGACGGTGTTGTAAATAGTTATAATTTGGATTCTATTTAGATCTGTTGAACTGTTACTTTTATTTTAAAAGTGCATTGTAAATATCAGACAAGTATGGAGAATATCATGAGGTGGGATGGAATGCAGATCGAGAGACCCGTTGAAATTTTTCGGTGTGAATATATAAGATACTTTTGGAATGAAAATCAATAATAAAACATTGGAACCACTTGAATCTTGGGCGAAGAAGAAAAAGATAAACGGAATTTAAATAGCGATACATAGAAATGTTGATAGTTAAGTGGCAGTGGCAAATAAGAACGGTATTTTTGCAGTTTCTATTACCATACCACGAACAATTAAAAATTAATAAGCATTAAAAGAATACATGTGTAGAATTTATAGAAAATTATGGATCAGATTTAATATTTGGGAAGTTATATATCTAGGTGTAATGCTTATTGTTTGCAGCTACATTCGCTTTAAAACTGTGCCTTATTTAGTGACACAAATTTCAAGTTTTATTACATCCGCTCCACATAAATTTTCATTTCGAAACACTTTTTTATCAAGCCCAGAGCTTCGCCTCCACGTACTTCTTAGTAACCAATAAATGACTTTATCATTTATCAAGGGTGCAAATTGGTTACATATTGCTTTTTCCTACCAATCGAGGTCACACGTTTGTTCCAAATTAATGCTTGGAAAGTTTATAATTTAGTATTCTTCCATCTAACTACTATTTAATCATTAAGTATATGCTATTTTTGTAACAAACCGTAGCGAGAAATTCTTTTCTATTTTCAATTTTCTTTATTTTCTCCTATTTAGAATAGTTGTAAATAGGAGGTCGTGTGGGGCACGGTCGGATACCTTGGAAATCGTAGACTCTAAAATCAAGATTGAACATTGAAAAACAGACAACAGAATTGTTTAATTAGACATCAATTGATATTAGAACAAGCCCATATCATTTTATAAGTTGTTCTATTGATGACTACGTTTGAAAAAATAGTCAAGGGGGCCACAAAGGTCAAAGTAGCGCCTCCTAAAACCAAATATGTCGAGCCAATCCTAATGGCCACAAACCAGGAAAGTGCTATTTCTAGAGATAACTTAAATGTAATTATGAGAGCATTATCAGTAAGACTCCAGGATCTGCTGTGGTCAGTAGTATACAAGCTGTTGATTGTTCTCCATATCATGGTAAGAGAAGGAGTAAAAGATGTGACTTTAGAATATTTGACCAGTCACGGAGGAAATATGTTAAATTTACTGCTGTCTCTGATGCTGAAGGCTTCATCTTATAGTAATGACGTTCGTTTTGTTGTTAAATATTCCAAATATTTACAAACTAGAGTCAAAGAATTTAATTCTACTGGAATCGATTATGTAAGAGATGAAAGATCTTCAAATGCTAATGCTTCAAGTGGAGGAAGATTAAGAACTTTAAACGTTGAAAAAGGTTTATTAAGAGAAACTGCTAGTGTTCAAAAACAAATCGATGCATTGTTGAAAAACAATTTCATGGAAAACGAAATCAATAATGATATTATATTGACTGCTTTCAGACTTTTAGTTAATGACTTATTAGCTTTATTCCAAGAACTAAATGAAGGTGTTATCAACATATTAGAACACTATTTCGAAATGTCAAAAGTAGATGCTGAAAATGCTCTCAAGATTTATAAAAAGTTTGTTGATCAAACGAAATACGTGATTGATTATTTAAGGGTTGCAAAGCACTTGGAGTATGCTACCAAGTTGCATGTTCCCACCATTAAGCATGCACCAACTGCATTAACTTCATCTTTAGAAGAATATTTGGACGATCCAAATTTTGAAGTCAATAGAAAACAGTATTTGATAGAAAGAAGCCAAAAGGGGGCAAAGACTGATATAAAATCTGAAGAAATCAACTCTGCTCCATCAAAAACTAATAATACTGTCGGCACCGAAGTTAACAAAAACTTCAATATACAGCCAACTCAACTTAATATTGGTCAAAATGAAAATGGAAGAGTTGCCAGTTTAATTGTTCAACAGAGCACTTACAATCCGTGGGGTAATGTTCTTGACCAGTACCAGGTTCAGCAACAGCAGCTCCAACAACAGCACTTACAACAACAACAATTGCAACAACAGCAATTGCAACAACAACAATTGCAACAACAACAACAACAACAACAGCAAAACTCTCAGCAGGTTGCTTACCAACCGTTTCAAGTTCAGTCTCCATTGACCTCTACATTTACGGGTGCTGGGTTCGGAGGTTATGGAGTTCAACCACAAAATACAGGGAACCCATTCATTCAAGCCAATGGTACTGGTGCTGCTGCTCAAGCGTCTCTTGGAAGATCAGTATCCAACCCTTTCATGGGTATGAGCCAGCAAGCGACTGCAGTGCAACCGCAATTGACTCAAACTGCGACTGGTTCCACCAATCCGTTTGCTAACTCAAGGTTTTCTACAAACAGTGGTACTACATCTTTGACATTTGGACAACAGCAAGCACAACCAAGTACAACTCCACTTGTTGCCAATGGAACTGGAAATCCTTTCAAGGTGTCTCAAAGCACCACTGAATTGTTTAACAATGCCTCGAAAGTTCAGCAACATATTCAGTCCCAGCCAACTGCAGGGGGTTTGGAAAACGTACTGACGTTTGCAGTTTTCCCAGAGACGCAAGCTGCCGCAAAGCAGCAATCATTAATGAACGGAGCAAGAGCCCAATTGCAACAACAACAAACGCTGCAACAAGTCCAGCAATTGCAAGCGCAGGCTACGTTCCAATCTCAACAGCAACAACAGCAATACCAACAAGTTCCACCACCACAACAACAACAACAACAACAACAACAATATCAACAACCACCACAATTACAGCAATCTTTCCTGCAAGTCACAGGCCAACAACCATTCCAACCTTCACCAACTATATTTGAGTATCAACAACAGCAAGCTGTCCCTAATCAGTTTTCCAACTCGCCATTTGCACAACCTCAACAACAACAGCCGGTATCCCAGTATCAATATCAAGAGCCTCCTAGCTTAATTTAATATAGAATCAAGAACCCGACTATATTAAATTAAAAGTCATACTAAATGTTAAAATCTATGGTATATGTAAAATTAACTATATAGTGTACTAAATAAACGATATCACAACAAGTATCGCAAGTAACCCAGAAGGTGCAAAGTTGACTGCATTGCTTTCAGAAGTAGCAGAAGTCAGTGAAGTAGAATAAGTGCTGGAAGTGCTAGAAGTGGATGTATTGGTGCCCAGGGTTGTCATTGTTGAGGCAGTAGTTTCAGCAGATACGACCCCAGTGGCTTCAGCTGGTGATACTAAAGCAGTGGTGTCTGAAGATGATTCTGAAATAGACGATGTGATTGCTGTCAACGATCCAGAAACAGAAATAGATGATGTAGATGATGTAGATGAGGCTGTGTTATCGCCGCTTGAAGTTTTTGAACTTTTAGAAGAAGTTGATGAGCTTGAAGACAAATCAGAAGAGTCTGAAGAGTCCGAGGAAGAAGAAGTTGAATCTAGTCTTCCGTTGACGTCACCATCTACAGCTTCAATAGAAGTCCAATCACCAGATTTGTCGGTGTACTTGTATGCGGATCCAGTGGAGTAGTCATCCACACCCAAATAATTAATATACATGGAGAACGACTCATTGTAAGTCGTGAGCCCTCCAGCCCATTCGATAGTTCCCTCCTCGTTGTCTGAATCACCACCAGCCCAGATACCAGTAGATATCTTCATAGGAGTTTGAGGATAGCCTTCACTAGAAGTGTTCTTCAAAGTTCTTACCAACAGGCCGTCTAACCACCATTCTAATTTTTCCAGCGTCCAGTCCAAAGTATAGTTATGATATTCGTCTTGTGGAGCACCCAGAGTAGAATGATATTCACCTCTGTCATAAGTAGTGGTGCTACCTTTTGAAAAGTAGTTTGATTGGAATTGAGTCTTATCTCCACCGAATAATTCAATATCGATTTCATCAAGGTCATCAGATTGTAAAAAAAATGAAGATACTATACCGGTACCATTGGCAGCTTTCAAATGCACTTCAACCCGACCAAACATGATATAAAAGTTTGATTTAATGGCAGGATAATCACCTTGTTTGGCTATAGTCATTTCAATACCGTTCTCATCGCTATAACTGATTTCACTGGTAGTAGATGCTTCAGTAAATTGAGAAGCTGACGCTGTGAAATGTTCAACAATTGAGGTTGCAAGAGCTTTGTCAGACAGGCATGAAGATGATAAAGGATTACAACTTGAAGCTGCAACAGCACAACCTATGGTTAACAACAGGTAAAGTAAGTTATTGAACATGATTGTGAAGTGTCAATAAATGAACAAGCAGAAACTCAATGGTTATTATAGGGACAAAGAGGCCAGCTATTGTAGATGGTTTTATAAAGCATGGTTCTGTTTCGAGGACGGTGCAAGAAACGCGCGGTAATTGCAGACAATACAAGGCTTTGTAGAGATGCGCGCACTAAGCGTTAAAACCAAAAAAAAGGTGTTAAAAAACAAGATTATATCGCGGGTTCTAGTACTAAAACTGGCATATAAGCTGGTTCAGTGGACAGAAAAGTTAAGAGGCTATGCAGACAACTAAGAGTCCTCAACCTTTAAATATTTGCATCAAGGCTTGTAATAGATTTGAATCGATTTTTTCGTGGAAAAGCCTACCTCGGGTTCAAAACATTCCTTTCCATAACTCTTCGTTATACCCTTCGGTGACCTCCTTATCATTACCATACTCTTCCTGCCACTGAGTAAAGCCTCCTCTCAATATCCATACATTAATTTTCTCAGTCTCATCTAAAGATCTCAAAAATTTCAAACAAGACGAAGGACCTCTAACTTGAGACAAGGCGCAATGGAACACTACATCGTCTGCTTTGATATTCTCTAATTTAGCCTTGAGTTCAGGTAAAGTTTCGTGGAAATTGCCTGCTGGATAATGAAGACATCCTTTAATATGACCTCCAATGTAATCTGAATCTCTTACATCAACCACCGCAAAAACCCCGTTCCCTGATGGCAGTCCTCCTCGGAACCAAGCCCTCAAAGTTGACGGGTTAATAAATTTGTCGGTCAAAGAAGAAATAGAAACCATGATTTAAAATCTTTTATTGTTGGATTTGAAAGTTGTTTTTTAGCAAAATCACTCAATTCTTCAAAACAACTTTGGTTTCAGTATAAAATTATATAAAGTTGTAGATATTTGAACTTCTAAAAAACAGTAATTTTGCTTGAGAGGTTGGTTGATATCGTCTTAATTGATGGGAGAATCCCAAGAACAGAAAATTTGGTTGTATGCAGGCGCCGTGGGCCTACGTTTTCCAGAATTAATCTCTCGTTTAAGTTTCAATATTGTGGAGGTTAAAGTTTGCTTGATTCCCATTTAAGACCACCACAACTAGTGCAATTCAACAATAAAATTTTGTGCGACGACTTCTTTGCTATCCCAATTGTTGTGGGCCATGTGATTTTAAAATCTCATTTGATCTTCTTTAATTCACCACAAACAATGGCCAATTCCAACCCGTTATCTAGAACAATATCAATGGAACTGATAGCCCCGACGCTCTCTCTGTTGTTCAAGAGGAAGAGATCAAGAGAAACAGAACCAGAAACTCCAGTGGAGCTGTCTAAGGAAGATGACAGCCAAGAAGACGAAGAAGAAGCAACCAAAGATGAAGATGAGGAAGCAGCCATTGAAGTGGACCGAAAGTTGAAGAAAGGAACCAATTCTACAGATCAACCTCTGAAGAAGAAAAGAAAGGTCTTGCTGAAGGCTCAAATCGCATATGAGGAAAATGAAAAGAAATTGGATGCTAAATTACCCGAAGAATTGCGTAAATATAGACCTAAGGGATTTTCTTTCAACTTACCACCTACAGATAGACCAATTCGTATCTATGCAGATGGTGTTTTTGATCTTTTCCATTTGGGACATATGAAGCAATTGGAACAAGCCAAAAAATCATTTGCCAATGTGCAATTGGTTTGTGGTGTTCCTTCAGACATTGAAACTCACAAACGAAAAGGTTTGACTGTTTTGACCGATAAACAAAGATGTGATACATTGACACATTGTAGATGGGTGGATGAAGTTGTACCAAATGCCCCGTGGTGTGTCACCACCACGTTTTTGAAAGAACATAAAATAGATTATGTTGCACATGATGACCTCCCTTATGCATCCCTGGATCTGGATGATATTTATAAGCCTATCAAAGAAAAAGGAATGTTTTTAACGACCCAACGTACAGAAGGGATTTCTACTTCTGATATAATTACCAAGATCATCAGAGATTATGACAAATACCTTTTAAGAAACTTTGCTAGAGGAGCCACTAGGAAAGAATTAAATGTCTCTTGGTTGAAGAAAAATGAATTGGAATTCAAAAAACATATCAGTGATTTCAGAGGTTACTGGAAGAGAAATCAAGAAAATATTAACAACGTTTCCAGAGATCTTTATTTTGAAGTTCGCGAATATATGAGAGGAAGAAAGTTTGATATGGGACAATTTCTTGAAAATGCACTGACTCCATCATCAGATATCGAAGATGCTACTAGTTTACAACTGAGAGCTCTGCTGCCTTTGACTGATTTTGCTTCCAAATATATTGGCAATGCTAATAAAGAATTGAACGGTAAGCTGTGGGTTAAAAATGTGAAAGAGTGGATTAGTAAAGATCTGCATGATGAAGAACTGGAAGACGAAAAAAAGACTCCAGTGAAACAAGAAAAGAAGAGATCTGTTAGAAGAACTAGGAAATTAGCATAAACTAGTTTTGACATCTGCTGATGCCCGAATTAGCAGACCTTTGAGTCGTTGGGAATGTTTTTTTATCAACAAGTTAGCGAATTAATAAATACCTAAGAATCACATAATTATTACATCAAAATTTTTTAACCAACTGCACCTTCTGAACTTTCTGTACCTTTTCTTTCAATTTAGTTAAAGTTTAGTGTTTAACTTTTTTGCTCGCTAATTATAGCTCGAACTTTGTGTTTTTCAAATGTAAATTCTCTTTTTTCATCAAGCAGCGTCTATTTTTAACATTTTCTTTTTTCATGTAAGCAGCTGCATTTTCATTCTTGCCATCTCCTATTTACATTCCCATCATCACTGTAAGCGAATAAGCGCATTCTCCAAGACTTTTCGTTTTCGACTAAATTTAACCGAATTAGTAGAATTATTATCATTCTTGTTTTGTATTATTTATTAAAATTACTGAATATTTTTTTGGTATCAAAAGAAAATAAACACCTTTTGTTGTGACGATAAATAAACAAACTTGGAAATCAAAATTTGAAATTTGCCGTTTTTGTAGTAATGCAAACACAAATCAGATCTTACATAACAAATTTATGGTTTAGTTTCGTACAATTGTTTTTAATTAATCTCTTGCTTTTTGACCAAAACTTAAACGGTATTTCTGCATATTCGCTAATTGCTGCCAGAAATATCGGTTCATGTAGACTATCTCATGAAACAACTCAATACAAACTTATAAATTACCTAATCGAATTTTAGCGTACCAATTCGACTACAATATCACTTTCATTCAAAAATCAAATGTGTAATGAACAATTCTTACAGAATGGACAATATTCAATTCCTCTCTCTTTCGATTGCTTTAATTAAGACCTTTTGCCCTGTATCTAACTTTGCTCTATTTTCATACATTTATTTTTGATCTAATTGACATACAATTTTCTACAACCATTCAACCAGGAACGCGATATGGACGTTCTGGATAGTCCAAGCATAGTTGTAGCGGCCGAGACTACCTCTCGTCTATCTTATGATCAAATACAAGAGTTGTTAAAGCAACAGGAAGAGCTCTTTCAACACCAAAGAGATCTTTTTATGAACGAATTGAGTCCAACAGGTATTAGAAGTAACAATTGGAGTTTCACTCAGGGACTTCTCGTGGGACAATTGAGTGTTTTTGTTGTCATCGCAATATTCATCAAGTTCTTTGTATTTGCCGAACCTTCGGCAATAGAGGCTGGTAGCAGCAAGTTAAAAGATGGATCTGGGGTTATAGTAAAGCGTCAAAAGAAAAAGAAGGAAGATGGACCAACCACAACTGATAACGACAGTGATATAGCTAATTCAAGACAATCAAACGTAATAAGCATTCTTGAAAAGACATATTACGATGTCAATAATCATAGACCAGAATCCTTGGATTGGTTTAACGTATTGATTGCTCAAATGATCTCTCAATTGCGTAGTGAAGCATTGATGAAAGATAATATCTATCATTCTCTTAATGAATATTTGGGTAACTCTGATATGCCTGATTATTTAGATAAAGTTAAATTGGCAGCCATAGATGTAGGGGATGATTTCCCTATATTTTCCAATTGTAGAATACAAAATAGAGCTGGTCGATTAGAAGCCAAAATTGATGTTGATCTTTCGGATACTTTAACGTTGGGAATAGAGACTAAATTGCTTTTGAACCACCCAATGCCTCTTACAGCTGTGCTTCCTGTCTCACTTTCGGTATCTATAGTTCGATTTTCTGGATGTTTATCAGTCTCATTAATCAATACCAATGATCAAGATTTTAATAATACCAACGGAACCCCCTCCAGTACAAATACTTTATCTGACGATTCACTTCCAGAGGGAACCGCACTCATGTTCCTGTTTTCACCCGATTATAGACTTGAGTTTACTGTTAAGTCATTAATTGGAGCCCGTGCAAAATTACAGGATGTTCCTAAAATATCTTCGTTGATCGAAAGTAAATTAAGAAGTTGGTTTATTGAAAGATGCATTGAGCCTAAATTTCAAGTAATAAAATTACCATCTCTTTGGCCTAGGAGTAAAAATACGAGAGAACCTGTTGAAACCGAAAGAAGTAAAACCGATTCCCCGATTATAGAATAAATATGTAACTATATTAGCAATTAAATTAAAACTCTTTCAACTTAAGATTAAAAATTATGATAATAGTTAAATGAAACACTAAATTATCATAGTAAATTTAAATTACTTGTGTTGTAAAAAAATGAGAATTTATACAATCAATTCTCCAACTATAATAAGTAGGATAGATAATAGTAAAATAAAAATAAAAATACTACAGTAAGTTTTATAATGTAAAAGTTCAGATTCTGTATTAGCGAAATTAATGTATAAATTGCAAACGAAAAAATTGGTATAAGTTAATGAAATGTACTATGATGATATAATGCTTAAAAGTTTAAAAGAAGGGCAGCAATAGTTAATCCAAAGGAGATGGAAACCATGTTACCACTATTTTCTGCAACACTCACAGTAGCTGGAGTGGAAGCAGCAGAAGAAGAAGCAACTGAAGCTGCTGGAGATTGACTTCCAGCTGGGGTATTGGTGTAAATTTCAGTTGCAGTGGTTGGGACAGAAGAAGTGTTTTCGACTTCAGTACCGGTGGTGGCAGCAGCACCAGAAGGAGTAGATTCAACTTCAGTACCAGTGGTCTTTGGAACAGAAGGAGTAGATTCGACTTCAGTACCAGTGGTCTTTGGAACAGAAGGAGTAGATTCGACTTCAGTACCAGTGGTCTTTGGACATTCATCACCGACACAACCATTAGTCAGTGCGGTGGTGGATGGAAGTGGGACGTAACTGGTATAAGTACTTTCGCTTTCAGTAACGGTGACAACACCAGTAGTTACTGGAACTGTCTCACATTTATGATCACTACAACTAGTGATAGTGAGAACAGTAGTACTACACTCAGTAGTAGTGTATTGGGTAACAGTAGAACTGGTGGTAGTAGCAGTATTTGGTGGGACAGTGGAGCTGGATTCTACACTAGAAGATGGCTTCTTTGGTGGAACGCTTGAACTGGATTTGACGCTAGTACTGGATTCCTTAGGTGGAACGCTACCAGTGGAACTTGATGTAACAGTGGTAGTGGATTCCTTAGGTGGAACACTGGATTCTGGAGTTGGAGGAGTGGTTGATTTTGGTGGAACAGTGGTGCTTGAAGAGCTAGTAGCTGGAGTGGAGCTAGTGGCTGGAGTCGAGCTAGTAGCAGGAGTGGAGCTAGTAGCATGAGTGGAGCTAGTAGCTGGAGTCGAGCTAGTAGCTGGAGTGGATTCCTTAGGTGGAACACTAGATTCTGGAGTTGGAGGAGTGGTTGATTTTGGTGGAACAGTGGTGCTTGAAGAGC
>JAKTWE010000023.1:0-185600 GCA_030581955.1 Kurtzmaniella fragi
TAATATTTCATTGCATCATAGATGCTCATCTTCTATCTAATTCCTTCTTTACATACATGGCGCAAGAAATATCGCTTTCGGTGGAGGAAACAAACAAGCTTCGGCTTCAATTAGGATTGAAACCAATACCGGTTCAAGGGGAGCCGTCGAGGTCTTCAAATGAGCTTTCAATCCTGGAAACAAATCGATTGAGACACTCTTTGGGATTAAAACTTATTGAAGATCCAGCAACCGATAAGAATAAAGATCAATCTGAGACTGCTAGAGTGACAAAAGAGGCAGCATATCATCTTGATGATATTGGAGGGAGTAAAACAAGCACTTCCAAGCTCTTGAAGGCTGGACTAGCAACTAATAAACGAAAAATGATTGCTGGCAATGATGGTGATGATGATGATATTTTTGGAGTCCCTGAGTCAACTGAGGATTGGTTGACAAGTTTGGGCCATCGAACGAAGAAAGCTAAAACAGTTGGTTTGGTCAACGATAATGGAATAGTGGATTCAAATGAAGCCCCAGGTATAAAAGTGGCCCATTCAGCTAAAGAATTGGCTCAAATGGCTGATTGTGAAGTATTGACATTAAAGGATTCGACAGTTTTTCAAGATGAAGACGACGAACTATCTAACGATGTTTTGGACAAGAACTCTGCCACCAAAAAATTACTTAAAGAGAAAGCAAAAGTGGAGCATATAAAAATTTTTGGCCGGCATTTTGATGATTCAGACAATAACGAAGAACATAATGAACAAGCAAACGAGAAAATTGTCTTTAAAGATAATACTATACAAATCAGTAAGCAGCCACATGCGGAAGAAGATCTGGAATTTGCTAAGAAGAAAAACCTAATCATTTCAGATCTATTTGACGATTCCGATAAGTTTTCTCAACCCTCGAAACCAATAAAGATGAAGAAAATCAAGAAGAAATCAAAATCGACTAAAAAAGACATGTCTCTAGTCAAAGACCTGGGTGAAATTGAAGTTGTGGATCTTTCACAAACTGATAATACTAATTTTGAAGATGATGACGATTCTCTTGAACAATTTCTTGCACGTAAAAGACAACTAAAACAGAAAACAAAGCATATGACCCCGGAAAATATTGCTCAGCAAATATTGACACATAGAATCTTGGACAAGGAGAGAGAGGCAGAACAGAAAAGTATAGATACTGCAGTTAATCAGGTTGTTTTTGATGATACCTCGAACTTTCTTAATGCGTTGGATCTGAGGCAGTCTTATACAACCATTATAGGAGAAACTGTGCACAACATAAGCGAAGAAACTGGACCTCAAACAAACAACATTGGAGAGGATATTGCTGAGATAGTTACTAAAGAGGATTCCCAAGAAACCACAAATGATAAAATAACAAAAGAGCCAGTCAATGAAACTGAAACAGTTATAGAAGAGGAAGAAGAAGAAGAAACTACACCACTGACCACTTCGGCTAATTTCAGTGGACTTGCATCTACATTAAAATATCTACAAGAAAATAATATCGTGAAAAAGCAGACCCAAGTGGACCAAATTAGAGCTCAAGAATATAGAGCAGCTCAAAAAGAATCTGAAATGTTAAAATTGAAGATTTCAATCGAAGAGAGATTACTTCGAGAAGAATTGGCATTGGATAAGATTTACATGAACAAACCCAAAGACGAAAGAGAAAAATTATTTCAAGAATACCTTAATTATAGACTTCAAGATAAACAAATTGTTACAAACAAAATAGAATCTAATTCTCATGCATCGAATTTGAAAAATTACAATCCTAACGTTTCGCTTAGTTATAAAGATGAAGAAGGAAATGAATTAAAAGCAAAAGCTGCCTACAAGCAGTTGTCACATAAGTTTCATGGTGTTGGTCCAAATAAAGCAAAATTCAAAAATAATGCCAAAAATAAAGTTAAATCAACAGATACAACAATTATAGAATGAATAGAATCATTTAACTTAATTTTAAATAAGATTTAGGCCAGAAAAAAATGTTATAACTACCAAATTTTGTTCATAATAACTCTTAGTTTCTTTTTTTAACAATTTCATTATTCATTACCAGAATATTTACCTTGATCTTTCCCTTTTATCGACAAATCCTAAAGCACTTCTATTTTTCCACTTTTTATTTTGGAGTTTAAAAAATTTCCCAAAAGTAATTATGTCCAGCATAACAAGCAAAAAATTAGGCTTGTTGCTTTTTTCCCCTACCGAATTCCAGTTGCCTAGAACAAAAAATTGTCACGCATTTTTTGACAGGTCTTTACGTAGGGACCAGATTTATAATCCTTATACTACCATCTCATTTGTCGGTAAGCAAGGGTCTAACATCCACTCAAAGGTCCGCAGATGAGGCTATAATTGATGAAAAAAATAACCCGAGAAAGCCGAATTCGCACTCGCTGATGAAAAAGATAATCTTCAATCCATCTCTTGATTAGTGATTCCCCATGCACATAATACATCCCGTAGTTTAATTAGGAAATCATTTAAAATAAAAATACTCAATTAAATTAATTTTTTATCTATCAAAAAAACCAAATCATCTTGTGCTTTTTTTTCTTTTAATTATCCAAAGAATTTCATTTCAAGTCCAAAGGGTCATTGATCAAAGTCGACTTGGGATTGATATTACGAATCTATTGACTTTGAAAATAATTTGATAATGGTAATAGCTTCTTATTATGCCATTACGGGTATGACATGCACCGCATGTTCCGGGTCTATCACTGAAGCTGTTCAGAGCATTGAAGGGGTGGAATCCATAGAAGTTCTGTTAATAACAGAAGAAGCAAAAGTGGTACATCAAGATAATGTGACTACAAAACAAATCATCGTTTCGATTGAAGATTGTGGATTCGACGCTGTGTTGAAGAAGCAAACGCAAATCAATAATTCGAAATCTCCCTCATCATCATTATCAGCATCTTCCTCACCTGTTGTGGACTCCAAATTCAGAATTTTGGGTATGACCTGTGGTTCATGTTCTGCATCTATCAAGGAAGCTTTACAAGCATTGTCAGGAGTGGAACTGGCCTCTATTTCAGATATCACTGAAGAAGGATTGATTTGTCATTTATCTGCCGTCTCAACTGATTTGATCAAATCTACAATTGAAGATTGTGGTTTTGACGCCACTTTGATTGGTTCGCATATCAAACTGACGGATGTAGTAAATTCAAATGTGATAAGTAAGTTCGTTATTGGAGGAATGACTTGTTCGGCTTGTTCTGGTTCCATAACAGAGGCCTTGGAGAAAATGGAAGGGGTAATCAGTGTGGATGTTTCTCTTGTGACGGAAGAAGCTGAAGTTCAGCATAACGCCAATGTTAATCCAGAATCTTTGATAACCGCCGTTGAAGATTGTGGATTTGATGCCAGAATCTTGAGTCTGATTCCGGTAGCATCAAACTCATCCATGCCCACCGATGAAATAGACTCCATTCTGTTTCAAATTTTTGGTATTACCGAAGCCACAGACATAATCCAATTGCAATATAATATAGAAGCAAGAATTAATAGTTTCAATGGTATCACTGATTATAGAGTTGCATTTAAAAATGGTGGTGGTTCGGAAACAATTGTTACCGATGCCAATTCTGCTCAGATTCAAGCCATGAGATCTGAATACGATAACAACGAAGAAGGAGGAAATTTCATTGACGAGTTAATTTTATTTTATGACCCTACTTATGTTGGTATCAGAGATATCGTTGACATATTAAATCGTATTGAGGAAGATATTCAATTTGTTCCTATAAATTCAGTGGATCAGGCCACTTCATCCCAATTGAAACTTCTCTCCAGAGTCAAAGAAATTCAATATTGGAAATACATAGCTATAAAATCCTTCATATTTGGGTTCCCGGTCATTTTTTTGTCACATGTTCAAGATTTCGAATTTTGGCGTCACTTAACAATTATAAAAGGTCTATACGTTGTATCCATGATTCAATGTTTATTAACTGTATATGTTCAATTCCATCTTGGAGCTACTTTTTTCAAGAAATTTGGAGCATTCTTTAGAAACAGAGGTAGGAACGCTACCATGGATGTCTTGGTTTGTATCTCAACCTCTATATCATTTGCCTTTTCAGTTTTATCAATGTTTCTTTCTGTATGGAACGGTAAGGAAAACAGAGCTCCAAGAGTTTTATTTGAAACAAGTTGTATGTTGATTTTTTTCATTTCAATTGGTAAATGGCTTGAAAATACTGCCAAAGGATCTACCACTAGTGCATTGTCTAAATTAATTTCTTTGGCTCCAACAAACTGTAATATAGTGGAAAATGTTGACGAATATAATGACATTTTACAAAATATGGACAAAGAAACTGATGTTATGGCTGATTTGCCTACCAGGAACATTGGGATTGATTTGGTTCAAACCGGTGATGTTGCAGTAGTTTTGGCCGGTGCCAAAATTCCAGCAGATGGTGTTATTTGCCTTGGTCACCTGGATGTGGATGAATCATTCATTACCGGTGAATCCTTGCCAGTTTTCAAACAAATTGGAGATTCTGTAATTGGTGGCTCAGTTAATGGATTTGGTTTGATTCACGTCAAAGTATCAAGGACAGGTAAGAATTCTCAATTACAGAAAATCATTAATTTGGTGAAAGATTCACAAATCAAAAAGGCCCCAGTTCAAAGATTTGCTGACTTTATTGCAGCAAGGTTTGTTCCGACTGTTCTCTTGTTAGCATTGGTCACATTTTTACTGTGGACAGCCCTTTGCAGTTTATTTCCTGATCATTTACCTAGAATTTTCAATAATGAAGAAAATGGTAAAATCTTTGTATGCTTACAACTTGGAATATCTGTTATTGTTGTTGCATGCCCATGTGCTTTAGGTTTAGCTGCCCCAACCGCTGTCATGGTTGGTACTGGTGTGGGGGCAACTCAAGGTGTACTTATTAAAGGAGGTGAAGTTCTTGAAAACGTCAGTAAAGTCAACGTTATTATGTTTGACAAGACTGGTACTTTAACTACTGGTGAAATGAGTGTTGTTGAATACAAAAACACTAATGACTCTATCATAATTGATAATTGGTTTAATCTCATAGGTTCGATTGAAGCTAATTCCGAACATCCTGTTGGTAAGGCTATTACATCTCTCTGCAGAACTCAATTAGGATTAACTTTTAAAGAAGATTCTTTTCCAACTACAATTAAAGAATTTGAAGTGATGTCTGGTATGGGTATCAAAGCAACTGTTTCACTCCCTAATAATGAAAAAAGCTATAGCGTTTTTGTTGGTAATGAAAGAATGATTTCAACTAAATTTGCACATCTTAATAAAGAAAAAGAAAAACAAATCACTAGCAATATGACTAGTAATACTATTGCACATGTGATCATTGACTCGAAGTATTCAGGTTACATATTATGTACCGATAAAGTCAAACCCGGAGCTCGTCAAGTTATTGACTATTTGAAATACTCACAAATGTACAAAATCGGTATGATTACTGGTGACAATAGAATGGCTGCAATCAAAATAGGACAAGAATTGGGAATTCCAGAATGCAATATCTTCAGTGAAATTTCTCCTGTCGATAAAGACCGTGTCATTGTTGACATAAAAAATAGGTTTGGGCCTGAAAATGTGGGGGTAGCTTTCATCGGAGACGGAATTAATGATGCCCCTGCTTTAGCGCAAGCTGACGTTGGTATGGCAGTGAGTTCTGGATCTGATATCGCTATTGAATCTGCTGATGTTGTGCTTATGGGAGGTAAAAACGATAGTCAATGTGATTTATATGGTGTTGTGGTTGCACTTAGTATTTCAAATGCCACCTTCAAAAGAATTAAATTGAATTTTGTTTGGGCTGTTATTTATAATATCTTCATGTTACCTTTTGCCATGGGTTGTTTCTTATCGTTCAATATCATGTTACCTCCAGTAGCAGCTGCTGCATGTATGGCAATGAGTTCTGTGAGTGTAGTTATCAGCTCTTTATTCCTCAAAAAGTGGAAAGCTCCTGCTGTTGATGGTTCTGATAGCAAAGTGGATGAAACAGATATAGGTTTTGAATTCAGTCTCAGAGATTCTTCTGTTGAAGAATTCAATAGAACAAAGAGAGACCGTGCTTTTTTTGCTAGATTCAGAAAACTGAATGTTGAACAGTACGAGTTACTTCCAACGCTGTCACGAATCAATTAGTTAACGAATGCATAATAATTTTTAAGTAACCTATTATAGAATTTACCATTTAAGAAAGTTTTGAGACGTGCTATATTTTCTTGAATATATTGAAGAAACTCTAGCATTCAAGACCCTAATCATAAATTTATTTTATACAATATCGAAACATATTTAAATAACAATAATATCTCTTCAATTTTAAGTGAACAAGTATGAAATCTATCACATTTTGCATTTTTATATTTCAAGTTGTCGCTGGTTTAGTTGCACTTCCTGAGACCCACTTGGCTCGAAGAAAGTTCAACTTAGGAGCTCAACTTTCAACTATGAATCAACTTGTTTCAGATATTTCTAACTTAAATAGTGTAATGACAGAGGCTGATGATTTGTATGACTCTTTTGAAGATGATGATACTCAAGAAGATTACGATAAAGAGACTGAACTTTTAGAATCTTATATAGATAAAGTCATGTTGAATGTTTTTATCGCATTGAAAAATTCAGGTTTGATCAATTCTGTAATCAAATTTGCTTTGACAGATGAAGAAGTACGTCATGGGGTTGCTCAAATTACTATTGAACTTATTGAAAGTGAAGTAATTCCTTACGAAGAAATATTTGAGGCTTTAAAAGATTCGGGATTAGCAGTTGATGTGATTAAAAATATTCTCACAGATCCAGAAACTAGAAGTGGAACTGTTCAATTAATTTTAGAACTTTTACCTGAGATTATTGAAATGGTTCCTGATTTGATAAGGAAAGTATTGGATAATCTTATCAATGATAAAAAAATCTCGGGATCTATGTTCCCCAAACAAGTATCTAACACAACATTGACCCCTGAGATTAAAGTTTGATTGTTGAAACTCTAATGTCAGAAAAACCTAATAAAAAATTTGATCCGGGAACCGATTCAAACAAGCACAAGAGTAAACAGAAATAATTACAATGTTTTTTTTTAAATTAGCACTTTAAATATATTAATAAATCAATCTATAAAAATCTGGTATCAAACTAGATTACTTATAAAGCTAATAAAGCACCAGCAGCTAAAGCAGCAACACCAGCAGCAGCGACCTTACCGTTAGCAGCGTTTTCCCAAGTGGTAACGTTAGCTGGGATGGTGTAGTTGGAAGCGGAGGAAGTGGTGGTTTCCTTGGCTGGGCAGTCAGTGACGGTGGAGTCACAAGAAGTGATGGTGACTAAAGTTGAAGATTCAACGGTTTCAGTCAGGGTAGCAGCAGAAACGGCAGCGACGGAGGCGGCAAGAATGGCGACGGTAGAGAATTGCATTATAAACGAAAGTAGGTAGTTGGTAGTTAACAAGAGTGTTATAGAAAAGAAAAAAGATTGGTGGCTTCAGGTGCTCTTAAGTAGTTTTTTCTGATAAAGACAAAGGCGATTGTTTTGAGTTGAAAAAGTAATCAATCCGATAAAATAATTTTTGCGTGATGATAACAATGAGGCTTATATTTGTGAAAATGTCTTTTTAAGGAAGGTCAGTTTCCCAATCCGGCCTCTAAGGCAGCCGTTTGATGTATTTTTACATAAATGTCAAACTATATACACTACCCGTTCAGCGCCAGCTGCATAAGGGAAACTAAAAACTTTTATCGCTGAGTCATTGCCATACCACAACATCCCACTCCTGGTAATACAATGTAGCAAGCCTTCAATAAAGCTGGGGCAATACTGATATTACATATAACTTATGATTGTTTTTTACAAAAGTTGCTATTAAAAAGAATCAACTTCTAACTAAATTATTACAACGTTAACCGGAAAATTTAAAAGGTTCTGAGCAATCTACGCTCGACAAAAGATCAAAATAATATTTTATAAACATTCTTGCATCGGGCAAAATTATGCTGATTCACGCGTGTATTTATGAGTCTTGCAGGGTAAATTTGAGTATTTGTCTTCTTGAGCTTATCTTTTGTTTTGCAAATTTCATGTTTGTTTCTATCTGACTATTTTTTGCTACTATATGCTACATTTTCACTGGTAAATTGACGGAAAAAAACAAACGGAATAAAAAAAAAGAAGAAAACAAATGGAAAAATTTTAATGAAAATAAACAAAAAACAAAATTTAGTATAGAAAATAAATTGATAGAGGTGAAAAGCAACCAAAATTTATCGTAAGACATTATGTGGCTGTGCTGAAAAATTCTCATCTTTGATAAGAGTGAAATTCATAAGCTAGTATAAAGAGTTTAAATGTTTTGTTTATTTTGATTGTTTTGTTGTAATAATTTGTTGTTTTTTTTTTTTTCCTGTGATTAGAGATCAATTATGGTTTACTGTATAGTGTTTTTAAAACCTTTTTTAATGATATATTCAAAAAAGCTATATGAGGGTTTAACTAAAACTCTGACCTAGGAGTCACGTTCTTTCTTGAGTACCAATGAACAAAATCTTTTAAAGAGGTCCTAATGCGTCTGTGATCTTTGTTTGGTAATGCAACTGTAACAGTATTTACAATTTTTTCAATTTCTTTTTGACTGACGTTTGGTAATGTACTGACAACTTCTCTAATCCAGGAAATAGATATCAGCTTGTCTGGCATAATGACTAAAATTTTTAAGATGAGATCATTTGCATCTTGTTGAATATCATTATGGAAATGAAAGATTAATCCTTCTAATACTACTTTAATTAAATGACCACCATTGTTATCTAATGCAATGAATTGTTGAACAGTTTCGCGAACTTGAGGTATACCTTCTTCCATAAATGAAATTGGTGGATTAGGTAAACCCCAAGAAACTAAATCAATTAAGAAATGTAAAACTGAAAACAAGGTATCAACTTGATCAATAGAATTTAAAGCTAATATTGAAGCATTCCAACAAGATTTTAATAAATCAATGTTAGAAACTGTTTGAAATGGGAAAAACATCAAAACGTCATTCATCATTCTAAAAAAATCTTCTATAATGTCTGGAATATGTTTTAATCCATTTGTATCATTTTCAATTAATTTAAAGAATAAAGAAGATTGTTGTAATGCAAATTGGAAAACTGCATCTTTGGTGGGTTCTGGAACAAATTCATCACCGAATTCTCTAATAACAACTCCAGAAACCCAAAGATAACAACCAAATTGATTTATTGAAAACTGAGTATGTAAAGTGTTGGCGATATCTGCTAAAATTGGAAGCAAATAAGTACTAAAAGATTGAACTCCACATTTAATTAATTTCAGAATTCCTTCTGAAACAGTTAAAGCACCACCGAATTTAGTTAATATGGCTGAAATTAATGGCCAGATTGAATCAATAAAGTAATCACAAATTGGATAGTTTGATTTATTGAAATCCTTTGCTCTCAACACAGAAACAAAAGTAGCTATAACTTCTGCTCGATTTGTAATCAATTTTGGAATAGTTTCATCATTAGTATTACCTTTTTCCACGATGTCTCTTAATCCTTGTAATGTAGGATCACAAAAAGTGGAAATGGCTTTATAAAGATCTTGTTCTGGTAAACGTTTAATAACGTGAGCTAATCCATCAGCCAATTCAACGATTGACTCCAAATCAATTTGATCTTTCACTCGATTGAAAAGTAAGTATAATTGTTCAAGATAGTTGACTAATAGTTCTGCACAATCTTGACAAAAATACATCATTGCATGTGAAGCAGCGATTAAAATATCTTGTAATTGCTTGTTATTATTAGAATCAGCAATTTCAAAACCTTTAATAATATAATTCAATTGAGGTTCTAAAAATGATGGGTTTTTAGCAGTCCATTCAGTATATCTACCTAATACTAAAGTTGCTGCATATCTGATTTTAGGATGCTCAGGTAATTGAACGAGATATTTCATGATAGTTGGTAAAATTGTCTTTTCACTTAACGGGACTTCTTTGGCCATAGTTCTCATGGAAAATAATGGAGCTTCTAAATATTGCCATTTAACAGATTCACTATTATTATTCAAAATTGACTGAATTTTTTCAAATGGAATACTTAATGCTTTTGTTGCTCCAACAACAACACAACAATCTTTCAAAACATCCCCCATTTCATATCTAAAATCCTTGAATTTCTCTTCTTGTTCTTTATCACCATCGAACAAATCATTATCATTAGCATCTAATGGATAAAGTAAATGCTTAATTAAAATCTCTATTAATTGTGTGTAAATATCTACAAATTTTGCCTTTGAACTTTCAAACTTTGGCAAAGTGATCAATTGTTTAAGTTGGTACCAAAACATAAAAGTGAACCTTATCACATCTAAATCTTCAATAATTTTACACAAGTAAAGTAAAATTTCTACTAAAGGTTTAAAATGATCTGGATTTTTAGCAATAAGAACATGCCAAGCTTCACCAGCTTCCACGTAAAGCCTGGTTAATCCAGATAATATTTCTGGATCATCTTCATGAGATTGCATAAAAGGTCTTAATTGTAATAATTGTTGATATAATGCATCAATCAATTGATAATTATCAATATCTCTAGTCTCACTTAAAATGGTACATAAACAATCGATAGCCTTTTCAAAAGTGACATCATTTGTCAATGACAGGAAAATCAAATTGGTTAACAGTTCAATGGTTAATATACTTTCCACTGGACATTCTTTGATCCAACTATTTAAACAATCCAAAATATTGGAATTTAAATTGGTGTTATTTGAATTCGTAGTCAAATTATTTAAAAGCATTAAAACTTGCTCTACGTTATCAACAATCAACTTTTTAGTTCTTTCATTGAATTCATCATCAGTCAAAGAAGTCTTTTTAACATCTGAAAGTTCTTCTGGTAAAATTTTTAAAAAATCTAGAAGACAAAGAATATTTTCAGATTCATTAGATTGGGAAATCTTTGAAGTGATTTCATTGAATGCATTTTCCCAATGAAAGAATTGCAAAGCAAGTTGGGAAAGAGCAATGCAAAGTTGAGTTCTTATAATTTTCATGTTTGGAAGATTATAAATGATTAGAGTTTGAATAACAGAATCCTTCAACTGTCCTAAAGATTCTTGAGGGATTTGAGCCAAGTCATAAGTGATTTTTGATCTTAATGTTTGCGCTGCAAACAATTTAACCTCTATTTTCTCTTCGGGATCATTAAGTAAGTTATGTGCTATGGACCAAGCATCTTGGGATTTCTGGAAGTTTTCCAAAAACTGAGTGGCTTGCTTCTTTTCCTCTCGTTCACCATTTGAGTACATGGCACTCAACGCCGATTTAACCTGAGATAGTATTTCAGACATGGTTGCTTTCAGTTCCAATCAAACTCTTGTATGCTCTTTGATAGTATTGGAAGTTGACAGCACCTTTGATCTGTATTATGGATTACCTTCTGTCCTGGTTTAATAAAAAAAGTCGTTTTTTAAAGGTTGAATAACTGAGTTTCTTTTAATTCTCGTTTTTTTTTCTTTTTTTTTTTTTTTTTTGTAGGGTGTGTGTGTGACTTCTTCACCATTTGCCTTAAAGTTTTTTTTTTTACTTCCCTTCCTTGTGCACTGTTGGATCAATTGGTAGAAGATAGGATTACACAAAATTGATAGAATGCAATGCCCTACATTAATGAACTACTCAAGTTTATAAGAGTTCTAAATAAATGACATATAAGCAATTAGATATACCCATCATATGGACATGATGAGTTGTCGCAAACCAATTGAAATCGAAAGAAAAAAAAAAAAATTTGGCGCTAAAATAAAGCAAAATCAAAGTGAAAAAAGTAAACTGTAGAATAGCTAATAGAACAGAGAAATTACATTAAAAGAATATTATGGTAAAAATAAAATTAACAAACGAGTATTAAACTAATTAATTTGATTTTGCGACAACTGTTTAGTATATGAATATATAAATAAATAAAAAATTTTCTTTTCAGATTGATTAATATTATCTTATAACTACATCATGTCCCGTCCTATTGTTATCTCTGGACCTTCCGGTACGGGTAAATCTACGTTGTTAAAGAAGTTATTTGCAGAATATCCAGGGAAATTCGGATTCTCTGTCTCAAATACTACTAGACAACCAAGAGCTGGAGAAGTTGACGGTAAAGATTACCATTTCACTAGTATTGAAAATTTTGAAAAAGCCATTGAAGAAAACAAATTTATTGAATGGGCCAAGTTCTCTGGTAACTACTATGGTACCTCTATCAAAGCTGTTGAAGATGTTGCTACCACTGGTCAAACTTGTTTATTAGATATTGATATGCAAGGTGTTAAATCAGTTAAAAACACAAATTTAAATGCTAGATATTTGTTTTTAAGTCCTCCATCCATTGAAACTTTAAGAGAAAGATTGGAAGGTAGAGGAACTGAGACTCAAGATTCAATTGAAAAAAGAATCTCTGCTGCCGCCGCAGAAATGGACTACGCTAAAACTGGCGCTCATGATCGTATTATCGTTAACGATGATTTAGAAAAGGCTTACAAAGAATTCAAGGAATTTATTGTCACTGAAAACTAAATTGAATGATAACACTGGTATGTAAATTAGACTTAATCGCTGTTTATGGGGTTCCATTCAAGCGATTTCTTATTGAATAAATGATTTTAATTATGTTTCTTGTTGGTATGTTTATTATTCTAATCTTTTACGTGACTCGGGATTTTGTTCCTGGTTATAATGCGCGTTAGTTTTATTAATGTTTAACCATACGGGAGATGTATTTTTTTTTTTTTTTTTTGGTTCATATATTGCATTCATTGCAAATTATTACCATAAAAGCAAATTGAAACCCACATGTTTGTGAAGAAGATGCAAATTTCAAAGGTATTTTAGATTTGTCATTCATTTTTTATAAGTCTCATTATTGAAAACCCCCACTTAACCTTGAATGCACTTTATTTCTTTATTGTAACTTTAAGCGTATTTAACCTCACCGTTTACTGTCGTACTACCGATCGGATCAGTATTCTATTATGCAGGTGGCACTCTTTACTAAATGTGACTTAGTTTAATTTTTTTTGTCTAAACCTCATATTGCCATGAGTTCAGTTCCTTCCTCCTTTGATGGACTTCAAGATGAAGAGTAAGTGATCAAATTTTTTGTGTTTGTTGACATGTACTAACAGTTAGCGAAATGAATCTTATTCAAAAAATGCTTTTTAAGTGTAAACAACAACCTTTCGTCCCAATTGGAACTTTTGCAACGGTAGGAGCTATTATTTTAGCAACAAAGTCTATTAGAAAAGGTGATAGAGTCAAGACTCAGTTTTATTACCGTTTGAGAATCATGTTCCAATTGGGGACCATTGCCGCTTTGGTCATTGGTGGATACATGTACAAGACTGAAGAACTTAAGCATAAGATTACCAAGGAGGAGAAGTTGAGAGCAAAGGCTAAGCTTAGAGAAACACTTTGGATAGAAGAGTTGGAAAGAAGAGACGCTGAAATCCAAGCTAGGAAGAAGCAATATGAAGAGAGTAAAGGGGCCATTCAAGCTGCTGGTGAAGAAGCATTCCGTAAAGAAAAGGCAAAGGATCTGGAAAATTAAACTTTTTTGATCCATGACAGACAAATCGTAACCATTGTAAATAGATTAAAGATCAACAAGATTGGTAATGAAATAAATAAAATTATGAATAAATGAATGATCTAAACTATGCTAACTTGTTTTGTTTCTATCTCTCTCTCTATACCTTTGAAATGACTATACTTTATAGATTTTTTTCCATTGCTAAAAATTGAAATAGCATTGGCTCTCTTAGTTTGACTGTAAGTCATTTCCCATCTATAATAAGCCTCAATCTCGTTTCTGATTGTTTCAATCTTGTTATTCACTTCGTTGAACCATTGAGGATTCTTTAAATTATCTTTAAGCATTGAAATCCCGCTCTCAAGGCTGTTGAATTTTTGTCGACTAACTTCAAAAGTAGCATTGGGGATTTGATATACTCCATTTACACTTCCCACTCTACTTGTTTCAATGTCGGTAACAAGTATTGTTCCATGAATACTTGTCATCCATGCAAAATCAAGGTTCCAATTCAGAATACATACTTGTTCTAATCCAACAGTATTGCTGACATTGAGTCCTACTTTAATTGTTTCGTCAAACTGCTTCACTTCTCGTGCCCATTTTTCTATGTCATTCAATTCACCAGTAATTTCATCCATATGATCAAATACAACAAACTTGAAGTTATTGTTTAATTGTTCATGTAATGCTTCTTTTCCAAAATACTCAAATGTTTTCAATGGATCCTCTTCATTGTCTTTTGTCTCTACGACAATATCCTTTCTAGAAGTTTCTTGCGAGTCCTCAGCATTACTAATATATAAGATTTTGTTTTCCGATCCACAAATTGACTTGAGAAGTTCCAATTCCGAACCCTCTTTCAAGACAACCACATCTTTATTTTTTGCTCCTAAGATAAAACAAACATCCCTGTAAAAACTCTTGTTATTTGTGAGATTGGAATATTCAATATGATTCCTATAACATGGTACAGTGGCGTCATTACAATAGTCTTTAACAATGTCATGATTGAAAACATGAGTATTTGGTTGGGATTTATAAATAAATGATTGAAACGTGCTCTTCAAAAGTCTTTGCCTTTCCTTCTCGGGTAAAATGGGGAAGGATGGAGTAATTTCAGATGCTTCACGTTCTTTGACATGCCCATGTAGCATCAAAAGCCTATTCATTGAAGAACTCATCTAAATGTTGCAAAGATTTAACTTTTAATAAAGAATATATCTTCTCTAACCGAGTGAATGTTTAAGAAATTTCAAATTTGGTATTCAAATCCCAGTTTAAGGTACATATACTTTATACCAAGAAGATAAACTGGGTTTAATATTGGTTTTCAAGTGATATATGCCAGTTCCATCTTGAATCACTGCCATTTTTGGTTTCATCATGTCTCGTGATTTTGAAGATGCAGG
The DNA here is from genome assembly GCA_030581955.1 of Kurtzmaniella fragi. Taxonomy (NCBI): domain Eukaryota; kingdom Fungi; phylum Ascomycota; class Pichiomycetes; order Serinales; family Debaryomycetaceae; genus Kurtzmaniella; species Kurtzmaniella fragi. The sequence continues at coordinate 15,023 of JAKTWE010000023.1, forward strand.
AAGTTGCAACCAAATAGGTCAAGCCGAAATCATCCATCAGTCAAAGGTTTATATCATAATTCTTGGATTTTTAACTACTTGATTGCTACAATTACAAAACCTCTCCTCTACTTTACAATTTTATATTCTCTAATTATCAGCACCTGCAATTTTGTACTCTGTCAAAAATTGATAAATATCTTCCATCATATCGATAATACCATGATTACCCTCATGAGCATTACTGTTGATATTATTAGAATATACAGCCAGAACTTGAGATTGAATTTTAATCAAACCATCTTTTGAAACCAAATCACTTAATGTGATTATTAAAGAAGGTGAAAATTCACAATACCATCTATGATTCCAAACCAAGAGTTTAATGCAACATTCTAAAATTTTCTCATTGAGTTGACTAACAATTTTTGTATAGCTTTGTTGATTAGCTGATGTATTTGAAACAGTAGTAGATGATGGATTTGAACCGTTCTTGGTTATAATCTTACTTCTCTCCATTTGATAATATTTAAGCATTTCACGAGTAGACTTGGCAGAAAACCTTCCACTTAATGCATTAGCAAATGCAACTGATCCTTCTTTGAAATGTTTCAATCTAAATGCAATCAGACCTAAAATTTCCCATTCTAAAGTTGTTTTCTTGTACTCCATTTGTTGTGCTTGGAAATGTACAAATTCAGCTTGCCACATGGTATAAGCTCGTAAGTCTTCATACAATAACATGAACAAATTATCCAACCATCTTTCACATAATCTTTTCTTTTTGAATTCATTTTCTAAAGATTCTTTACTGTCTTTAGTTGGTGATTTAATTGCTAAAGTGGATGAAGCATCATCAACATTTTCTTCGCTATCATTAGAAGATTTCCCATTAGCTTGCTTTGATCCTATCTTATCTTTCCTATATTCTTCTTCCATAACGAAAACTTTGGCTCTGTATTTTAATAGAGCTTCCCAACCTGTTTTATTGACGATTTCAGTTAACAAATCATAAGATTTAGCAAACGTGGATTTCAAGTTGGCTGCTGGTAAGTTACTAAGTTGTGGATCTAAATTACGTTGTTCAAAAGAAATATCAGTACTTTGTAATTTAGAAACTTCTTCAAGAGTAACGTCAACTGGTGATGGTAAATGTAAATCTTCATTGGCATTTTTTAAAGGGACAACTCTTCTAAGTACATACTTCTCCTTGTGAGAATTCATTGGACAGGAATTTAAAGTTAATAAAGCATTTTCAAAATCATTCAACTTAGTATACACTGATACTAAACAACTCCAAGCTTTAAAATCGGAGGGTGATGATTTTACAGCCTGTTTGGCTAAATCAAGAGCTAGATCGTATCTTTTCTTCTTAATACAGAATTCAGTTTGCAATAATAATAAGTTGGCATCACGCTTATTGGTTTCAATCCCTTTATTCAATATTTGGACTGCTTTAATTTCTTCATCTTTAAGTAAATAAATTTGAGCAATCAAGGATATAACTGAAGGCTCAACTTTTTCTAATCTTCCTAAAACTTCTAACCCTTTATCATAAGATTGAGTTAATTGAATAGATCTAAGAAATCCATCAACTAAGTAATTGTTAATTAAAGTTGGTTGTGGAATTTCAACTCCACATCCAAGTTTTGGACCATCCCAGAAAAGCTTTTCAAAAGCATTTACAAAATTTTCCAATAATTCGCTTGAAGCCTTATTATTCCCGAATGGATAAAGTTTACGAACTTCAACTAATCCACCAATTTTATTATCATCATCATCATCAGGATCAATGAAACATCTGACAATGGAAGAAACAAAGGTTTCTTGCCATAATTTGTCCAATTCTTCTTCACTTATCTTATCCTGAATCATCTTACCATCACTGCTGACAACAGAGCTTTCAAACTTACCAGGAATATGAACGGTAACTCTCATATCAACTCTAGAGAAAGCATTATAAGTACAGTAGGTCAATTCAGGTACTTTCCAGTGTTTCTTTTCACCAAACCAATATTGAGACTTAGAGCTTATAAGTGTAGCCAAACCTTGTAAATTTGCTGCAATAGATGCTGAATTAGAAGTATCAACACCAGTGAAATTCAAAAATGTTCCAATTTCAGTATTTTTCTTGGAAGTGACTGATACTTTATGAATATTACAAAGATCTGCAGGTCCTAAATCTTGAAAACTGTGTAATCTAGAAGTTCTCTCAATTATGGAGAATCCAGGATATTCTTCTTTAGCTCTTTATGTTAGTATAATCATTGACGAAAGGAAATGGTGATCAAAAAATGGTGTCTGACGAGGATCATTTATGTGATTCTCGACGCATGAATCTCCAATTTCAACAACTCTAGTTGGTTACATACTCCGGGATCGACAGTAAGGTTGTCTGTAGCATTGTCGGTTACCTTGAAATCTGTATGCCTCCAATTGCTGAATTAAACACGTAGAAATATATTTAATGATTTGTTGTTCTAACCGTTTTAGTGTAGTGAATTTTGCGATGCACTGCACACAGTGGAGGTGTTCATAGCCTCCAGGAAGTTGACAAAACGAACAAATTTGAGAGTGAGAATGACCATGATTAAACAAAATTAAATAAGAAGTGTAGCTGGTAATTGCACCAGCGATTAACCTAACCCAAGAGATTGAGTGTTGATGCTAACTTTGGAGGGTTTTTCAAAATCTACAATTTAGATTTACTAGTTTATAATGATTTTTTTTTGTCTGATTTCTTTCCACTTTTAATTCCTAGTTAATACTTATACATTTCTATTAAACAATCTTATACTTTTTGCTTTTTTGAGTCAGATTCTTCTAATTCATCATCTATGTTATCCCAATCCTTTCCTGTCAAACAATACTTCTCAGGAGGTAAATTCAATCCCCATTTTGGAATCACTGGAGGAAGAGGCTTGGTATTTCTTTCCCGTGCTAATTCTAATAAAAGTTCTTTGGGTGGAGTAGGTTTGAATTGATAATTTGCTTTAGAGGCAATAGCTAACCTTATATCGTCAGTGTTTACAGTATTATTGTTGTTATTTCCTCCTGTAGTCAATCTCACATGATCGTTGTATTGAAGGGCATCTTTTAATATTCCTGTGGTGTATCCTAATAGTTAGTATATGAATGGAATTGGTAAAATTGGAAGCACAGAATTCCGGCTATAAGTCTAGGATCAATTTGAACTCAATTATTTAGCTTAATTCAATTTAATCTATAGCTCTAGATTATATCAAAACAGTATATAAACTGTTTATCAACAGTATCTGAAAAATGCCTTATTACTTACTATGAGCAAAATCCATGAGTTGTAAAGGGACGTGGTCCTGGTATGATTGGATCCCCTGGGTGGCAAAAATCAAGTGAAGCAAACGAACATCTCTGGGTACAACCGATTTAGAGCTCCCTTCCCCGTTCAGTGGTGGGTTATTGGCCATTTTAGAGGATTTGGCAGGAGAATGTTGTTATAGCAAAATGAGGTAACAAAGAAATTGATATACTGGTTTTTGTACCTGCACACATTGCTGGGTTAATAGGTCGGTCCCTCTACAGCTAAATATAAAAATAAAATAAATATAAATATAAAAATAAAAATAAACCAGAATCACAAACCTGCATCCATATCTTCACAGAGAGCCGTTTGACGTCTTTCACTTTAGCCCAATTCGTACCTGTACAAACGAGAAATGAGTTCGGAGCAGAAGGAATCGATTGTTTTAGAGTCTCCAGATTCTATGATAGTAGAAGCACCCAAGCATGAGCATATATTAAAGGAACCATTTGGATTCTTAAAGTCCAAATTTCCCCGATCCACACTACTCATTTTAAATCAAGACTTACAAGGAATTGCCGTTGAACACATTTGGGATCACACGGTATTCCATGTATGTGCAGATGGTGGAGCCAATCGATTGTATAATTATTTTAAAGATGACGAAACTACAAGACTGCAATATATTCCCCAATTCATCATTGGAGATCTTGATTCTTTGAAAGACGATGTCAAGGATTATTACCAAACCAAGGGCACAATAGTGATAAAACAACATACTCAATATGCAACTGATTTTGATAAGGCACTTCTGTTATCATCAATTTATTTCAAAGATGAAAAAACAAGAAGGTATCTTTATGAAACTTACAAAACAATGGATGAAGAGAACGAGATAGTAGAATATGCCAAGTCTATCACTGATGAAGATCCTATTTTCACTTATGTGGTAGGAGCTATAGGTGGTAGATTCGATCAGACTATAGGATCTATGTATCAACTATACAAACTCAATGAACTGCATAGTTATATTGATTTGTATTTTATAACCAATTGCGATATCATATTCTTATTACAGAAGGGGATAAACTATATTAAATATGATTCAAAAGCTACTTGGAACCCTCATGATAAAGTTCCAGTGTGTGGGTTACTTCCTTTGGGAAACACTGTGGTGACATTAAATACTTGGGGGCTCAAATACGACGTCCGCGACTGGGAAACTCAGATGATGACTCAAGTTAGTATAAGCAATGGTATATCTGGGGATACAGGGGTGATAATTGAAGCTAGTTCACCCATAGTGATGAATATTGTCACCAAAGAGCTCAGTTAGACTCGAAAAAAAAAAATGGTTAATATTAATTTAAATAAATATTTCGATATAATAAAATATAGGTGTGCGGATGTGGTGGTGGTGGTGGGTCAGACAGTACCTGCACACCGTCCATGAATCGGGTTGAAAAAAAAACGAGATTTCCAAAGATTCATCAAGGCTACCATGTTTCAAGGGTTGATAAACAGAGGGTTCTCCAGCATGAGAACCAGATTTGGAACTATGAGAGGCTTAAGCACCTTAAGTACCGGCATAAAAGCTGCTCCCAAGTTGGCCATGTTCCAGAACATGCCGTTAATCTCCCCATACAAATTCGTTCAACCATCTTTTGAAGTTGGAAACATCGCTACTGATTTAGATCCTCAAATACCAGAAGAAAATATCATATACACTGATTCTGTGCTTAGAAAAAGAAGATTGAAGATGAAAAAGCATAAGTTGAAGAAAAGAAGAAAGGAGCAAAGAGCATTAATGAAAAGACTTGGTAAATAGTTCACTGTATATAAAATATAACTTATTGAAAGAATAATCTTATTGTTTTATGTAAAAATATGGGGTTTCATTCGAGAAATTCAAGAGGACGACTTTTGAATATCAAATGCGTATACATGACCAAGGTTTATATCTAGAAATTGTTGCTTGTTGTATCATATATGACATATCCTCTGATTTCAATTCCGGTAATCAACTTTTTGAAAAACCTCTATTTTTTTTTTTATCCTTTACTATACTATCATCTTAGAATGAGTACCATTACATTTGTCACTGGGAACGCTAATAAGCTCAAGGAAGTAGTAGCCATATTAGCTGATGGATCGGGCCAATCTAATGTGGGCAAGTATACCATCACTAATAAAGCCCTTGATCTCGATGAGTTGCAAGGCACCATTGAAGAAGTCACCATTCACAAAGCTCAAAGTGCTGCTCAATTAATCAATGGCCCAGTGCTTGTAGAAGACACATGTTTGGGATTCAATGCCATGAACAACTTGCCTGGTCCATATATCAAATGGTTTGTACAAGCAATTGGCTTGCAAGGTCTTGTTGATATGCTTTACAAATTTGAAGACAAAACTGCTAATGCCATTTGTACTTTCGGATATTGTGAAGGGCCGGGAGCTGAAGTCATATTGTTCCAAGGTATTACAGAGGGAACTATAGTTGACAGCAGAGGACCTACGAACTTTGGTTGGGACTCTGTGTTTGAACCTTTGGGCTATAAGGAAACATATGCGGAGATGGATAAGGCGTTGAAGAACACTATTAGTCATAGATTCAGAGCATTGAAAAAGTTGAAGGAATATTTGACCAACCAATAGATGGTGAGTTTTTATATAGAAATAAGATGTTTAGAATCATGATCAATGTATTAGCCTTCAATTACGGGTATGTAAAGAAACGTAAAAGAAGTAACCTTAAAATTGAAGAAAGACAAACATGTGAATCATATCTGGCTTACTTTGATTTTTTTGTACAGCATTTATTTTTTATATTTCGCTGGAAAATACAATTTTTGTTTAAAACATCATTAAATTGCGGTGGTGCTTAATTGAGATCACGAATGTAATGGATAGACGAAAGTCAATCAAGAGGATATATAACAAGCTTTAAAGAGTTCCACAAACACTTTATATACAAATTTCGATTACAAGCTGAAAGACAAATTCAAGTCAATTTTGAATGAATAAGCTTCTGTATCACTCATTAGTGTGTTGATATTATGCTCACTAAATAAAATGTAAACAATCTAATCTATGTACTTTCTTATTTCTACTTATTGAAAAATACCCTTAATCTTCCCCATGAAACCCTTTTTCTTCTTGCTTTGACCATCATTCTCTGAATCTTTGGCTCCGTGACTCAGAATTGCCATCAAATTCACAGGCCCGTCGCCTTGTTGACCAGCTGATGTTTGACTATTTCTAGACTTGGTTTGTGAAACTACATTACCAAAACCTCCTCTCCCCACGGAAAACGATTTGTTGGATGTAACGGCATACAAGTCATTTTCTCTATCACGGTCAGAAGATCCATCCACGTCTTGTAATTTGCGAGTCAAGTCCTTGTTATTATTCTTAACCATGTTCCCAAACCCACCTCGGCCAGTGGTCACCACTTCGGAACTAAGTTGTGGGGTATGTGATCCCTGTGGTACAAGACGAGGTGAAGGACGTTCATTAGATGACTTAATGTTACCTGCACCACCTCTCCCAGTCAGATAAAATACTTTTTTGTCTGAACTAGTTGCTGAAGAATTAGATTTGACTGACTTGACGGTTTGTAAATGGCTGGCATCATGGTTTTCGCTGGTGGTGGTTTTAGAGTCCATGATGTTTCCAGCACCTCCTCTTCCGGTACTATAAGGCATGTTGTTGGTTTATATTTCGAAATATGTCGTTGAATATACTTTATGAAAGATGAAGTAGCGTGCTATAAACGAAAGGAACCACTTTTTAAATATAAAACTGACTGTTTGTAGTTGATTAAAATTATCCCTACTGCCAAGGCATTTTGCTATGAGAAAGCTGCACGTGATTCGGGTAAACTACAAATTAGAGTAGATATTTTTTGATCTTAATAATTAATATATGTGGTATTGATTGAAAGATAAGGAATCACTAGATAGTGGTGGATGATATCTGTGATATAAATTCAATGAAATTGGATTTAATTCATGTAATATTGGTAAAATGTCTACAATCTTCTATCCTTCTCTTTAGAATGATTATGTGGGGCACAGAATTTAACCGTACATACCCACTCCATATGCCGTATACATTATTATTATTATTATTATTATTATTATTTATTATTATTATAATGTTATTTTACTCCGAATCGATTTAAAGTTTGGTGCCGAAGACAAAGATTATTCATGTAACTAATAGTGAGATTCTTGGAAGTCGATAAGCCAAGAAGGTATCAACATGACCTTTTTTTCTTCGACATTGTAAGCAATGAAGTGTAATACTCGAATCTTAGTTTCTTAACTTAGACTTTTCACATTACATCTATTTTCAACAAATATTGTTGCTTTTACACTCATTTATCTAATACATTCTGAAAAACTTCAAAATCGTGTTTTTATATAATTCTTTATGCAGAAGTTGATTAAACCAAACAAAAAGAATAAAAAGGTGGTTTAATTATGATATCGCTTCAAGGAATATGAAACACTAAAAATCTAGTGTTGTCGCAGCAAATAGTTGAAAAGCTTTTTAGCAAGTTCTCAGAGATATGATCTTCTTTTTAAAGAAGGTGACCTCGGTTCTTTAGCGAATTAAAGTATTTAATGTTGATGATGAAATAATCAAAGCCAAAGTATATGTACTTGGTTTTTTTTTTAGATTATTGGGTATGAAATTATCAATCCAACATTAAATTAGTTGTGAATTTTGATTCTCTAGGAATCCATTCAAAAGGTTAATTAACTTTATAGGATCCACCTCAAGTCAATTTTAGCCTAGAGAATCTATTCAGAGCATCTTCACATAAAGTTGTCCCGTCAAATGTAGAATACCTAATTTCTTTTTTAGCAGGATCTTGAAATCTAGTTATAAACATTAAAGCACCTCGAAGTTCTTCATTGGTGTTCATCTCATCTTCAATACCAAGGAAATGATCCAGAGGATATTTTTCTTTAGAAAGATCTAAACCATTTTTTTTATTGGTTGGTTTATCTGGAACAGGAGGAGGCAGTTGACTTCTAATATTAAGTTTTTGTAAAGTTTGCTCATCGATTCTGTTTATAAAGCTCAAATTATTTTCAAGATCTATATCATCATTTCTCTTCTTCAATAAACTTAAACTATTACTTGAATCAAATTTTTTTGGAGAGGCTCTTTTGAAAAAATGTTTGATAGTAACTATTGGATTTCTAGATGTTTCTTCACTTGAATCTCGGCTGCTTTTATTAACTACCGTCTCTTGAGAATCTTTTTTCAATAAACGTCTAATCAGTTTTTTTCTTGATACAAGACGTGGTCCAGCCATAATCACTGATTTTGGAGCATAATAATTTTCATCCACTGGTGGCTCAGGTTTGAAGGCATATCTTTCAATATTTGCCAAAACTGGAGATTCAGCTTGAGGAGGAACTGGTGGTTTTTTCACTGGAATGTAAAGATCTTGTAAATCTTTATTGTTTATTTCAGTGTTTTGTTGTTCTTGATGATGCAGCAGCAGCAGCAGCAGCACTTGTTGTTGATCTTGTCGTGTTTGCAAGTGCAGATGCTGGATTTGTTGGTATGGGTGGTGTTGGGTTTGTTGCAGTTGCTCCCTTTCCATTTGCGGCCGTGTACTGAAAAACAGATACTGGGTGAATGCTGGTGAAGTTGGGTCTATAGGAGATCGATTGTTTCTTTGATCTTCAAATTGATAAATCAGTCTAGGAGAATCGAAAAATGAAAGATGAGCGGGTCTGGTCTTAGAATTATCATCCAATTTTGCTAAAGGGGTATGAATATTGTTGGTCCGTCCTTTGAACCTTTTCTGAGGAGGTTGAAACATTTGTGATAATGTTCTTCTTTTTCTTTGGGATACCTTGTCGCTTTTATTTGAATCAAATGTTTCAAATCTGTTCTCTTGATATGTTAAATCCGGCATGACGCGTCGATTCATTGGCAAACTCCTTTTACTACTTGAAGTATGTATCTGTAAAAAATTGGTGGTTGAATCCACACAAACACTTGAACATTCTTTTTTTTGCAGCATTCAGATCTCAAACAGCACATGTTCCTGCATTTAGACTCTGAATCAGGGGATTGACAAAGGCGAAAAAGAAATTGTTGCAGGCAAGTTTTGCACGTTCATGCAAGAATTCAGTTTTAGAAAAGAAACAGGAGTTCACAGAAACGAAACACTGAACAATGTATTTTATTCTATTATGAAAGATTTTGATTATTATTGAGAACATAAACGAATCTTTGTGATGTGATTAATCTTACTGCGTCTTCAGATGCTTACATTCAAACGTTGTTGTGAATCATTCCACATTTAAGTTTAGTTTGTAACAGTTTGAATGCGCGAAGTAATTCGTGATACGATACAAGGAGGGGGTAAAAGGGGAATTTTGGAAAAATTTAAATTTGCGAGTCTACATTATTTTAGAACTGAGTACATTTTTAACACTTAAGTTGAAACATATCATTCCTCTTAATGCAAGGATAAATAAACTTGATTATTGATTTGATACTGGGTAATATTACAAGGTCCAATCGAAAATAAGTGTCATTAATAGATATTAGTAGAAAATAAATGGGAGGAGATGATAATAATAATAATAATAATTTTAACAATAATCTAGTTTTGATCGTATATTACCAATCGGAATGGGTGGTGAATGTAATGAGGTGAGAAAACAAACAAACAAATTCAAAATACACGTCAGATCATAACAGATGAGGTGTGAGATTAAAACACGTAAAATGGCCCGCAATTAAAATTCCGACCACATCAGGTTTGGAAAGAGATTAATGCAATTACATGATAACCAAAGTTCCAAAAACATGCATAGGACTACCGACTCTTACTGATCAGAAGCGTGCACAGGAGTATTGAAATTCACTGATAATTAATATGCGAAAAAAGTGAATATTTATCAAGCATTCGAGAATCACTTGGAAAGCATCCCTTGAACCAATCACCTTAACAAATTTAAAATAATGTACTAGAATCAAGAGTTAAATAAATAAATTGTTGGCAAATCACTACTTGGTATATTTGATTCCTGGATGTCTTGTGCTAACAGATTAACGTTTAATCTGTCAATAATAGTTATTTCTATCACCTAGAATTTTTAGATGGACTATAATATTTTTTGACTTATTTTTAATTTGACATCGAAGCTAGTGTCAAAGTACATTTAATAAATTTCTCAGTAAATTTGGTCTAATTCTCCTTGATTCTTATTTTAATTTTAGTTCCATTTCTGAATTCTAATTCTTGATCAAATTCAAATTCTAATTCAATTTTCCTTACTACACACAATTCCTAATTTACAGACTCAACTCATAAATTATTAACATACATCAAACTAATATAAAAACTTTTAACAAACTAATTGGAATTTTCAACTTCTTCTTTCAATGCTTGGTTCATTTTACCAAATTCAATTTCGGTGTCGCTTACCAAGCCAGGCATCATTGCAAAAAAAATTCCCTTGAAATCCTCAGATTGAGTGAATTCAGTGACTTCCTTACCATTAACAGTTTTAGGAGTGAATTGAAAATGGTGAATACCACTAGCAACGAAATCAAATAAAAATGTACCTTTCCACTTGAAAACATCCTCATCTATTTGTGTAATAAAAGGAAGGAATGTCTGCTCTTTTCTATCCCCAATCTTCATTACAACTTCCATTTGATTTCCAACTTCTACTTTCTTATTATCAATAACTTGAATGTGCTTAAAAAAAGGATTCCATTTAGTATGGCCCGGGAAATAGAAAAAAACCTTTTTGACTTCTGCAACTGGTGCATTGATGGTAATAGTCGAAGAAACCATGTTTAATTAATTCAATTGACTAATAAATCTTCGAATATATGAATGTATGAATTAGTTGTCAATAGTTTTATAAGGAATTATTGCGAATTATATATATATATATATATATATATATATTTATTAAACCTACATTAGAAAACGATTTACGGAGGAGGAGTTAATTAATTGATTACTTATCAATTCATTTCAGACACCGATTTACGAGAAATTATTAAAGATATACGCCACTCACAATTTAGGCAGGTTTTATCTGCCGGATAAGAACAAAAAGAGTACAGTTGCAAATCTTCTACGCCACCCAAAATTAAAATAAGAAGGCTACTCCGTACACCACTATAGTTCGTATATTTCTCGCAATATAAATACTGCACATAATTTACAGTTTACAATCCAGCATATAATCGAGCTTTGGCCTCTGCATACAATTGCAAGGGCTGTGACACGTGTATCTAGTGACTGCTGAATTTTATGAAAATTTTTCCTACACACTGTCTAACTCTCCTAGTCGCACTATTTGCCTATAACCAATTTCTAGACTTATTCTCAACAAGCAAAATGGGTATGTTTGACCGAAACAACGACATAACAAGACCAGTTTATGTCATAAGATGATACGAGAGTAGTGAATACATGATAACATTTACTCCATCCCAATATGGAGCAAGTCTGCCTTCCAGATTATTGACCTTTGTCAATTTTCCCCTTTCCACCCTGGTTGACTTGAATTTGAAACGTAGAATTTTTTCACTGCAATCATTCATCAAAATAATCATTTTAAGATTGATTTACTAACAATATAGGTAGAGTTATTCGTAATCAGAGAAAGGGTGCTGGTTCTATCTTCACCTCTCACACCAGATTGAGAAAGGGTGCTGCCAAGTTGAGAAACTTGGATTACGCCGAACGTCACGGTTACGTCCGTGGTGTTGTTAAGCAAATCATCCACGATCCAGGTAGAGGTGCTCCATTAGCCAAGGTTGTCTTCCGTGACCCATACAAGTACAAGTTGAGAGAAGAAACCTTCATTGCCAATGAAGGTGTTTACACTGGTCAATTTATCTACGCTGGTAAGAAGGCTTCTTTGAACGTCGGTAACATTTTACCATTAGGTTCTATGCCAGAAGGTACTATTGTCTCCAATGTTGAAGAAAAGGTCGGTGACAGAGGTGCTTTAGGTAGAACTTCCGGTAACTACGTTATCATTATTGGACACAACCCAGATGAAGGTAAGACCAGAGTCAAGTTACCATCTGGTGCCAAGAAGATCATCTCTTCTGACGCTAGAGGTGTCATCGGTGTCGTTGCCGGTGGTGGTAGAATCGATAAGCCATTGTTAAAGGCTGGTAGAGCTTTCCACAAGTACAAGGTTAAGAGAAACTCTTGGCCAAAGACCAGAGGTGTTGCCATGAATCCAGTTGATCACCCTCATGGTGGTGGTAACCATCAACATATTGGTAAGGCTTCTACTATTTCTAGAGGTGCTGTCCCAGGTCAAAAGGCTGGTTTAATCGCCGCCAGAAGAACTGGTTTATTACGTGGTACCCAGAAAACTCTGGATTAAATTATTTACTCTTAGGAAATTAACAAGTAAATATTTAAAATGTGTGAAGGTGTGGGGTTTGGTCTTCATTAATATATAAAATGAAAGAGAGCAATATAAAACCTTATAATAAATTTTATTATGTATTATCTTACTTCTTTCTCTGTTTTAAAGCAAATCATTAATGTATTTAGCAAAGTCTTGACACAGTTTCAAATTTTAGTTTTAGTTTTAGTTTTATTTTTCAATTTTCATTATTTTGCGTTTTTTAGTTAGCAATTTAATCAGATTCATTCAATTATGAACTAATAATTTCGGATTCATCATGATGTTCTTCAGTTTCTACAGAACATTGACTCTTATTAGCCGCAGATACAACTTCGTCAATTTTGCTTTGAAATGCAGGTCTCATATTCAATGGTCTTCCATTAAATTTCCTTGTTTGCAATTCTTGGATAATTTCTGTAACGTTGTTAGTATCGTCAATTGTAACTAAAGCACATCTGGTTTTAACGCTAAATGATAAAGACCGGGATCTTCCCTCAGAGGCTCTATTTTGAAACAAATATATAGTATTAGCTTGATAATCCCCAAAAAACTCTCTAATTTCTTCAGAAGTCACTTTGTATGGAATTTTACTGATAAAAATAGTATTTTCAGATTCCTTTGGTTTTAATTTAGATTTATTTTCAGTTGGATTTGGTTTAACAAATTTGGAATAAAAATATGGGGTTTCATATCTTTTCACTAAAAGAACTCTATTTCGAATAATAGTCTTATTTGTTTCTTCAATTGCTTTGTCAACATCTTCATGAGTTTTAAATTCAATATATGCTATACCTAAAGGTCTAAATTTGGAAGTCTTGAAAAATCTCACTGTGTATGTTGGGATAATTGTTGAAACACTATTCGTTAGTAAAAATCATGCTAAAACTAAACCATCTTTGCAATGGCTTGGTATACTTACATATTATAACTTTGAAATATCTCTTCAAGTTCTTCCTCTGTAGTATCATAAGGAAGATTTTTAATATAAACTCTGGGTTTATAGTTTCTAACTTGTGTTTCAACTATTTGTTGTTGATCAACTAGTTCAGGACTAGTAAGTGGACTACCACCAGAGTTCACCAATTCTTCATTTAAGTGGGAATGAATAGATGATGCATCTTTAATATTATTCATTGCTTCACTGGTCAAATCAGTTGACTTATCTGCCATGTTTTCACCTTCTCCTCCCTTTTCATTTGATGTCATTTTTTCTTCCTGCTGGTGATCTGCCTCGGTAGTCAGCTCATCTTCTTCGGCATTAACATACACCTTGACATCAATTTTCTTCATTGATGGTTCAATTGACTCTTGTATACTTGATTCAGACATACTCTTCTATATTAAACTATTGTTTGTAACAAAAAATGGGAAGGGGTAAAATATAAACAGAGGTAATTTTTTTTGCAGCAATTCCATATGGGGCAACGAGGGAAAAAATATATATTTTTAAAATAATCACCTGCCAGTTTCTTTTACAAGTTATTAAATCGAGTGGGAGAGTAACTACAAGTTTCTATAGAAGCTTAATATTATACCGTTAGACTAAACAATTATATTATTTATTTCTTTTCAGCACGGGCGGCAGCCAAGGTTCTAGCGGTACCGTGTAAAGCGTATCTGTGGTTACGCTTGAACTTAGCGTCAACACCCTTTAATGAAGGGTACTTGTTAGACTTAGGCTTCTTAATACCGTTCTTGTGAGCCTTCTTGGTTTGGTTGTGGGCGGTGTGATTCTTAGACTTGGACATCTGAATTGTTAGTATTATATAGAAAAGAATTAGTTGAAGTTTGAAGACATCGATAGGTATCAGTTAAATAAACAAGGAGGAGAACAAGGAGGTAATGGTGGAAAAAAATCTTTGCGGAATGAGTGACAATAAATTTTTTGAGCACTGTAGAAAATAGTTCATGATTAAGTCAGTAATGTGAACGCCAACCCGGCCAGTCACTATTAAATGATCGTGTTCTAGACCTATGACAATCAATACCATTACAATTCGATTAAAAGGTTCATTATTATCGAGGATTGAATCTCATTTCCAGTGCCAAATTTTCTCAATATTTAAAATGTGAACATAAACAAAGCCCTTCATGGATTACGAGGTTTCCTTTGCTTTAAATGTCAACTCACAAATTTTCTCATAGTTTCTATTACTCTCGACATCATTTGGTGATCTTAATCTTTTATTGCCTTGATGGTAAATCGTCCATTCTTGATCAAATAATATCCATGCAAAATACTCCATTATCCTAGAGTGTCGGGGGTATTTCTGCAGAATCTAGTTCATATCCTTCCTCTTATGATACATCTATCGTTTCATCAACTTTCACTATATTTATGGTTCCCATGGTGGTACATACTTTTAATGAAGACTATATCGTAAAGGTAAAAATGAAATATTCTTTTACTGAAGTGTTCGCAGTAGTTGGTTTCCTGCACCGTGCGAGGTTAAGAAAATAGGTGAAAATTTTATTGAAAAATATATGACATGTGATTTGTAGGGCTAAGCCCTACAAACCTATTTGCAATAGATGGGGGGTTCAAAAGCTGTGTCAATCTGTATGCAGTACGATATTGAAATTCATTTACGTTATACCATGACATTTATTCAATCCACGATTTGATAACTTGTTATCGTTCTTTGACAGTAATTTATTCAGAGAAGCTACCCAGTATTCAATTAATCAATTATTCTTTTATTCTTTCTTGATATTTTAACTAAAAAGAAGTTAAAACTATTTAAATACTATACATTTTAAACTTGAGAGACGGTTGGAGTATTCTCAATAGCCTTGGCCTTCTTAGCGGTCTTGGCTTGAGATTTAGCACCCATGATACCACCTCCCCAGTGTCTTCTGGAATCTTCGTACTTTTCAGTGAAGTTGGCGTCAATGGTAGAGACTAACTTAGCTAATTCAGCTTCATCAGCGGAAGAAACTTCAGTTAAAGCAGCAACTGAAGAAGTCTTCTTGTGAACTAAAGTACCTAATCTAGCCTTACCCTTAACAACAGCGTAAGGAACGCCCATCTTTCTACAAAGGGCTGGTAAGAAAACAACCAATTCAATTGGGTCAACATCGTTAGCGATGAGAACCAACTTAGCCTTCTTGTTTTCAATTAAGGAAACCACATGGTTTAAACCGTACTTAACAACAACAGGCTTTGGAGAAGCATCCTTAGCAGACTTACCTTCGGCGATAGCGGCAGCTTCCTTAGTTAATCTTTCCTTCTTCTCAGAAACAGTTTCTGGTCTGTACTTGTTAAATAATTTGAAAGTTTGAGCAGCAGTATTTCTATCCAAAGTGTTTTGGAATTGAGCAATAGCTGGAGGAACTTTCAATCTTAAAGACAAAATTTTCTTTTGTCTTTGTAATCTAACGTATTCTGGCCACTTAACAAATCTAGACAAGTTTCTCTTTGGTTGAACAGCTTGACCGATACCAAAGTTCTTAGGAGTGGCATCAACCAAAGGGTTCTTAGAAGAGGAACTAGTGGTAGACTTGGAGGCTAATGGAGCTTTAGCAACTTTTTTGGCAGGCTGTGTCATTGAGTTAGTCATAAAAAGGTGTTCTCAAAATAAATGTCAACGAACAAATCCATAATTATAAACCAGCTCTACAGTATCTTAAAATACTCAGCCTGTGCAACAAGTCATGTATACACATTTCTAAGACATTTCAGGTGAAACTAAAACATAATAATCAAATCCAATTAATCAATATA
The DNA here is from genome assembly GCA_030581955.1 of Kurtzmaniella fragi. NCBI lineage: Eukaryota > Fungi > Ascomycota > Pichiomycetes > Serinales > Debaryomycetaceae > Kurtzmaniella > Kurtzmaniella fragi. Next base: position 31,434 of record JAKTWE010000023.1, read on the forward strand.
ATCAGTTAAATAATAAAAGTGAATCAAACAAAAGGTCTAAGATTCACCTTAGTGTCTTCTACTAAAAATTTAAAGCAATAACTTTTTAGAACGAAAGGGCATAACATTCATTGTGCACAACAAAGATATATGAAGGCACTGGAAAGAAGGTTTATGCTGATTCAAGTCGAACAAAGCTTAAAACATACCATAATAAACAGTTATAAATTCAGTGTTAGTGATGAAAAGAAAAAGAAAATTTTTTCAATGATTTTCATTAAATGTGAGAATTGGATCAGAATTTTTTGGGAAAAGGAACAAATACGAGTGATGAAATATACGCGCCATGACAAAATAAACTGCGACATACATTTAGATATATTAAAGTATTGACCACTTCAAAAACAATTAAAGTGATTCGATATTTCAGCAAGCAATAAGTTCTATTGAAGTGAAAATGATATAGATTTGATCATTTAAATTGGGATGGATTTTGAGTTTAATTCCAAGACTTTATTTCAGAATTTTCAACTTTAGTACTCATAAATGTAGAGGATCTGAAATCGAAATAATAATGCGGCTAAATATTCACTGTGATTGTTCTATTATTGAATATAGGATATGCAACATATTTAAAATATATTAAGCCTCTATTGCAATTATACTTTTTTATTGTGAATATTTGCGCTTGTTATCCTATCTCAATGTACGACTGACTAGATTTTACCGAAAATCAGCAGGATTTATGATTTTGTGTTGCAAATAGTGTTTGTTAAAACCATCGCGGACATGATTTTTCCCAATCAGTTATTTTACCTGCGATTACATTTTCTACTAGTAAATTTATAAATCTTTAAAGCTTAATAATCTTCTTTACTAATACCCCAATGAACGGCCTTCTCATTTTGTAATAAATGATATTCAAAGAAGTCATGTTAAATGCCTATAAATTTCATCACCAAATCTTTTTCAAATCCTCTTTCTCTCTATAAATTCATTCACATATCTATATTTGTTCGTTGATGATGGTTCGCAACCATGAACAGCCAGTCAAGAATTTAAATTTGGCAAATATGACCCAACGAGCCTGCACGCAGGCGGCGCTTAAGAAACACCCTTATTTTTCTTTTAAATAACCATCTACATACAAACCAAAGAGTAACATAATTGATGGTTTTTGGTCTTGTTTACGAGCTTTCCAAGGCTCATGGGTCAAGCTCTGTACGTACTTCCATTTCAGGAGTTTTAGGATCCACTTCGTAAGTATTTACCCCATTGATATGTTCTATCATCTACATTTTTTATCAACCGATTATTAACCTCCTAGACTTGCGTGTTGGATAGTCCTCCTTATGCCTCAACTCATTGAACAATGGAGAATGAAATCAGCAGAAGGGATTGCAATTGGATTTATTTCCATTTGGTTCTTGGGTGACGTTTTCAATCTTATTGGTTCTATTTGGGCTGGTCTTTTACCTGAAGTTGTATTCTTGGCCATTTGGTTTTGCTTTGCTGATTTCCTTATGATTGCCTCATACATGTATTATACTTATATGTTCAAAAATCATCATCGTAAAAGCACCTCTTCTTCTCGTGAACTGGCTCCTTTATTGAACAGAAGAAGATCTTCCACTTTAACTGATATTGCTTTGGAACCTGAAGAACATGGTACTTTTGTTAAATATGTTTTACCAATTCTTTTTGTTATTTTTGCCGGTGTTGGAGGTTACTTTGTTTCTACAAAGCCAAACCAACCAGGAATTGATGACCCTATCATTCCTCCTCCAGAAATCGAATTTGGTCCACAATTGATTGGATACATTTCCGCGTTTCTTTATTTAGGAGCTCGTATTCCTCAAATTATTCAAAATCATAAAAGAAAATCGGTCGAAGGTTTATCTTTATTATTCTTTTTGTTTTCAACTTTTGGAAACTTAACTTATGCTGGCCAAATTTTGTTTTACCGTAGTGATGAACAATACATTTTATTAAATTTGAGTTGGTTATTAGGCTCATTGGGTACTATTTTTGAAGATAGTATTATTTTCTTACAATTCTATATGTATAGAGATCATCGAGAGACTATAGATACTTAAATTTAGATACAGATTAAACTTATGTGTAAAAAGATGTAAATGTATATATATATATATATATATATATATATATATTGGTTAATAATATTTAAAACGACTTTTATCTCCTAATATAATATTAAAATTATAATAATATCAATAATTTACTAACTGATTTAACTGTCTTATCTATCTATGGATTAAAGTCTGCTAATTGTACATCCTCTTTAGAAGCATCAATGTCGAACCCGTCGGCATCAGACCAATCGACTTCAATGCGCCTTAACCCGGTCATATCCGTATTTTTAAGAATATCATCTCTTTCCTTTGCCCATGCATTTTGAACATCTTGGAAAGCTTCTCCCCAAACTTTGTCATACACCTTTCTAATTTTGGCTTCTTCCTTTTGTCTAACTTCTTCTAATGCCATCCATTCCATATGTTTAAGATCATCAGAAGATGGTTCATAAATATGCCATATAACATAATGTGGTAAACCAACAACAGAATAACCCATTCTTTTAGATAATTTTCCAAAAGCTTCAGTTTCAGCATGTTTTTCAAAGGAAAAAGCAGGGAAATGAGATCCAGATCGAAAAACTTTCGCCTTGGTTAAAATTGAAACACCTCCAATACCATCTAAATCCATTTCAACTTCTGGATCGCCATAAGGATCTCTTAAATATGCTAAATGAGGTCTCCATGTTTGATATTCTACATAACCTTCCACAATACAGGCATCTTCATCTAAAGTTTCAGCCAACTGTAAACCACCATCAGATTCTGCCCAAGAGTTCAAATCATAAGGTTGTTGATTTCCTAACCAGTCTGGTAAAGGTCTCCAAACGTTAGGTACTATGACGTCTTTATCATGATGCATCAAATCTTCTAAAACTGTTCTAGGTACAGTTTCCACGTCTGCATCTCTCCAATAAACAAATGAATGATATGGTTTGATAGCCACGGTCCAAAGCCAATTTCTTGCTCTAGCCATCAATTTACGACGAGGGCCTTGAGCTGCAAAACCATGCCTATCAGAAAAACCTTGACCAATGATTTGACCAAAATCTTTTTCAAAAATTTCAATTTCTCCAAAATGCATCGATGGATCTGGATCATTTTGAATTCGTTTTAAATGTGTATTAAGTGATCCCATAGTATCATCTGAAGAATCAGAGACCAAGAAAGCTAAATCAATCAAATTATGAGGATAACTTATATTTTTCATATGACTGAAAAACATTGGTAAATGAGCTTCAGCATCTCTTAATGGGACACAAAAAAGTACTCTTTCATCTCTTTGCCAACCATCAGGTGAACCTTGATAGTTTTCAAGATCGAAAAATGTCACTCCTGGAGTGTTATTAAAATCGGGTACATAATTCGTAGTAATATTCCCTATCATTAATCTAACAATTATGAAAAATGCAAAAAGTACAAAAGCACCAAAGACTTTGAATTTATTTTGATTCAATAGAACCCGAGCATCCTTACCTCCTCTATGATGTTAGTATTTAAGATTTTAAGATGAAAAATTTGTATTGGATTTCAATGATTGGCGTCCAAAATCAAAGTGTTGACAATCGAGATTTCAACAAAGAATTGAAAAAGATTGGGTATGACCGCCTGGTTAATACATACGAATTCTCCATATTTGTACCCATGTTAATCGTCCGCCACGTATAGAATAGAAAAGTTATTCAGAACGGACTGATAACGGTAGTAAGGAGTTTAATAAAAAAGGGTGGTGATGAATAAAACGATTTTAAAAAACCCAAAAATTGATTTAAAATAGAAATTTCTTGTTTACACTTTCAAATCTGTGCAGTACTGGACTATAAGGAGAGAAGAGAATTTTTTTTTCTTGTTAAAATTGTGAAAATAGTTAACAATTGAATCTATATGCAGAGCGTCATATTAGATGGACGCGTTACGTCAAATTCGATTCAATTTAGCAAATAAGACAAAAAACAAAAAACAAAAATATAAAAAAGATAAGAAAGATGATAATTACAAAGAAGTGAATTAAAGGACAAAAAGGAATATTAAGAAGTATTAATTGAAGTGATTCATTTTGAAAAATTCAAACAAAACGTAAGATCCGATCTTCAAATGTAAAATCAATTTTTACCTGACCTTTTTGTTTGATTCAAATATAATAAGTGTTTATTTTTTGCTTTACTTTTCTTGTAGGAGTCAAGGAAAAATCTTTTCCGACTCACAGTTTTAATATTTTAACTTAACATTAATTGTCTGCACTAGCTTCTATTGAGGACAATAAAGTTGAACGATAAAATGCATATTTTGCACAATAAAAAAATTGAATTATTTTCCTACCTTTGCTTCTTTGTTCGAATCCATTCAATGTAGTTTCCCCTTATAAACGTTTTCCGTCCCCTGTCCGCTTCGCTCAGTATTATTAAATAATTTCCGACCTATTTTAAGTTGGTTTTATCATTCAATTTTTTTTCTTTCTTTTCATGTTTTCAATTAATATGAGATGTGTATAAAGTAGATCTAGTTTCCAGTTGTCTCAGTCTACAATTCATTGGGATGCAAGGGTCTTTGTGCCACTTTATTGTTAGAGTATTAGGTATCGATCAACCTCAACCACTTTTGTATCGTTTGTGCTAATGTGTCGATTGTTTAGTTTGAATCCTTCGTATCATTTACACCGGATATCGTTGACTTTGCTTCTGACCTTGATTGTTCCAAATGTTTAATATTTCGAATTCTCATTTTTAATCTCTAATGTTATTTTCATGTGTTTTGTCCTATATTTTCCTGTCTCCAAACACCACTTCTTCTCACAACAAACATCACTGCGCGCCGCACGTTTGATCCATCTTTATTTACATTTTTTTGCCATTTTAATAATATGACATTATGAAGGTGGACGAACTCATCATAGATGGTTTCAAATCATACGCCACGCGTACCGTGATATCAGGATGGGACCCACAATTCAATGCTATTACTGGTTTGAACGGGTCCGGGAAATCCAACATTTTAGATGCCATTTGTTTTGTTCTTGGTATCGCCTCCATGACTACAGTGAGAGCTCAAAATTTACAAGATTTAATCTATAAAAGAGGTCAGGCTGGTGTGACCAAGGCATCTGTGACTATCGTGTTTGATAACAACGAACCTCTGAAATCTCCCATTGGGTTCGAAACCTTTCCTAAAATCAGTGTTACTAGACAAATAATTCTTGGAGGGAATTCTAAATACTTAATCAATGGTCATAAAGCTCAACAACAAACAGTTTTAAATTTATTTCAATCAGTTCAATTAAACATTAATAATCCAAATTTTTTAATCATGCAAGGTAAAATTACCAAGGTTTTAAATATGAAACCTGCTGAAATCTTATCACTTATTGAAGAAGCTGCTGGTACAAGAACTTTTGAAGAACGAAAAGAGAAAGCTCAACGTACAATGGCAAAAAAGGATAGTAAATTGACTGAAATTCGTAATTTATTAAATGAAGAAATTGAACCTAAATTAGAAAAATTAAGGAATGAAAAGAGAACTTATTTAGATTATCAACAAACTCAAACTGATTTAGAGAAATTATCTAGAGTTTTGGCTGCACATGATTTCATTTTATATTCAAAAAAATTCGATCAGCACTCTTCTTCTTTGAATGAAAAGGAATCAACTCTCCTTGCCTACAACAATTTAGTAACAACAGTGACTACTGAAATTGAAAATTTGACTTCCGATTTAGAACTGATCAAGAAAAGAAGAGAAAAAGAATTGACTGTCGATGGGAAACTAAAAGAATTAGAAAATTTGGAATCTGAATTAAGTGAGACTTTAACTAGATTAAATACTTCTAAAGATTTAAAGCTTGAAAATGTTAGAGATGAACAAAAAAGATTGAAACACACTGAACAAAACGTCGAAAAAATCAAAACCTCAATTGAAAACAATTCTGATATTTTCAAAAAATACGAACAGCTGTATACTAAAGGAAAGGTGGAACTATCTAATTTGAAAGATTTGTATGCTCAAAGAGAAGAGTTGCTCTCTACTTTATCAACCGGTGTTTCTTCCAAAGGTAGTACAGATGGTGGTTACACTGCTCAATTAAAAGTTGCCAAGGATAAACTCAATGAAAACCAAGTCTTTATGAAAGAAGCCAAATTCAAGATTTCGCATTTGCATGGACAAATCAAAGCTGACCAACCAAAACTTAAGCAAGCTCAAGCCGAATTGAATAAGATCGAAACTGATAAAAAAAATCTTCTCATTGAAATTTGCAATAAGGAGCAACAATTAAAAGCGTCAGGTTTAGATTTTGATAATGTGGCTAATCTTCGCCAACAAGAACACGAAGTATTACAACAAATAAATCAGCATCTGTCCCAAATTGAACAACTTGGGCGTGAAATTGGTAATCTCGAGTTCAATTATACACCACCACATTCTAACTTTGATAGCAGGTCTGTTAAAGGTGTAGCTGCCCAATTATTCAATTTACTTGAGGAACATACAAACAAAGCAATGGCTTTACAGGTTTGTGCTGGTGGCAGGCTTTACAATGTTGTTGTAGACACCTCTGAAACAGCTTCGCAATTATTGGAGAGGGGTCAATTGAAGAAAAGAGTTACAATTATACCATTGGACAAGATTTCAGCAAGGAAGATGGATGAGAGAATTGTGCATCTTGCCAAAGAACTTAAACCAGGCAAGGTAGATTTAGCATTAAATTTGATTGGATACAATGATGAATTAACCACGGCCATGACGTACATTTTTGGAAGTACGTTGATTTGTGCGGATCCTGAAACAGCAAAGACTGTAACATTCAACCCACAAATCAGGGCACGGTCCATCACTTTAGAAGGTGATATTTACGATCCAGAAGGTAATTTATCTGGTGGATCAAGAAAAAACAATAACTCTATTCTTTTAACTACACAAAAGTATAATAAGTTAAATTCTACCATAAAACAACTTCAAGTACAACTTTCTAGTATCAGAAATGGATTAGCCAATGCTGAGAAGGTTATGGAAGCAACAAAGTCTTTGCAGAAAGAGTTGAATTTGTGCAAGCATGAAATGGGATTATTAGAGCGTAAATTGGAAAACAGTCCGGCGGCTGAAATTAAACAACGGAATTCCAAAAGTCTTGAAGAAATTGGGAACTTAAATGAACAAATCGAAGAGAAGGAAAGCTCTTGCAAGGAAATTACTAGAGAAATTCAATCCATTGAAAAAGATATCAGTGAGTTTTCAAAAGACAAAGGATCCAAGTTAAAAAAAATTGATTCAGAGGTCAAACAACTTGCAAAGCAAGTTCAACAAAAGGTTAAAGACAACGAGGATAGTTTTGATAAATACCAAACAGCACAAATGGAATCAGAGCAACAGCAAAGTGAACTTACCAACTGCGAGCAAGATATAAATAATATCTCTAATACTATTCAAGAGCTGTTACGCGAAATTGAAACTATGGAAAATACTGTTAATGAAAAAACAGATCAGTTGAATTATACTAGAAGTAAGTTAGACGATGAAAGGGCAAATTTGCTTGGTATAGATGAAGAATTGCAAGAATTGACCAGTATTTTAGAAACCAAAAATCAGACTTTGGGTGATACAAAGTTGTCTATACAAAAATTGAAGCACGAAGTTGAAAAATCGTTATCTATTTCAACCAGTCTCAAAACGCATTTAGATAAAGTTATAAGTGAACACGATTGGGTACTTGACAGTAATGTTTTACAAAGTATAGCCCAACAGTATCCAAATCTTAATGTGGATGATACAAGAGATCAAGTCAACATTTTAAATGAAAGATTTCAAGGTATGAGACGTAAGGTTAACACTAATATTATGAATATGATTGATAACGTTGAAAAGAAAGAAACATCTTTGAAAACCATGATCAAGACTATTGAAAAAGATAAAGCAAAGATTGAGAATACAGTAGAAAAGCTTAATGGTTATAAGAGAAGTACCCTTGAAGCTACTTATAAAAAAGTTTCTGTTGATTTTGGAAATATCTTTGCAGACTTATTACCAGGCTCATTTGCTAAATTAATTCCGGTTGATCAAGAAGATGTAACCAAAGGGTTAGAAGTTAAGGTTAAATTAGGAGAAGTTTGGAAAGAAAGTTTGGTGGAATTATCAGGTGGTCAAAGATCTTTGATTGCTCTATCATTAATTATGGCTTTACTTCAATTCAAACCTGCACCAATGTACATTTTGGATGAAGTCGATGCTGCATTAGATTTATCGCACACTCAAAATATTGGTCACCTTATAAAAACTAGATTCAAAGGTTCGCAATTTATTGTTGTATCATTGAAAGAAGGCATGTTCACAAATGCAAACAGAGTCTTCCGTACCAGATTCCAAGACGGTACTTCCATAGTATCGGTAATGTAAAAAAAATATATATATATATATATATAGAGTAAAACATGCTATTTTCAAGCTTTTGTTTCTGTGTAGTGCATACAAGCTTCATCTCATTTGCAACCATCAAATTTAAATGACTGAAATTCTCAGCTTAATACCAGCTTGCATGTTGAGCCCTCGAGTTTCTCTACGCCAACTGTGGCTGAGAGTATCGTGTCAGCGATTTATAGGTACAAGCATATATAGAGAAAATCACCATCCACTGAAACCATCAAGAACAAATATAGATGAGGCTGCTGTAATTATGGAAAGGTTGAAATTAGACCTTCCTAACAAGAAGAATCGTAAAGTATTCGTTCAAATCAGAAAGGATTTGGAAGCTAGAGGGAGGGTCAGAAGCCAAGAACCATCTAATAAATGGTGCACAGATTTAAGATCTATTTTAAAAACCCAGAGAGGGGAAATGGACGATATCTCTGAAGCTAATCTTAAGGAACAATTTTCTTCGGCACTTTCAATGGCTGTAGTATCAAGAGACAATGCAGAATTACCAATGGCCGAAGGAGACGTTGTCACTTTGAGCAAAGAAAGCTCTATTTACTACCTTGTCGTCACACTACCTAAAAAATTTGGATCCAATTACTATGCGTTTGTAAATTACCTTGGTGAAATTCAATTTGGAGGAAGAGAGAGGGTGGTATCACGATTCCCTAGGGCTATCCATAAAAATTTGTTGGATGTAGTACGAAGCTTTATAGTTTTAGAACTCAAACATACGGACGTGGCACCTATGGGGTACCCTGATCCAGAATTTTCTAAATCAGATCTAACTGTACAAGAGGATAAAAGCGAGGGCTCTAATAATAAAATAGTCCAAAATTTAACAGATAATCTTTCAGATACATCCGACGATTTTGTCCTTGCAAACGCTACTTCACAAGTTCTCATCAACTCCGATGTTGCTACACACATTGTTCCTTACAGTGCCAGAATGATGTACTCAGATGCTTTGTTGGATTTGACTTTGAAAACCAATAAGGTGATGCCTATAGTAGCAGAAAAAGTGAAATATTTGCATGATTTGTTACAGTTTGACAACAATGGAGAGTTAATAGATACTCCATACACAATGTCTATGTTTGAATTGATGGAATACGTCAAAAATATCAACTTGACTGAAGCTAAAGAGATGTCGGTGGCGATGTCTCACTTGACAAACATTTCAAAAAATGATACTACAACATTTCAAAACGTAACAGAAAAAATTAAAACCATGAGAAGAAATTTGTCTCATGAAGTCTTTAAGTTACCTCTCGGTAAGCATTTGGCATCTGGTAGTGACGAGATTCAAGTTCCTATCTCAACATATCTCTCTATACTAATGGTATTGAGACAGAATAATAGACAGTGGAGTTTCAAAGATAGATCTGGATACTTACCACATTCGGTCACTATAATTCCAAGATCACTTGTTAATTCAAGACTGAATCTCATTAAGTCCTTGAAAAATGATATATTGTGTAACGAATTTGCAGAGTTTGTAGTGTCCAAAGTGACCAAGACAAAATCAAGAAAACCTCAACAATATGAGGAAACCATAGCATTATTCAAAGATTTTGTGGCCGGAAATTTTCCTAATGATGCTGAAGCCCAAACCTTGGTAGGTTCAATATTAAGGGTAATTGAGAAAGTAGCAAAACGACACTCAGTATCACTTTACTGTGGACCAGATCCTTCATTTGAATTTTCCAAGCAAAGATGTTACGAAGTATTGCAAATTTTGAAAGATCCTTTCGCAAAGGGAACTAGTGGTTGGGAGAATCCTGTCAAGTGGTCTTTTGCTTTAGAATTACCAGGCAACGACGTTCTGAAATTGTCTGATACGGGAAAAGATTACTATTCTTTGATTGATGGTCTTGGTATTGAAAAGCAACTCTCACTGAAACTCTCAGTCGATATAGTATCTTCTAATTTGGACGAAGAATTGAATGAAGAGGTATCTTTCCATGAAGATTTTTATTCTGAAGATCTATATAAAAGTATAAGAACTGATTTCTCAAACATTCCAATTTATTGCATTGATTCTGAATCGGCTCACGAAATAGATGACGGGATCTCTATTCAAGAAGACAAAACAGGGATTTATACCATCTCAGTCCACGTGGCCAACCCTTCTTCATATATCAAGCCGTATTCAAATTTAGCCAGCATAGCATTTCAAAAAGGTACCACAACATATTTACCAGAGGGTCCAAGTTTATTGTTTCCCTCCATAATATCAAAAAAAGCAGGATTAGGGGAAGAAAGATTGACTAGAACTTTTGTTGTTCAATACAAAATTAACAAATTTGACATCAGAAGTTACCTTGCAAACCCTAGTACTGAAAATTTTGAAATTTTAGGAAAAATCAAAAAAGATATGAAAGATTCTTGCAAAGTTGTTCTTGGATACGGTAGAAATTTTCCTCAAGAATTTACATATAATAAGGTTGATAAAATATTGGATGATGAAAATTATAGGAACCAATTTTTGAATGGAACTTTAAAGTCAAAAGACCATGACAATATTTTCAAGTTGGATGAAGTTGCAACAGTTTTGAAATGTCTCAGAATATTCAATGGCAATGCTATTGAGTTTCCTAATAATTCTAATTCAAACATCCAAGTTGATTATAAAAAAAATGGGTCAATTGAAAACTTTTTGCAGCAAGTGAATAAAGAGTTTAAATTACAAATTACGGGAACTGAAGAAATTGAACCAATTGTAAAAATCCCCCAGATTTCAACCGAAGAAAAACAAAACAGTCTAGAACATGAAAAAACTCAAAACAAATCTCAAAGACTTGTTTCAGAATGTATGATTTCAGCAAATACAATGGCGTCATACTTTGGTAAGATTAATAACATACCAATTATCAACCGCCAACAAAATATGATGTTAAATCCTGAGGTGGAGAAAGAGCTTTATGCAATTGTACAAGACGCACATAAAAGGTGCATAAATATCACCTTAGATAATTTCTATAACATGTTACCTTTGATTAGTCCTGCAAGATTCCTGCCGCAGTGGAGCAAACATCAATCTTTGGGTGTTGATAGTTATGCAACCGTCACCTCTCCTTTAAGAAGATACGCAGATATTATTAACCATTGGATGTTTGAAGATTTTTTACTCCAGAGTTACAATAAGAACAAAGACAAAATTGAAAACAAGACGATTGACGTCAAAAAAAATCCAATTGTTAAAAAAAATGGATGTTTTAGAATCAATCCTAAACATTTAATTAATATTTCCATGCATTTACATAGTCGGGAGGCAATTAACAAACAGGCTCAACGTTTTTCACAAAGTTTTTGGACTGGAGTATTTTTAAAACAGTATGCAAAGCTAATGCAGGAAGGTTTAATAAATACACCTATCCAATTTAGATTACTTATCAATTCAAAGCCTAAATTGGGATTAGCCAGGGTTCAAATGATTGATTTCCCAGGTTTAAAAACATACCTCACAGTAAATGAAGAAAATGAAGCACCGAAATTAGGGGAAGTTATAAAAGATGCGTTTGAAATTGTCAAACTTGATTATATTGAAGATGAATTGATATTGAAGCAGAAGAATAGACAATAATATAATTTGCAAAACTTTGGTTTTTATTGTCTGGAAACTCTTAAAGTTATTTCGAATTTTAAGCAACTCAGATAAATGCGGGAAAAAAATACAGTTGGACAAAAAGTTCAAAAATATTAATTTTCACACATTAGCTTATTATTTTTTCTGAAAGAACAAACAATGTGGAAGTGTTGAGCTTTTATGGAACATAGAGCATTTTTTACTTGTATATACTAACCAATAAACAGATTAATAGAAACAAACATCAGTTGTACATGAGAATTCCTATATAGACTTATTTGGAAACAGAAAACCGAATAGGGTGATTTTGTTCGAATGGACATGATGTAAAATATCGAAGCGTAAAATTTGAAACTACGATCTCGTATTTAAGCTAATCCAATCTGAACAAAGTTACACATTGTTTTAAAATCAAAAAAATAAAAGACAAAAATGGCTTCACAAGAGCTTACGAAGGGACAAGATATTTTCCCTAGAAAAACAGTATTCCAAAAAAAAAAAGGATAAAAAAAAAAATACGATTGATCAATCTCTCAAGGGTGCAAGGCTACAATTCGGAGAGATTCACATTACTCTTGCAGCATGAATGGCTGCAAGTTCTGAATATTATATGTGAAGTAAGAAGATGAAATGCCAGATCATAGGTTAAGATCAATTGAATGTGATCCATAACTACTCATTTACTTTTCTATGTTGCTAAGCATCTTTCTCCAACCAATCAATGACACAAAAATGCGGATGATTCAGAGGACGATCAAAATTCTCAACTCCAACATTTGATTTCATCGATTTTCTTTGAAACTTGAACCCTTGAAATGTCGCCTGGTGCGGAAGAACTACTTACTCAACAGTTGGAAAATGATATAGAACACAATACCACTTGGCAGAAGATCAAAAGAATCCCCGGTATTATAAGTAGTGAGTTGGGTCTTACCACTCTTTTGACTTGTCCTATTGATGTTTACTTACTTATTTTTATTCGTATGGTTAGACTTGTTGCATTTCATGGTATTCAACTTATTTTAATTGTTTATCTTAAGGAACTTAAGTTTGATGAAAAAATCATTGGTTTATTCATGACTTTAACGTTTTCAGGTGATTTATTCACTAGTTTTATACTTTCAATTATTGCCGACAATGTTGGCCGAAGAAACATTTTTATGTTTGCTTCTTTAATTATGATGATTACAGGTTCTGCATTTGTTTTTGTTCAAGATCCTTTATTATTAATTGTTATTTCATTCATTGGTATTATGACCCCTGGTGGTGATGTTGGACCCTTTAAGTCCTTGGAATCATCATCTTTAGCTTCTTTGATCCCATTTGAAATGAGATCAGATATTTATGCTTGGTATGGTTTTCTTCCTAAATGTTTTGCATCATTAGGAGTTATGGGAGCCGGTTATTTAATTGGATTTGCTGAAAATGATCTTGGTCTTAATGTTATTGATGCTTATAGAACAGTTTTCATTACTTATGTGGTCATTTCATTTATTATGTTTTTAGCAAGTTATTCTTTATCACCTGCAGTTGAATGGAGGCATGAAGTATTTGATTTAGAACATCATGTTTCTGATGGTGCTCATAGTGATAATGAAATTGCAGATCATACATTTGAAGAGATCGAAGAGGATGAAATTAGACATATCAGTGAAGACAATGACAATTCGACAGCTGTGGAAACTGCAGCCGAGTTAAATAGAAAAGATGCTGAAGAAGCTTTTGAAGAAGAAATTGAAGAAATCATTGGTCATTCCGAACAATCTCCATTATTAAGACATAGTGCATCTTCAGATAGACAATCAATTTTGTCCAAGTCAAGTTCTAAATCAGTGGTTAAAAGAATTAAATCAATTCGACTTTTACCCAAATTATCCCGAGAATCATACATTACAGTGGTTAAACTTTCCGCTTTATTTGCACTTGATGCCTTTGCTTCTTCTTTTATTGGTGGTTCATGGCAATCGTACTATATTTTGCATAAATTTAATGTCAAACCAGCTCAATTGGGGTCAATATTTTTTGTCACTGGTTTTGTTTCAGGTTTAATGTCTTTATTGGGATCAACTATATGTAAAAGATTTGGTCCCATTTTAACAATGGTGATCACTCATTTACCAGCCTCGATCTTGATTGCAATTCTTCCTTTGCCAAGTACTTTAGAGTTTACATTTTTAGTATTGGTATTAAGAGCCTGTGTACAATCAATGGATGCAGCCCCCAAGCAAGTATTTCTTAGTGCTATTGTGCCCCCAACTGAAAGAACTTCAGTCCTTGGATGGGTTAATGTGGTCAAAACTTTAAGTCATACGGTTGGTCCTTCAGTTGCAGGCTACTTTTTAAGTTGGGATAAACAATGGGCATGCTTTGTATTGGCAGGAGTTTTAAAAGTGGCCTATGATTTTGGAATTTTAGTGACGTTTATGAGTATGAACAAACACCATTTACGTACTTAATTGATAATTCCAAACAATTTAAGATAGAATCAAATAATTTATTTCAAAGAGTACAACTACATTATAGAATATTTCATAAAATGAATTACATAATTTTACTATCCCCCTTTAGTTTCTCTTTAAATTTGTAACTTAGCATTGCCACACGGCGGTTAACTTAGATTAAAGTTCTCATTACGATATTGCTCCAATTCAAATGATTAATTATCGATGATGCTTACATAATACATGACTTAAATGATGAAACTTGTTACTGTGCTAGAATTTTAGAATGGATAATAAATAAAACAAATGAATATATTGCAATGGCAACCATCATTAGATTCTAGTGATAGAACTGCTAATTATAGAGATTCTATTTTTTTGATTTAAGCCTTCGTGGAATCATAATTACTGCGTAAAAATAATTTGGTTGCGCATATAACCCCAAGCAACCCAGATTTAAAAATTAAGGGATGAGATAAAAAATCTAAAACTCATCAAAATAGAATGAAATATGATGAATAAAGTTAAGGGTTAAATAAGGTGGAATACATTATCCCACATTTAAAGTGTGAGAAAGGGGTCTAATTTGAAACTTTCATTTAAACTTCTTTTATGCCTAATATTATCTTAAATCTTAAATAATTTTATTTTACTTCACGAATTAATTCGAAGCAATCGTGTATATCATCAAAAAATACTGATTGATATTATTATACGGCGGGTCATCACTTCAATTACTGTGCCATAAATTAAAACACTAGATCAAACTCTGTAAAGTATCGAAAAAAAAACGGCAACAAAAGTTGCGGCTCAGTCTGTGATACAATTATTTGGTACGTAGCCATACAACACATATATATGCTTTAACTCCAAAGAACTTATTGGTTGAAAAGAGAGATGCAAATAAACTAATTCAACAGGTCATTTTGCACTTGTCAGTTTATGTTAAGGTAATAAGTTGTATTGGTGTAACTAATTATATATCGACTTTTCAACCATGGTATTGGCTGTAAAAATATTTTTTAGATCGGTGATAATTATCGGTCGAACTAAAATAAAAATGAATTTCTTGACGTACAATACATTTGACTTCCTCTTGGGTACACATACGTAATCTTGATAAATCAAATAAAATAAGAAAAGTCTAGGTTTGAAAAGTGTAGTCACAAAATGGCACAGATTTCGCCGGAATAGTCAAGATTAATAGATTCGCACCGCCAAAAGATGAAAGAAAAACACCTTTTAATATGCAGACTTGAAATAAACGCCAACCCATTTGGTAATTATTTTTTTTGACCTATTGTTCAGGCAAACTCTAAACGGGCTTTGTATAGGTTCATGTTGTACTAAAATCTAAGTAAGGTGTAAGGAAGGAAAAATAGTAAAGAAGGCACTCGAATTCTTTTCTTTTTCCATGAGTTTATGAGTAGATGCATCCAAAAATTTGTTCAAGTACCGGAAATCCGGCAGAATTTTCTCATCCGCTTGATAAATTAATTTTATTTATATGAAACTAATGGATATGATTCATACAAGTATTTTAAATAATTTGTTTTCAAAATCAAGTGTTTATATTTTATTGTTTTGTTCAATGTTTTGTTTTTAATACACGTTCATACACCGAACTTTAGTAATTTTTTTCTTATTAGTTGATTAAAGGAGATTACATGTGTTAAAACGCCCCCCTTTTTCTTACTGTAAATTAATCAAGTATGATTGCATGAAGCGTCAAAAAAATATTAAGATTCGCGTTTACAGAAGGTAAGTTAAAACAATCACACACGCCGAAAACAAGAAGCATTCTCAAATGCAGTTTATTCAAACTGTATTTGAGAGTGCAGTACAAAGGTGTGTACCTAAATATGAGCAACTTATGATACCTCTAACAATAAACGTTAATCTATAGAAGAATTTACACAATATTCGCTTAAGAACAATTAATACCATTGGAAAGCTTCGAGATGTGTTGATGGTGATGAGATTCCAACAACAAACAATCAGTAGCTTTAAACTATAAAATAGTTATTACCTATTATCTCAATTGTCATAACAATTCGTAATTCATTTCTTGTCATCACCTTATATTTACAACCCTGTTAGCATCTGATCAATAATAGACTGCATTCACGGATAACAAGACTTTATACTCTACTGTGGTATTATGCATGCTAAGTGTAATTGTTGTAAAATTTCTAGTCTAACGTATTTCTTTTTAAACGACCTCCGTGGGTGTTATTGTCACTACTAGGATGGAATTTCTTAGTGTTATTAGTTACCATACAAATTTAATTTTACAGTTTGACCAAAAAGGAAAGGTTTTTCCCAACTATTCCTTATCGGAGAGAAGTTTAAAATTTCGTTGCATAGCTAAAAAGCCTCTATAGCAAGATGTATTTAATTTAGGAATCATAAGCCAAGGTTGACATGAGTGAAACCTCGTATCAAACAACATCACGATTGTACGCGGTTTTCACTTGATCAGTTATTGACGCCCATCATAATGTAAAATTTACGCTTTTCTTTACGTATATTCCGATGTAATCCTATTTTGAAACAAGAAATCTTGAAAAAAACCTCTCATTTGAACTTCATAACCATAGCAGAGAAAAAAACAATTTAAGAAAAAGACAAAATCAAAATTAAAAATTCAGATACGGTTGTATTGTCCTGTAAGCTTTTACTTATGCATGATAGTGCGTGTAGTTAATTTATTTTTGAAAAAGAAAAAAAAATTTCAAAAAGCAGCTTCAATTTGTTAGAGTTTATAGTCAATAACATGGCAGTTCATATATAAGTCGCCAGATCCACTTGAAATTAAGATCTCTATTACATTCTTAATCAAACACGTCTTTAAAACTTTTTGTTTTTGTCATTCGCTTTCAATATGGTTTCAATTAAGTCTTCTATTGCCGCCGTAGCTTTGACCGCTGCTGGTGTTGCCCAAGCTGCCAATGTTGGTTGTTTTGTTGATGGTACTCAAGTTGCTGTTGTCGATTTAGATACTGGCTCTTGTCCATTCACCGTCCCATCTCAATACCCAACTTTGTTCGAGTATACCTCCGATGAAGATTATGATGTCGAATTCTATTACGTTCATGGATTTGACAACGTTAACTACTACACCGATATTGTCAACGCCGGTCGTGTTATCGATGTTCCAGCTCTTGAAGCTTACGGAAAGGGATCTATTCCAGCTTTCCAAGTTCACGTTCAAAAGTCTCCAGCTTCTAACTCTTCTGCTTTAATCAGAAAGAGATTAATGTTGGATGAAATCATTATTGAAAGGGATGCTGCCTCTGATTTTGCTGAATCATTAAAGTCTGAAACCGGTACCCCAATTGGTATTACTTTCGAAGTTAAGGACCCAGTTGCTTCTTCTTCTTCTGCTACCATCACCGGTGCTTCTTCTACTGACGGTGTTGTCACTGCCACTGACATTTCTACTACCGTTGTGACCATCACCTCTTGTTCCGACAACAAGTGTACCGAAGTTCCAGTTACCACTGGTGTTACCACTGTCACCTCCGTTGACACCACTTACACCACCTACTGTCCTTTAACTGATGATTCAACTGTCACTGAAACTGATTTATCTACCACTGTTGTCACCGTTACTTCTTGTTCCGACCACAAGTGTACTGAAGTTCCAGTCACCACTGGTGTTACCACCGTCACTGAAGACCACACCACTTACACCACTTACTGTCCATTAACTGATGACTCCACCGTCGTTGAAACCGCTTCTACCACTAAGACTGTCACCATTACTTCTTGTTCTGACAACTTGTGTCAAAAGACTGCTGTTCCAGCCACCCCATCTGAAGTTACTGTTACCTCTGAAGGTGTTACCACTATTGAAACCACCTGGTGCCCAGTCACCCCAGTTTCTACTGCCCCAGCTACTTCTACCGTCACCATTACTGCTTGTAGTGATGACAAGTGTAGCGAAACTGAAGTTCCAGTTGTTCCAAGCACTATTGTGTCTACTGGCGAACTGAGTGTCATTACTTTGACTACTTACATCGCAGTTACCACAACTCCAGCTACCGCTGCTGAATCTTCTGCTCCAACTACTGTTGCTCCAGTTGCTGAATCCACTACTTTAACCACAGTTGCTTCTGCTTCCACTTCTACCCCAGCAAGCACCTTAGCTTCTTCTGCTGTCACCATTCCAAGTTACAGTAACGCTGGTGCTTCTTCCAAGGCCACTTTACTTTCCTTGTTGGTCATTCCATTAGCTTACTTCATTTAAGTTTAATGTTCATCCCATGAGATTCACATACCCAGTTTTTACATTTCAAACCACTTGACTTCTGTTGCATGAAATATGGCATTTCTTTTTGTAAATTAATACCCCAGAAATGGGACTCGTTTCGGTTTCACGAAGCACTTCTATGTGCGATATAGAATTGATCTTAATACAACCAACATCAATAATAATTCAATCAATCAAAAATTTATTTGTAGTAATTTGTGCTTTTCAAAATTTATTAAATGTAATTTTTTCCCTAACTTTTGATTATAAAATCGGCTAGATGCAGTACGTAGTAGGATTGACCAAAGCAGGCAAATTCACGATATAGTCACAGCCATTATTGGTTGATCAAATGGCTTTCTTTGTTGAGATGGTTTTTGTATATTACGCAACACATAGAGGAATCTTTCCCCTTATATGTTGAGGGCACAGAATGACACATTCAAGGGTTTTCCATAACTTTACCAAAACAGGAAGTTTTCTATAACTCTGTAACCAACTTGAAACCTGAGAATATGCAGCTAAAAAATAAAAATTAAAACACCAGAACATATTAGAACCTTATTGTGAATCCATCAAATATGAGTGTAAACTCATAGTCACTCTTAATGTTACTACATAATTGAAAGGTTTGAATAGTTGACCAATAATCTTAATAAATAATCTAATCTAATAAACTTCAAGAATGTATCTACCATTCTCCTTCATGTCTTCAACTACCTTGGCAACGTCCTTGACTTCCTTACCTTCCTTTTTAGCACCATTTGTAACAATGTCTTCCAAGCAAGCGGTAATATCTGGAACAGGCCATGTTGGACCACATAAGTAGAAACTACCTTCGTTTTTAACAAAGGCATCAGTCAAGTCTTCAATCAGTTCTCTAATTTTATCTTGAATGTAAATTTTCTCCGGTTGATCTCTTGAGAAAGCAGCACCAATGTGGGTAAGAATACCAGCAGCCTTATAAGCTTCCCAAATTTCACCATATAAATATTCTTCCTTCTTGTGTCTTGAACCCAAGAATAAGAAGATCTCACCAATTTCCATACCTTGTTGTTGTTGCCAAATCTTTTCTTCAATGAAAGCTTTGAAAGGAGCTAAACCAGTACCCAAACCAGACATAATGATTGGTTGAGTAGATAAAGGTGGTAATTTCATAACTGAAGGCTTAACACTGACAACTAATTCATCACCAATTTTCAAGTCTGAAAGATATTTCGAACAATGTCCATATCTGGTACGTCCCTTAGTATCAACCCAGTCAACCACAACAATTAAAAGATGCACAGCATTTGGATGTAATCTTTGAGAAGAAGCAATAGAATATTCTCTTCTCTTCAAAGGAGAAATTATTTTGACTAATTCAGCAAAAGAAGGTCTTGCGGATGGGAATTCTTCTAAAATATCAACAAAGGTACAAAAGTCAATGTCTTGTCTCTTCTTCAATTCTTCAGCGCCAGAGGCACCAGCCAAATTTTCCAAAGCAGCCTTTTCCTTTTCATTGGTAGCAAAAGGAGCTAAAGATTCGTAGAATCTCTTTGGTGGCTTTCCTAAGAAATCAAGACCTTCAGATAAAGTTTGTCTAGCAGACTTAATTTCAACCAAAGATGGATACTCTTTACTTGCAACTTCGATTAAAGAATCACCATCAACTCCGTAGAATTTCAAGAATTCTTCGACGGATTCAGAGCTGTTGATACCATGAATACCCAAAGCTTCACCAATATCGTAAGTTAAACCAGTTCCTGTAACATCAAATTCAATGTGGAAAATGTTTCTGCTATATTCGCTTGGCGTTAATCTCTTGTTTTCTTGGACCTTGACAACAAAATTCTTGACTGGCAATTCAGGTCTTAATTCAGATTTAACATCGTAAGCTTCAGAGAAAGTAACCTTTTTGGCCAATTCAACATAACCTTGATGACTAGCGTCTTCGCTTTCTTCAACAAAGTTACGTGGGTTAGGAAAGAAAGAAGTTTCAGCTGGGAAAAATGGTAATTCTTCAATTTCTTCAACCTCTTCAATTTTTTCCTCGACTTCTTCCTCCTTTTCTTCTTCAGTTTCCTTTTTGGTATCCTTCACTTCTTCCAAATCAATCCATTCAGGTGAAACGGCAACTTCTTTCAAAGCCTTCTTTTCATCGACAGTGTTGACAAATTTATCTAAAACAGCACCCAACAATTCAAAACCGTTACCATTAGCTTGTAACAATTTGTTGACAACGAAACTTCCCAACTCTGGGAAAGCAACCTTCCAGAAAGCAACTTGAATCAAGAAATCTCCAGTTAAACCCTTGGTAGAATCATCCAATTTGTCCAAGTCTTCAACGATGGAGTAGTCAAGAACAACCAATTTGTTTGCACCTGCAGCCAAAGAACGTCTGAACTGAATTGGCAACTTGGCAACAACGTCTTCTTCAACTGAAGTAGTAATGGCCTTCTTGGATACAAGAAGAACAGTAGCACCAGGGCTAGCAGTTGCGAGAATGTCGTAAGATTCTAAGATTTTAGCATCTTCAACAACAATAACATCTGCACAGTCAACAGGAGCGACATTGTCGTATGAAGAGACAACTTGGGTTTGGAATAAACCACCATCACGACCATTATCATACTTGGATCTTACAGAGACGGACTTTGTGTTGTCCAAGGACAATGAAAGACCTAACTTGTTGGCATTTTCCAAAAGAATACCATTGTCTCTACCCCAGAACAAGTATTTACCGACAGGAGCACTATTTGCAGTAACTTGAGAGTCAGATACAACATTAGGAGCACTCAAAGCTGGACTAGGATTGAGATCAGAGATGAAATCAGCCAAAACCTTGACAGAAGTAACGGGAGTCCAATTGAAGTTAACCGGGTAAGCAAAGTCATTGAGAATCAAAGTGTGGTAACGATTGGCCAAGAACAAAGCTGCAGTAACATCAGCTTTTAAAATAGAAACTGAATTAGCATTAGAAGAAGCTTGTCCCAAAACAACCAATTTACGTACAGATTTAGGAATGGCAGCAACAAATTTAGAAGCATTGAATGGCAATGGACTACGAATTTGGATGACACCAACTTTTTGAGAAGCACCAGATAACTTGCGGACAACTTGAGCAACTTGAGTAGATTCATGAGATCCATAAACAACAAATACAGTCTCAGGTTGAGAATGACCAACGTATTCAAATTGAGAATAATTGGTACCAAGAATTTCATTCAATTTAGTTAAACCAATCTCAACAGCTTCTTCAGCGTCTTTAGGATGAGGAGCAGAAGAAGAAAGTAAGTTTTGATACAAAGCACCTAATTCTTCAACGGATAATAATTTATTATACTTGGTGAAAGTTTTAGCAAATTCTGGACCATCGAATAAGTTTATACTTGGTCTTCCAGTAAGAGCAGCCAAATAATGGTTCAAAACAGTTAAATGTTGAATTTCTAATCCATTTAAAGAATCAACTGGAGTCAAAACTGGATATTGTAAGTTACGAGCAACGTTTAAAGCGGTACCATAGTTAGATACAAGAGAATTGGAACTCTCGTCATAATCAATAGAAGATACATTGAAAGCCAAAGGTAAGACAGCAGACGCAGAAGAAGAAGATAAAACTGGCTGCATGTAAACTAAAGCATTGGCACCGGCAGCGATAGATAATGGTTTACCTCCAGTTCCAATCTTGCCAAAGTATCCTAAAATAGCTGAAGAAGCACCAGATCTAACTTGAAGTTGATGGAAGTAAGGAACGGCATGGAAAGCGTTTTTTCTACCGTGATGTTGAGACCATAATCTCAAGTGGGAGTCAAGTAAGCCTGGAGTTCCAACGGTTTCATAAGAAAAGATTTTACTCAGAATAGAGTAAACTGCTTGACTGACAATAGTAGATCCAGAAACATAAGAAGTTCCCTTAAGGGCATGTGGGTCTGCAACACTTCCGAAAGGGTTCTTGACACCTCGGGACTCAGAGAGCGATGGTGCTATACTACCTGCGGGACTAGATACAGCGTGTGGGGCCATGTTGAGTGTCCTGTTGTATTGATTCTACTGCTTCTGCAACAAGTTTGCAAAATTTAATCTTTGAAAATTGATGCAAAATTTGAATTTGATAAGAGCACGTGATATGGGGTTATTGGTTTTCATATCGAATAGCGATCAGACAAAATGTAAAAGAAATTTGTAAAGATGAAAAGGCAGGAAAAAAAAAAGAGACAAGAAATAAGCAGATAAATGGATTAAATAAGCTTTATCTTTGTATGTAATTTGGCCACAATCATAGTATGGGGTTAATCGATAAAAAAGATTTTGATTTAACCGTAGTTGGAAAGACTAACAGGAACACGATTCCCGAACATTGTCAATAGTCGTTGGCCGGTGGGAGCTGTATCCAATCAAAAAGCGTCGTCATTAATAAGCGATCACCTCATTCAGTGAATCAATAAGTAGTTAACTGTGGCTCTATGGGTTTGTGGCTACATAGTATATAAGATGAAGCGATCTCATAGTGGAAATTCGCAGAGCAAAAAGTTAGTCTCAATTTGGTTGTGAATCAGAAAAAAAAAAAAAAGATTTCAGGAGAGACCACTTCGATTTGACATATTGACACTCTTTTGACCTATATTCTTAATATGTTTAGCCGATTCAATCGCTCTAGATGTGTTTATATAAATAATGCTGCAAGAGAAATGCTTTCACGCAGCTCAATGGCACAGAAACGATTATATAGTGGCTCTCCACCTCCTAAAATGTCAAATCAGTGGATTAATCATTTACTTGCAACCGGTGTAGGAGTTGGAATTGGCTCATTTTTGATAAACTATTCAACATCGACAGACTATAATGGGGGTGCTGAAATTTTACAACCTATGCTGCCTGTAAATGCGGATGCTTCTACTTCTCCCCTAGCAACATTGGAGACTCCTGAATACGCAGATGAAGCTCAATTTAACGAAGCGATAGCAAAGATATCCCAATTTATTGAACAAGATAGAATTTACACTGATGAAATTCATATAGATTCACATTCTGATTCATTCTTCAGTACTCATCATCCTCCGGACCCTAAAAATCAACATCCTGGTGTGGTTATTACCCCTTCAAGCACGGAAGAAGTATCGAGAATCTTGAAAATAGCCCACAATTACCGAGTTCCTGTAGTTCCTAGTTCTGGGTTGACTTCTTTAGAAGGACATTATATGCATACTCGGGGCCCATATACAATCTCCTTATCGTTTTCTAACATGGATCTGATTATTGCCATCCATCCTGAAGATTTGGATGTTGTTGTCCAGCCAGGAGTTGGCTGGCAGGAACTCGATGAATACTTACTTTCAAACGATGAAACCAAACAATTGATGTTTGGGCCAGATCCAGGTCCAGGTGCTCAGATTGGAGGAATGGTCGGATCGTCTTGCAGTGGTACTAATGCTTATAAATATGGTACTATGAAAGAAAACGTTATTAATTTAACTGTTGTACTTGCCGATGGAACTGTTGTCAAAACTAAACAAAGACCAAGAAAGTCAAGTGCTGGATATGATACCACTAGATTATTTATTGGTTCTGAAGGAACTTTAGGTGTTGTTACTGAGGCCACTTTGAAACTACACACTAGACCAAAGTTTGAATTAGTCTCAATTGCAAGTTTTCCAGAAATCAAAGATGCTGCTCAAACTGCTCAAGAAATATTAAGCAAATCTGGTCTCAATCCAAATGCCATTGAAATTTTAGATTCTACTATGATGTCTTTTGTTAATGCAAGAGATGATGATAAAAACAGTAAAAAATTTGACGAAACACCCACCTTATTTTTTAAATTAGGAGGTCCTTCGAAAGCATCGATCGATGAACAGATTAAGATTATCACCGAGATAGCTAAAAGAAATCAATTAATAAAATTTGAGTCTTCTACCAAGGAAGAAGACAATGCGATTCTTTGGGCAGCACGAAGAAATGGACTTTGGTCCACTATAGAATATGGAGGAAAAATCTTAGAAGATAAGGAAGATGTTCAAGTTTGGACTACAGACGTTGCAGTTCCTATTTCAAATCTTTCTCAAATGATAAATGAAACCAATAGAGATTTGAATGATCTGGGATTTAATAAAAAGTTTCTGGTAATGGGACATATTGGAGATGGTAACTGTCATTTCCTTTTACTTTATAACTCAAAAGATTATGGGAAAGCACAAAAAATAGTAGACCGAATGGTTTATAGAGCTTTAAAATATGAGGGGACGTGTACGGGAGAGCACGGAGTAGGTATTGGTAAAAGAAGATACCTTTCGACAGAACTTGGAGAGACGACAGTAGATTTAATGAGGCATTTAAAAGTGTCTCTTGACCCTAGACGGATTTTAAATCCAGACAAAGTCATTGCTATAGATAAAAACGATGATTTGGACGAAAAGTTAGACGCTGGACATATAGTTGAAGCTAAACCTTGTTGTCATTGATGATAAACCAAGAGTTTGGTATTAGATGATTATATAATAGCAATATTTTAATTCCTCATAAATTAACTGCTTGTAGAGCACTTTTTAGTATTCTCTAACTTCTCAATATTGATCTTTTTTTACGTGATCAGGTGAATTTATTTCATATCAATTTTCTGTTCTCAACCTTTGTACCAGTACAATGCCCGCGCCTACAGCAACCTCTTTGCCCTTGGAGTTGCACGAGCTCTCAGACATAACGACCCGTCCTCACTCTTTTAAAAGGGCGGGCCGTGCAATGATTTCAAAGAGATACAAGCCTACTAAGCAGGTGATAAGTGATGAATTGAAATACTTACAGGCAAAGGATAACATCAAGTTTGACACCCCTACTTACACATCTTTAACCGCACCTCCCAACTTGACTCCTTCAAAACATTACTGTGACATTACTGGTATGCCAGGAAACTACAAAAACCCAGCCAACGGCTTACGATACTACAATGTGGAGATATTCCGAGACGTGATCAGAAACATGCCCGCTGGGGTGGACCAAGAGTATTTGGGTTTAAGAAATGCCAATGTTATATTGAAGTGAGAAGCACGTATAAATTCAAAAGCAAAAGATGTTGTAATAGATAGATTTATAAGGTCATTAATGAAAAAAAATGTTTAAAGTGTGTAAATAAGTAAGTTTGTATATACATGTATGTATACATTTCAGTATATGTGTATGATTCACTAAATAATCTATTCATTGGGGACGTTCATCATTATATATGTGCTCTATGAGGTTGTAATTGCTGACTACTTATTTGTTGTCATTCCAATTGCTCACTATAAGCTTGATGGCCCTGTCAAAACTAGCAGTGTTTAGTATATCCTTGTTGTCAACTTCAGTGAATGGATTGCAAATAGTTCTTAAATAAGCCTTTTGAAACTTGCCAAACAATTCAGTCAATGCTCCCTCTTTTCTTGGAGTAGCCGAGTCCCCTTCAATTTGAAGGTCAGACCCAAATCCAATCACTATTTTCAAATTAGTATTGGTTTCATACCCATATACAGCAATATCATCTTGGATAAAAAGTAAAATTGGATCCAGATCAGATAGGTTATTTTGGGCCCTTATGGCCAAAGACGTAGGAGATGCAAATATATCTAAAGCCATATGAGAAAAGAAGTTATAACGAAGGAATTCGCCTGCGTTTTCGTTGGATCCAGATTCATACGCCTGAATATAAAGAGGTATGTCATCCTTCGATATAAGTGATACAAATTTGATTATTTTACTCATCTTCTGTAGTTGCAACGTCGGTTCTTGGAGTTTCCTTGTAATCAGTGGAAATGCTTAATCGTTATCTTGTATGTAATTAGTCTTGTTAATACTAAATGGTTCGTTAAATGTGCATAAAGAATGTATCGTTTTAGATATGTATATCAAGGTGTGTTTTTTTATTTTATTTGACTCCAATTGTTTATTTTTTTAATTTTCTCTACAGTTTATAAACTTAATCTTCCTCCTCCTGTTTATTCCCACACAGGAACTGGAACTCTGACAATGTCCACCACTTCTCCGTCTTCCGTCAAGGTAGACGATTTCTTGTCATCTTTATCGCTGCTTTCACAGCGCCACATAAACGAGGATGAGCAAAGACAACGCCAACTTCAAAGAAACATTGACGATTTGAGACGAAAGCTGGGGAGTGTTTCTCCGATTCGTCCTGTCCTACCTACTAGACCTTCAACGTCTTTTGACCCATTGGAAGGTATTCCACTGATGAAATTCAGCCGAAGTCAACCTCCTCCCAAACCTCAACGCCCAGCCAACAATCGTGTTCTTTGTTCCTCTTCTCCGCCTCCCATGCCAATAAGACCGTCTGTGCTCGTTGAAGAAAAACCCCCTCCCAAACCTGCTCGACCATCGGTGAATTATAGTAATACTTTGAATCATTCAAATGAACTCTTATCTAATAATAAAGATTTTGAAGTCAATTTAATTAAACCAATTGCAGCCAATAAACCATATGTGAAGAAATCGCTGAATGATCATAAACCATCACTATACACGGAGAAAACTAGTCACTTTACCAATTCGTTAAACTTGACCAATCCTATATCAAACAGTCAGTATAGATCTTTTGGTCAACTTGAGAATGACATTAAAAAAGGCAACAGATCAGATTCATTCAAAGAAACTTACAGCATTAAAGAAGCATCTGAAACCACCAAACCTGTCAAATCAAATGACTGGCTTTCTTCTGCTTTCAACAGCTCCAAATCTTCTCATACCCCACAATCAAGCATATCTACAACATCGTACCCTAAAAATAACAACAAGACGAAATCTCCGGATCGTAATCCAATGTCTTTCTTTGACAGTGCGAATAGTAAATCACCAACAGCCAAAAAATCATATATTATATCGAAATCACCTCCTCCTAAGCCGCTCTCAACCAAACCGTCATATCTTCCCGTACCCAAAAGACCCATTGCATCGAAGCCAAAACCCAAGGAAGAAAATGAACTTATGATGAAACTTCAGAGTTTGCGTAAATCTCCAGCCAAAACAGATTTAAAGGTCTCAAACCAGCGACCAAGTGAGACATCCTCTGATAGAGCAGAGTTCTTAGAAAGATTCTCACAAATGAAGAAACCGTCAAACTTTGGAAAATCATCTACATCAGCATCTTCATATGAGAAACAAGATACTGCGCTTATCAGAGAAAAACTCCAGACGTTTAAAAAAGCAGCACCAGATAATTTTGGAAAGCCATCCACCTCAGCATCTTCTTACGAAAAACAAGATACTGCGCTTATCAGAGAAAAACTCCAGACGTTTAAAAAGGCAGCACCTTCAAAACCAAATAAGCCAGTTTCTTATCAAGAGAAGGATTCACTGGTTTTACAAGAACAATTGAAAAGATTAGGCAAAACTCATAAAGCTCCAGAGCCGTCAAAGGAGCAACCTGAGAGCTTGAAAGCTTTGAACAATTTAAAACTGAAAGCGATACCAGTCAAACCTCGCAAAATTTCGGAAAGTGTACCATCAACAAAATTGAGGAAGGATGACAATCCAAATACTTCCAGTAAGAAGGACAGTAAGCCAGTGAATATGGACACTTCAAATATGTCAATTCAAGAAAAATTGAGTACCTTGATGAGAGTTTCTACAGACCCAAGTCAAAGTAAAACACCAGTACCTCTGATGGTATTGGCAAGACCTGCCACATTTTCCAATGATGGGTCTGGAGGAGAAAAACGAAAAGATACTTCCCAACAAAAATTGACTCATATGACTAAGAGCAGAGCCAAAGGACCTAAGAGAAAGCTTCCTAATAGTGTTTCTTCTAAAGCAGCAAAGCTGGATCAAAAAAAATCTCCAGTTTCTGAAATAGAAGAAAAAGATTTATTAGTTGAAAACACCAACATTGAGGTCAAAAAACGTCCTCCTCCTATAAATAGAGAATCCAAAAAAGTTGCTTTAGATAAAATCAAGCCTTCTAGGGTCCTTAGTGGTGAGATCTTTCTTTAGTAGATGATTCGTACAGGAATATAGTTCATATATAAAATAGACAAATCTTTTTTTTTTTTTTTTAACGAAAAGTTTATAATTTGATTGTCCAAAACAACAAATCTAATACTCCAAACATATAGTAGAAGGCACATCAACAGGGTTTAGACAACATGGACATTTCAATTGAGAGAATAGTGTCTCAAATCAAAGAGCGCATTCCACGTTCCTCCAATGTTCACTCGTATTTAGGAGTGATCAGAGATGCATCTCTCCAAGATGTAGTAGATGATTTTTACAACGTCAAGGTCACCCCATTGACAGTTTCTGTTTCATTGACTACTTTTACGTTTTTGCTTTTGCTAAGCAGATTACTTAAGTCGTCCAATAGCGGTAAGGCATCACTGAAAAAGAAAAAGCCAAAGAAGAAACTTAATAAGGCTCAAAAGGCTAACAAGGATATACAAGCAATTCTTGATCATGTTGAAAAAGAATACGTTCCTAAAATTGACACTTATGTGGCTGATCCAAAACAGTACCTGAAAGAAGATGTTCAATACAAATACAAGTATTATGAAGAAATGTTGTTGAAGGAATTGATGAAGTTGGACGGTGTGGATGTCAGCGGGAATGAAGTTTTGAGAGACAATAGAAAGAAGGTTATAAAGTTCATCCAGGACCATCAAAAGAGATTAGATAAGGTCAAGAAAGAGTTAAAGTTTTAATGATAGAGAACGAACAAACAAAAAAGTGTAGATTTTTGATGGAAAACCGCTTGGTATTGTATTGAACAGGGGAATACTACATATCAAGCTTAGTTAGATTTGTTTTTTTCTTTTTTTATTATTTTTATTTTTTGTTTCTCTCACTGTCTACATGTATATCTATGATTGATCATTAGGTTCACTGATATGGTTATCAAAGTCTTCAGGTGGTATTACTTTTCCACCTTTAACACCAAACTCCGGGATTCCGCGAGGGGTTTTGGAAAAAATCCCTGTAATAATAGGTAATGGAGTACCCAACCAGAGAGCCCGATTTGTATGGTCAGCAAGATCGTCTCCAGTTTGAGGATGAATCAATACTGATAAGTTTCCATGGTATAACTGAAACCAACTCAAGACTTTCACAAACACTTCTGGGCGCATCACGTCAGCTTCCCAAAACTGGGTTATATGTGGTCCTATTACTTTATCATCTGGCAATTTCTTGACAAGAATAGATCCATTAGAACAATCATCTGGAAATTCTTCCAAGAGTTTATCTCTAAGATTATCTGATTCGGTTTTTGATTGCTCAATTCGGTGATAATAATATACGTGGAAATCGTAATACTTTACCGGATGGATGTAAGATAAGCCTTCAAATTTCGATTTTGTAGCAATTGAAGGGGTTTCTTTCAGAATATGAGTCACGTACTCCATTATTTATATGGTTCTCTCAATTAAACCAATCTAAGGATCAATTTATAACAAAACGTTCAGCCACAATTTCCATCTTATTTCGTTTATCCTCAATATAATCAGTAATTTTTATTTTTTATTTATTGATGCCGTACAGCGAGCGTACTACTCAAAATACATTCTAATTACATTAATTTGTTTCGGTCGTCACTATTAAATATTTATCTATTCTATGTATTCGATTGGTTAAACCTTGACATCATCGGTTTTCTTGCTCTTCTTTTCTCTCTTCTTCAGAGCTTCTTGAACAAGTTCTTCAAACATCTTTACTTCTTCATCTTCTTGTTCGGTTCTAGTAACTTGACTGAATACTTCTCCAATGATTCTCATGGCCCTTGCTCGAGCATTTTTCTTTTCAAGACTAATTTCTACATCTTCCAAAATTTCGTCACAAACGTCTCTAACTGTGCTTTGAATTTCTAATTTGGACCCTGACCAAGTAAGAGCAAGAAATTTGCCCATGACATATCTTTCCATGTCTGCTAAATCTTCAGCTGAATGCTTTTCTGGTATTACCTCTGCAGCCTCTTCCTTTAATTTGTTCAATATATCATTATCTTTCTTAGCTTGTTCTTCTTCAGTTAATTGTTCTTCTACTTCTTCCTTTGGAGGTTCGTCAACAATACCGTCTGTAGAATCTTCTTTCTTTCTAGTTTCTTCTTCTTGCTTAGCATGATATTCATTATCTTCTTGCATCTTTGAGTATTCTTGCATAGTCAGTTGTGCATCCATTGCAATTCTAACTGCCTTGTAAGTGTCCTTGACAGTTCCACCAATCTCCTTCATGGATAACCACATACCTCCAATACCAAGAAAACTGGATTGCTTTTTTAAAAAGATTTTAGATCTTGTTTTGTACACTGATCCAATTACATGCAATATCTCCACTCCGAAACTTTCCATCTTTAAAGCGTCAGCTTCATACTTCAATTTTTGCTTATAGCTTTCTACAACATCGGGTTGCATATCAGTTTCAGTAAAAAGTGATAGTCTTTCTATCAATTTCTTAACAAGTTCTTTTCTAGTTTCAATTTTCTTGAGTCTACATTCTTCTTCAAATTTCTCCAATTCTTCCTTTCTTCTCTTTTCTTCAGCTTCTTCAGCAGTAACAGAAGAGCTTGGATCGTTTTCAAGATAAAGCTTTGAGCTAGAAGGAGTTGTACTCGATGCCAGCTTATTAATTGGAGCACTTGTGGTTTCACTGGCTTTAAACGTATCATTTGTAAAAGTGCCCTTGTTCTCAGTACCTACTGCAACATCAGGAGTCTCAGTAGGAAAACTGGTTTCTTGCCCTTCTGTTTTTGATTCTTCAGGTTTCTTTTCAGGAGTTGCATTTAATTCTGCACTTTTGGTCAATTCTTGTAAAAGAGAGAGCTCTCCAATCCACTCCTTGAATGCATTACCTCCAAAAATGACGGAGAAGTACTCAAACGGATCTTCAAAACCTTCAGTAGGAATACTCTCTTGTTTACCATGCTTGTCGTAAGTCAGTCTCAATTTCTCATCAGATAACACCTGATAAGCTTCTCCAACTTCTTGAAACTTGGCGGCTGCATTGGCGTCATTAAGGTTTTTATCCGGATGAAGAGTGATTGCTGCCTTTCTATAGGCTTTCTTGATCTCAGAGGAAGTTGCTGTAGGTTTTACACCTAACAAGTCATAATAAATAGTATCTACAACCATTTTGTTAAAACTAATAAGTTTAGCGATGGAATAAATTTGGTCTGTTGTGGCAAACAAGAAGAAAGGACTCTGTTATGCAGGAGCGCACACGATAAACACTTATCAACCAGGATGACCAGAGAGAAACAGGCAATATATATATTAATATATGTATATATTAGCAATAACAACAGAGAATCCTATCAAGCTATTATCTCATCAAACGAGATCATTTGAAATTTACAAGATAAGCCTAATTGGCATGTGTTATCCGTTGCAGCAAGAGGTGTATATTTCGTTATAAGGCTACCTGGTCAATACATTTTTAGTTTCAATCTTTTTTATTTTTTGCTTTCTTGTTTAGCTTATCCGTGGTGAACATAAATAGTTACTTTTTCTTTGTATCCTAAACAGGAAGTGCATGAAATTATAAAACAAATAGACTTTGAAATTCAATGTTAATTTGAAGGAATTGTCTTAGCCATTGGGCTTCGCTGAAAACTTACTTAATTTGGCTGGTGCTCCCACTCGTAAATATTTATTTTTTTCTCATCTGTTCTATTACGTCAAATTATGTCTTAAACTTTACGGATATATTTTGAGGCAAATTCCACGAATTGTAAATTGTCTTTTCACTGCCATAAACATGAAATTGATTCCTTCTGTATTATTGGTACTATGTGTCGTACAAAAAGTGGTATCAGTCTCTCCACATGAGCCGTATGCAAAATACCTGAACGCCTTATGTTCTGTTATCAAAGCCAATGCAGATCAGGGCGAATCCAAAGTAGAAATATCTTTAAAGAGCAAGTCTAAGGACACACCAGTGTTGACAGGAAGATATGTTGACTTGTTGACTATGGGACTCCCCATTGCATATGAATTCAGCGATTCCAAACATGATGGCACTTTTCAGGGTACCATTGATCCCAAGGATAACTCGTTTCTCTTGGATTCCACAAAGAAACCTTATGATAAGAAGACTTTGACAAACGATGACTCTAAACTTGATTTTATTGTCAAAGATCTGGGTATGTACTGTGTTTACTCTCCAAATTTGAATCAATTGAACATCAAATTTAAAAACTATTATGGTTACACTACTTATGCCTTGAAAATCACTCATTCAAACGAAAAATGGTTTGCTTTGATTGGAACTATATTTTTTGGTTATTTACTAAATAATATTGTTAATGTCAGAGTATCAAATGATTTCACAAATCTTAACAATCTTCTGTTGATATCAAAAGCTTTGGTATTCTACGTCTTATTACCATATGTTATTCTCAATTATGTCAGTTACTTTGGATATATTTTGACTAAATTATTCTCACATGGTGGAAACGGTACTTTGAATTTGAGATTCACTCTGTTATTGTATACCCTTTATAACTTGCTGCTCCAATTCTACGTTTTGTTACTCTGCATGGGTTATGGGGTCATATATTGTAGAGGAGAATCTACTCAATTTCGAGAATTACCTGAGATTAGATGGAAATATGCCAAAGGCAGTTTTATTATTGCTTGCGGAATTTCCATTGTTTTTTCCATGTTTTCAATAACTGCACCACTTGTTCAACATATTGCAGCTTTCTACTCTTTGGGAACGTTCATTGCTCAAATAGTTTTTTACTTCAAAACCAAAAAGTCCTTGATTGAATTTCCTCCGTTTGCCAAACCAGCTACTGGGGAAGAGGACAAGAATGCTGCCATAATAAGACTGTTCAGACAGTCATTTTATGCGATCTTTGTAGTCCCATTCGTTGTAGGTATGCTTTTATTTGCTGTGACCATGAATCATATGGTGAGCAAAATTCCAAAGGATTTAGCAGAAAGTTTAGCTCCAAGAATTATTGTTGAAATTACCAATGTTTACGCCGTAGAAGTGTTTACAGTGAGATCTTCACAAGGAACAAACATGCTCTGGATTTCCAACTTTAACGTATTTGCAACCATTGGTTTGTTATATTGGATTTGGGTTCGTAAAAACTATGGTATTGTGACTGGTAGTGTTTCAAATATTGACATGCTTAACAATGATCCATCTGAGAATACACCTGATTTAGATGACCACGACGAAGTGGAAGATTTTGAAATCCCTGATAACGAAGATACGAATTCAATAACTCCTTTTACTGATGAAATAGTTGATACATCTAAAAGGTGAGTGCTAAATAGGAAATTAAAGATAAAAGATGTTTATGAATAACTATTTGTAGTTGAAAAATAAAACTTTAATATTATATACAGTGAGTTGGAACTATTTAGCAAATTCAACCAACCTATTTCTTTTCTTTGTTTATGCAGAGTAGTAGACTTTTCTCAAGTCAATCATCTTCTTTCCTCGACTCACAGCTAAATCTTCCAAAGATCTTTGATTGGTCAATGCTTGCACAAAACCTTTAACAACATTCATAGAGTTTCTCAGCTTGTAAACCTTACCTCTTAAATCTTGAATACCTGCGGCTTGACAAACTTCGAAAATATTATGGTTAACTCTCAATCCAAACCCATCTGGAGCCGATTTAAGAAAAAGTTTGACTGCATGGAAACGATGGTTCATGTCACCAACAATAGTTCTATCTTCGTATCTGTTGACTGGAGTTAAGTTCTTGACAGCTTGCCAATGGGCTTTCTTTAAAGCATTTCTCATTCCATCTCTGGATTTACCTTCCCCTAAACCTATCATCCCGTTTCTGTTACCAACTATAGTCAACGCATAAAAATTTGGAATTTTACCTTTACTGGTTTGACAAGAAACTCTCTTCATAACAACATGACGGACATACAAACCTCTGATAAAGTGAACACTGAAACCTGTAACTTCAGAAAGATCTTTTTCCCATTGTATTTTTTCTTCTCTGGCGTTGTTGGTCTTCTTGGTGATACCTGTTTCCTTAAATCTGATGACTAAATCTTCTCTATCTCTAGCATGATTTAATGGTATTGGGGCGTATGGGGACTTACCGCTTGGTTGGTTTGGATATATGATAGGTTCGGTCCATTTAGGATCCTCTTGATGGTAATCACTATTAACATCCGTTGGTGTAACCTTGGCCTTCCCTTGTAAACCCATTTTCTGAAGCTCAAGTAACTGTTCAGGCTTCACAAGAGATTCAGTGATTTTAATACTTTGAAGTAAATCGGGAGTGTAGAATTTTGACATGAAACTAAGGTGCGAGTCAATCTTCTCGTTGGCTTTCATTAATCTAGAAGACGTAGCAAGTGTCCTCACAGGACGAAGGAGTCCAAGCGTGCTTTTGAACATTGGAAAGATGAACAAACGTTGAAAAGTGAAAATTTGAAAATGAGAACTGAAAAAACGAAGAAAAAATATTGTGGAAAAAAAAAAAAGATCAAGGTAGTAGCATCATAAGAGTTTCAAGGTGGTATATTTGAACCAGATTACATTTAATTGAAAAAATGGCTTGAATAAAACGGTTTGAATGAAAAGTATATATTTTACAAAATAAATACTTAGAATACAATAAGGAATTAAAAATCCTTATGGAAATTTATAGTTTTATTACTATATTGTTTATAAAGTACATAATTTCTCAATCAGACATATTTCTCGGTACTGCCATTCAAGATTTCTTGACTTTCTTTTCTCCAATGGTCTCAATAGGAATTTTTTCCTTCTGAAGCTCTATTACTTCTCTTTTTAACTTATCAACCTCCTTCTCCAACCTCTTCCCAAAAACATCAATATAGTAAGTTGCCCCATTGTAAGAAGCTTGGATGAAAATAAAAGTTAAAAATGCACCATTTGCATGTTTATAAGTGAACCATATTGGACATGGAACCATGGTTAAGATCTGATAACCAAATTGAATAAGGGTAAATGCAGTGATTTGTAACCAATTATAAGGAAGAGAATTCACGAATTTACCAATTGGAGCCAGAGCATTCTTCTTCTTTAAATAAGTGAAAGAAGTAACTCTACCTCCTTCAATTTGCTTCTTTCTTCTGATGGTAATAAAATAATGATAGGAAACTTGCCAAATAGTGTAATATAAAGATGTCCATAAGATTCCATTAATAAAATGCCAATTCTCAACTAATGCAACAGCAGGAAATCTCTCAACAATCATTTCCTTTGGTAATTCATGAACGATTACAAAGACAACAACTGGAGGCATAACATGAATAAAAGAAGAAGTGGTTTTTTCAATCAGATGTAAAACCAACGAGTTTCTCCATGTGATGACTGCAAAAGACAAAGTTCCCATAGTCAAAGAAAATACAGAAACAAACAATGACTTTGAGTCTGGGAATACCCAAATAAATAAGATCAACAAAAGATTGACATAATAACACAAATCAGCCAAATAATATTGGAATGATTGCTTGAAATACGTATAAAATCTTATTGGCATAAACAAACAAAATAAAATAGTGTAGTAAACATGGAACCATTCTGGATATTTCCCAATCAAAAACCCAGATAATGCAATTAAAAATACAGCAAACGCATAAAACAATTTTTCTGTTGCTGTAGATTCAAGATTGTGTGAAATGGTTTTATCAACTTTTCCAATTCTTGTTAATATTCTTTGTTGAACTTTGGCAAGATCTGCATTTCGGTTGAGATCTGGTAAAAAAGTGGCGGAAGTATTAAATTGTTTCATTTTTTCTTTGGTTTTATTCTTCATATCAGTAAAACGTTTCTTGGTAGAGTCTCCAACAGTTTCAAGGCCAAGGCCAAAATCGAAATCATTAAAAAGAAGGAGTTTATTCAAGTCAAGAAACGACACTGAGTTCATTGAATTACTTCTGGACATTGGAATTCTGGGACTCGTTTCATCGTAATCGTCATCTATGGCAGAGTCATTATCCAAGCTGACCACACTTGAGTTTGATGTGTGCAATGGTTCTTCATCCATGGTTGAGATATAATATTAAGAAATTTGAGAGCAAAATCAAGTAGCAAGAAACAGAAAAGTGACCCAAAACAAATAAATAAAACAAATGAGCATGAGATGTGGAGAGACGTCATATACAAATAAATAATTAGAAGGAAAAATCAAGAAGTTTCTGGTGCATAAGCGTAAGGCACATGGCATAACTGATTTGATCTGGATCTAATAACATACAAATTGTTGAAGCATTTGATAATATGTGGTTGTTTAAATTACATACAACCATTAAAATCAATTATAGCCCGT
This sequence comes from Kurtzmaniella fragi, assembly GCA_030581955.1. Lineage (NCBI taxonomy): Eukaryota > Fungi > Ascomycota > Pichiomycetes > Serinales > Debaryomycetaceae > Kurtzmaniella > Kurtzmaniella fragi. Next base: position 68,410 of record JAKTWE010000023.1, read on the forward strand.
GTTTGTTGTAAAGTTGCCGTAGCAGTAAAAATATTTAAAAAGCATTTGAGTGGTTCTTTCGCTCTTTTTTAGGGTGCAGATCCGATAAGTCTCTCGCGTTATACACGTGGGGCTGGATCATCATTTATGGGTCACTCGATAAATGAATGCCAAAGTTGTTTTACATTTGTGTATCTAGTAAATGTATATAGCATGCAGTGGCAGAAATCTGTGATGGATTTTCAAAACTTGCACTCGATAAATGCTCTTTTAGTGGAGTTGTTAGGAATTGAAAAGGAACCAAAAAAAAAATTCGATAATTGATTAACGCATAGAACTATAGTGATGAGATTGTATTACTTGCCGTCAAATGTCTTAATTTATTCAGTCGTAATGGCATATGTCACTTTATTAGCATATATTAAAATGTTTGAATCTAATTGGTGGCTTCTAAATATGGAGGGTCTTTCAACTCCAAACTTTGATGTTAAAGATGGGTGCTATCACTCACAGTTTCAAATGTCGAAGTAGGGCCCGATTAAATGTCAAATTTGAGGCTTCAATGAAACTTTCATTTAATTGATCTATGGAAGTCACCCCTAATAATCTTAAAGTGATGTCAACTTCGGTTTTCAATATTTCAATTGCCTTTATTACACCGTCTTTGCCATAGGCTGATGCTGCGTATAGGAATGGTCTTCCCAAACCTACACCTTTCGCACCTAAACATAATGCTTTAACAATATCAGTTCCTCTTCTAAATCCACTATCAACTAAGACCTCAAAGTCTTCAGAGACTCCTTTTTGTTTAAGTTTAGGTTTAATATCAGCCAATACCTCAATTGCTGATCTGGCAGTATCTAATTGTCTTCCACCATGATTAGAAATTAAAATACCGTCGAATCCATATTGATGAGCTTTCAAAGCGTCCTCTACAGTTTGTACACCTTTCAAAATAATTTTCACTCCAGGTACCAATTTTTGAAAATCACGTATATCCTCCCAGGTTAATGCTGGATCTTCACAAAACATAATTTCTATTTCACCCCCTCCAGTTGCATCTCTCTGGTTTTCTCGGTTACCCAATTGGGCAGTATCGACTGTGAAAAACAAAGCTTTCACGCCTCTAGAATGAGCCTTTTTAAGTAAATCTATTGTTTCTTTTCTATTGGCTGACACATAAACCTGTAACCAAAGAGGTTGATCATCTTTTGCTTCATCTACAATTTCATCAAAAGTGTACCCTGATTCCAGAGGTATCATTTGAATACTTCTGGTTTCATGAGCTGCCCAAGTAAAGTTTTTCTCTCCCAATTCATGTCCATCTATACTACAAGCAAATGCGGTAATGTAAAATGGGCATGAACTTTTACTTCCTAAAATTGTTGTAGTTTGATCTACAATAGAGACATCGTTGAGGATTCTTGGTTTAAAAAATATTCTCTGTAATGCAGCAATATTTTCGTTCAAAGTTATTTCATCGTCAGATCCTGTACGATAGTAAGCCCAGGTTTCAAGTTTAAGTTTTGCTTGAGCTGCAGTTTCAAATTCTTTGATACTTCCAATGTTTTCCAACAGCGGAATCGATGTGGGTTTTTCCAGTTGAAGTTTTTCAATGATTTTCAACGCCATATGTTGAGGAACATCATCGATGTTATAAACTTTACCCTCATGTATTATTATTGTGTTTTCTGACATTTGAAGTAGATTAAAGTTGTCGCACTGATTTATGAATTTTGGTCCCAGTCGACTTCACTTATATATAAGTGGATCCACATATCGCTGAATTCGTTGCCGCAATTGTTCCACAGATCTTAGCGGAATACTTTTCTTGGTTGGTCTAAGTCACGTGGAGATAGGAATTGGTTTTCAATTCCGTGTTTGAAAGACTTTCGAAAACTTTAAAGTAAATCTCGGGTCAAATCAGATAAAGAATAAAACAGAAGCATGAATACTATTGAATCTTTTTGAGTCAAAGATTCAAGTGGTGTATTCCATGAATGAACTTTTTACATGTAAAAAAATTTGATTGAAGCTTTTAATGAAGTTAGAAAAAAATTATCTATCTAATCTCGCATAGTAGAGTGTTGCTTAGTTATGTGGATTTGCGATTGTTGCAGCTTGCCACATTTAAGTATATTGTCACTTCTAGGGAGTATATGAATGAATCCTTGTATATACACCAACGATTTTAAGAATTGTCACTTTCTACTTTTAATTTCTTTGAATTCAGTTGCTTACTGTCCAATGTTTACCATGCGCCTAGCCTGTATTTCATATTTAAATCAAGATTTGATTTTGTTTTTTCTGTAGATTCAACTTCGAGATCGGCTTTCTAAATGCCTCTCTACTACAACTACACGCTTACCAATGCCATTGCATTCAACGGGACGACCTTCGCTTGTATAGCTTTGATTGTGTTCTTGGCTTCAAGTCAACCTTTCTATCTTGCGGAGGTATTGGGGTATTCCAAAAAAGATAAGATAGGAGGAATCATAGGCAAATTAGGATTTGTTGATGAGCTTTTGGTGCTTATTTTTGCGCCTTTGGTGGGGACTTTATGTGATGAAATCACTGCCCTTGGCAAATTAAGTGGAGTTCATGTTGTGGTAACTGCTGGTTTTGGGATGATTGGTTTTGCATTCATTTGTTACGGAGTAATAGTGAATAATTTATTAGAATTGTTCATCTTTAGAGGTATTTTTGCAGTTGGTGTTTCTTCTGTAATGACTATGGCTACTGTAATGTTCACGGAAATAAGTAATTCTGATTTCAGTTTCACTAGGAAAGAGTCTAACGTAGAAAATATTCAATTGCTTGATTCAGAAGTTACAGAGAATAAAAATACTGGAAAATTAGCTGGTGCAATGGGCGTCTCCGCAGGGTTAGGTGCCATATTTGCAGTATCTTTCTTTTTGACTTTACCAACTAAAATCCAAGAGCAGTTACCTCACTTTTCTGGGAAACAATCTTTGCAACTTGCTTACATATTTATTGGCATTTTAGCATATTTAGTTGGAACAGTTGTATACTTCTTCTTATACAGAAAAGATGTTCAACTCATTAACGAGATTAACACTGAAATAGTTCCAACCAATTCTCGATCATTGACAGCTTCTTATCGCCAAATATTTTCTCATGGTTTCAGAATTGCAAGAGAAAATAAACAGGTTCAATTATCATATTTTGGAGCATTTGTGGCTAGACTGACAGCAGTATCTAATACCATATTTGTTCCTTTGCTTGTCTTTCAATTTTATTTTCAAAATGGGTTATGTAAAGCTGAAAAGACTCCTTCAGCCTTTGCAGAGGTTCCAACCAAAGAAAATTGTAAAGATGCATATGTTTTTGCAGCTATTTTAACTGGAGTTGGTCAAACTGTGGCCTTATTTGCAGCTCCAATGTGGGCTTTTCTTATCGATTACCAAAAAATTGGTTCTCGTGGAACTTTGATGCTTGCCACTTTATTGGGAGGAAGTTCATGTTTTGCATTATGCGTATCCCAACACGGTGCTCCAATATATGATCCGAAAAATGTGACTACATTTGTGATTATTTCTATGCTTGGAATTTCTCAAATTGGAACTGTCATGAGTAGTATGAGTTTGTTGAGTAAGGGAGTCAACAAAACTAAAGACACAGTGGCTCTGGGAAGTGTGAGTGGATTATACAGTTTATGTGGAGGATTGGGAATTTTATTAGTCACATCTATTGGTGGACAATGGAGTGATTCATGGATCAAAGGTCCATTTTTTATTTTGGGATTTTTCAATGGGTTGGCATTTTTGGCAGGATTACGTCAATAGGCTTTATATTTCATGGTATATAGTTAAGAAAATTTATGAGTAAAGAATGTTTCAAATGAGTGAATTTATTATGCTTATAGGTTAAAAAATATACCAGTTAAATTTACTTCTAAGAAGAAGAAAGTTTCATCAATGTTTGTGTTGATGAATCAATTCTTTCGAACGGATAAAACGGGATTGGATACATACTAATATGAAAATAATTACTGTGAAAATTAATACTCATTAGTAAATTTAATGATTAACCGCCAGAGAGTCTTGTATGAAAATGGAAATGGACATGAATATAACAAATCGGAACAAAAACAATAATAATGACTTTACATATCATTCATGGCACTCCTTTTGACATACAAAAATCACCCCCAAATAGCAAATTGTCAAATGCTTGAACTCTATTCGTCTTCTCTATTTTACATTTTTGAACTGCTTTTTGGGCGCGTGCGTCTGCGGTTTTGCTTATAAAATCTTATTAAAGGTTCCAGAAGACCTGCGACCCAGCGCACCCCCGTGAAAAATATTAAACTTCTGAACTGTTTCGAATATTGAAAACGTAAAAAAACTCATATACTTATATGTTTATATACAAAGAGGACTTTCATCTTCTTGAGAACAAAATCGTTCTCAGCAATTTGAATCGCATATGGTTATATTCAACTAATTGTCTGTTCTATTGTCCTCCTTTTCTTCTGGTATTTTTGGCCATGTTTTATTTCACGTATTTTTTTTTTTTTTGCGTTCCTCGCGAGTTTGCTCGTTTCCAGCTTTCATATTTGAAATCACGGGACAGAAAATTTTAGCGTTTCACAACAGTTTTAGCATCCAACTTACATTGGTCCAGAGGAGAGCACACAAGCGTTATAGATCATTGACTGATGATTGAAACACTCTTGACAGTCTTACCTTCGGCTCTATGGATCTTCTATAGAATATACAGGCTTCTAGAAAAGCCGGTGTGTACTCTTTTTGCCAATTTGAACCTTGCCATACCACAAATCCCACTGATTTGCATCGATGCTGTAACTAAACTGACAGTTTTTATACATTGGGATATAAAAGTTGATCCAGATGAAGAATTGATATATGCAATCTTAGTGAACAACCGAGAAGTAGCTACCGTGAACACCACATCATGCAAATTGAATCATCTTCGTTTAAACAAAATTTACCAAATAGAAGTGGTAGCAATTAATGTTGCCACAAATTTTATATCTAAATCTGCTCCTGTTTATATAGAAACTTTATTGACAGATGGGTTGGAAAGAAAAATCAAAGAATTACCATTTCTCAATGATAATCAAACTAATGAAATCGATGGGGCAGCTGTTTCAAAATCAAATAGTATAGTTTTTACTGATGAAACTGCTCATATAACTTCGACGAATAGAAAAATTGATCTTTCTAACGTATCTACTCCTAAAACGTTGTCTCATCTCACTCCTGAACAAATCAAACTAATTGAGAACCCACAAGAATTAAATTACTATTTAGTTACTTATCAAGAAGAATTATCTAAAACTATACAAGAGCATGAATCATTCCACAAAACTTTGAATGTTGAATTAAAAAATCTAAAACTATATCACGACATTTATAAAAAAGAGTTTAACGAAGAATCCGATCTGAAACTGCGTTTAGAGAATAACATAAAAGATATTGAAAAGAATAGAGATAATTTAAGTTTTGTGAAGAGTAAACTTCAAAACCAATTAAAACATTTAAAAAGTACTTCACATTTGCATGAATCCAAACTCGATTCTTTGAAAATTGAGTATTCAAAATGTCAAGAAAGATCAGTTAATTTAAAGCAAAAGTTGGTTCATGAGTCTAATAGTTTATCTGAAAAACAAGAGAATTTAAGGCATGATATTGAACATTATAAAAGAGTAAATGACCAATTGGAATCTGAAATCAAAATTTTGACAAATGAGAAGAAAAGAAATGAAAAATTACTTCAAACAATTAAACCTTTGATGGAAATGTTTGGAAGTGAATCTAATTTTACAAGAGAAGGTACTCTTAAACCAAATTCTCAAGCTGCTATGAATACTTTATTTGAAATGATACCTGAATGGAAACTGGAAATTTTAGAAGAATTGGATAAAACTAGACTGACTGAACTTGAATGGAGACATGTTTATAAATCTGAAATTCGAAAGTTTCTTGGTCTCAAGAATAATCTTGAAATGCTTAAAGTTGCTCGAAATAAAAATTATCAGCCTCAAAAGATGACTGAATATCAAGCAAGTTTAGAATTTGGAGGTTACAACCATGCATTACTGAAAGTGAACAATGGAAGTCATAAACCCAAATCTACAAAAGGGAAAGTTCTCCCAAGTCATTCCAGTGTGTATTCGGATCTCAACCCTACTTCTACTACAAATCTGAATACTCAACTCGATCTCAACTTAAACAATTCCAATTTGAATAATAACAATAACTCATCGGCAAATTTACAAAATGATGCTGGATGGCAAACCTATTTTAACCAAGTTTATTCTAATGATAATAGTTTCGATCACCCTGATAGTAATTCGCCAGTAGGTGATACTGCAAACAATATCAGTCGCGTTGGATCACCCGATCCACAACTTCAGATTAACAATATTCCTTCTGCTACCATAAACGAACCTACAATTATGTATCCTGATCCTCAACCGACCAACATGCAAATGCAACAACCGTTACTATCTGATCCATACTATTCTTATCCTTCGTTGTCAAACAATTTATGGATTGGTAGCCAAAACAGTAATAACTACGTTGGACTAAACAGTCTTGGATATGGGAGCAATGAGCAATTTTATTCTGCGGGGGGAACTCCTTCCGGGGGAATGTCTACTCCGCTTCAAGGTAACGTTTCTGGAACTTTACCAGGGTCAGGATCTCAGGGGTCCAAAGTTGGTGCTTCCAATCAAGGTGCTTTTAGCGATTTTTTCCAACCTTCATTGAATCACAGTGGTACAAATTTGCAAAGTTCGAACAGTAATTCTAATGATCTAAATACATTAAGAAATCAGATTCTTCTGCAAAGGCTTGATATTCCATCTGCGCAACAATATATGCCTTACAACTCAAGATCCCCAGTCCCCACTGGTTTGGAGGGATTTCTTATGAGTCCCTCGACCAGTGGGCCTAGCCTATTAGATACACAAGCACCAAATCCTCCTAATATTATGAATATGCTGCCCAACGGGTCACAGCCAGAATTGTTGAATGACACTTTGGATCCATACTCAACGTCTTTGTCTCCGCAAATTGCTCCTATACAATTGAACAAATCTAATCTTTGGGCTTCCCTGTCATACGGCCATACAAGGAACATACTGAACCAGAGTCAGAGTCAACTTTGGAGAACTGATTCTACACCGGATACATTAGGCGGAATGGGGTTTTCAGAGTTAAATTTATTGCGAAAGAGTCAAAATGATGAAGAAGAGTTGGGCTAGAAAAGATGGGGTATAAGCAGGCAACTATTTAGAAATTTTCATAAGCATTAAAAGTAAAATTAACAACAGACCAAAATAATTAGGTTATTTAATAATACATAAGCATTAACTAAAATTATGAATTGTCAGCAAAAACGATTAGATTACATATTGGTGGTTGTCGCATGTTCGATCATACAAAAAAAAAAATAGAAACTTGCTATTTTTGGTCCAACTTTACTCTTAAAGATCTACACTACATCACTGTATGCCAGAAAACGGCATTGTTGCGTATATATGCCATAACACAATTATTTATAGGGAAATTGTTCCGACATGACGTCGCACATATATGCCAAAAGGAAAAACTGCCGCATCTATAAATGCCTTGAAGCAAAAATTTTATAATGAGTAATAAGAAGATGTGATGACTGATATTAGTTTAACAGCTTAAATGGGATATAAATAAAGCGGGAGTGCAATGCCAAATGACCTAAACTTCATTCAAATTTTATAAAAGAGTTTTTCTGCTTTTGTCCAAGCAATTTTTTCAGTTTAAAAAGCACTTTGAACTAAAAGTGAGTGGTGCACTTCGGAACCCAGACCCCGCTCTCTACAAGAAACTATCGGTTAAACACGGTAAAATTTTAGGCATATTAGTGAGTCTTACAGAAGTCGACTTAAAAAGTACTACATATCCTGAGTTTGATTCATCTAGTTTAAAACCTTGAATAAGACCCAACTACCTATGACTCAAGATAAATTCCCAACTTCAAATGAGTTTCGCAGTGATACATTTACTGTACCCACACCTTCAATGATTAATGCATTTTCCAACGCTACATTTGGAGATTCTGTTTATAAAGAAGATGAGATTACTCTTTTATTAGAAGAAAAAGTGTGTACTCTTACAGGAAAAGAATCAGCCCTTTTCTGTGTTTCTGGTACACTTTCAAATCAAATTGGTCTCAGAGCTAATTTGATGCAACCGCCATACTCAATCTTGTGTGATCATCGGGCACACGTATTTTTGCATGAAGCTGGTGGGTTAGCTACACTTTCTCAAGCCATGGTGCATCCGGTCATTCCAAGCAATGGAGATTATCTTAGCTTAGATGACATTATTGAAAATTATACTCCTGATGATGGAGACATACATGGTGCACCCACCAAAGTAATTTCTTTGGAAAACACTTTACATGGTATGATTACCCCAATTGCAGAAATTGCTAAAATTTCAGAATTTTGCAAGCAAAACAAAATCAAATTGCATTTAGATGGTGCAAGATTATGGAATGCTAGTGCTGCCACTGGAGTCACTATTAAAGAATATTGTTCATATTTTGATTCTGTTTCATTATGTTTATCAAAATCATTAGGTGCTCCAATGGGATCTATGCTTGTTGGAACAAAAGAATTTATTGAAAAATCTAATCACTTTAAAAAGCAAAATGGTGGTGGAATAAGGCAAGCTGGTATCGTTACCTGTATGGCTATAACAGCAATTGAAGAAAACTTTATAAAATTAGCAGATTCTCACAAATACGCTAGAGAAGTTGGCTTCTTTTGTAAAGAAAACAATATTTTACTCGAGCACCCAGTAGACACAAATTTTGTTTTCATTGATACTAAGGCGTTAAAAATTGATGATAGAATGCTTGTTAAAATTGGTGAAAAGCATAATATTAAACTTATGGGTAAAAGAATAGCATTTCATTTTCAAAATGATCAAGAAAGCATTGAAAGATTGAAAGACACTTTGACGGAAACAATGCAATACGCCAAATTGCATCCATTCGAAGGAAAAAAGTGCAACAAGAAGATGTACATATAAGTGTATATATAAGAATGTTAACACTGTTGAAACACGGTAACAATCTGAGAAAGATAATGCAGTTTCATAACAATCTACATTATTTAAGATTTTCCAAGATTAAAACCACGCATAATTGACACATATTTTAATAAAAAGACATTACTATTGGTTATAGGGATATGACAAGTTTCGGTGTTGTAGGAAAAAAAAAATCAAGAATAATTTCCATTAAATTCAACGACCTTATTGATGGTTGCATCTGGAACAAATCTTGATATCTTCATAATCAAATTTTAGTATTACATTTGCGACCTCCGGGATTTCAAAAAAAATTGGAAACAAATAACAATTAATTGGAAAAACCATAACTTTTCAGCTAATTGAATTATTGATTAATGGATACAATTATCAGCTAATTTCAATATATACATCAAGAAAACTCAATGGATGTTCGATACCATCAACCTGGAAGGCAAAAATTTGGGTATCGGAGATGGGCATGAACTTATTTTAAAGGCGGTTGAGTCGATTAATCACACACAAGATCAAAAATAAAAATGTCAGGTACAGAATAACATTTGGGAAAAATACTAATCTGTCAACGGCAAAAATAAAGAAATCTGTAGAAAACAATACCGTTCTCCGATGACCGGAACAACCTAAAAGATAGTGAACCTAAATTTTTATCGCTTAAATTGTGAGTAATAGAATTGAGTTTTCTATAAGGTTGAGTGTTGACCTTTCTGCGTCACATTGATGTGTGTGTCGCATTAAATAATCAATAAGTCGGGCTAAAGGAATCGTATAGCTTTTCTGGACTTTTCGTTTCTTTTTTTTGTTTAGTTAAAACTTGCTGCTTTTTCAATTATTGGTTGCGCGATTAAGAGGGTTCCGCCCGGAAGTAATGCCGTTCTGCATCTAAAATGTTTGAATTTAGTCATGGAAGCAATTAATTATTTTTATTTTACCCTCGGAATTCTGCCTCTTTATGCATAGTTAGAACATTTCCGTCGGGTAATCAAATTAGTGATTTTGGTGAATGGTTGCTAAACCCGTCGGATGAAAGTCGCAAAACATATAAGTAAGATGCAAATCGGGTAACTTTCAAAGTTTATTCTATACTTCACATTATCAATACTCACATAGATGTCAAATATTGAAAATAATATGAATACTAATTCAAATAACGATGATGGTTCCATTGAGAACTATGATCCTTATTCACCTAATCAGATGTATGACGAAGATAGAACTGATGCTCTTTCAGAAATTTCCCAAGGTTCAGTTGCAACTGATCGTAAATCCCTTAAAATGGTAAGGACTGAAACCAAAAGGTCTTTGCAAGAATTAGGTATAACAAGAAATATTCCAATTCCAGATTTAACTGGACCTCCAGTTGAAAAACCAATTTTCCCAGAAGAATATAGATTAGAAACTACAACAGGTTTAGTTCCAGTACAAACACTTCAATCTCTTGGTCGTTCAAAGACAGTTGAAGTAGGAGAAGGAAAAGATGAAAAAAGTGAACCATTAGATCCAGAAATTGAATTTGTCACTTTTTTTATTGACGATCCAGAAAATCCTCATAATTGGAGTCCGACCATTAGATGGATATATACCTTCCTTTTATCCATGTTGGTTATCTGTGCAGCATATGGTTCATCATGTGTCACTGGTGGTTTATGGACTATCAATGAAAAATATGGAGTTTCTGATGAAGTTTCAACTCTATCTTGTTCATTAATGGTACTTGGTTTTGCTGTGGGTCCATTATTATGGGCTCCATTATCAGAACAAATTGGTAGAAGACCTGTCTATTTTATCTCATTTGGTTTATACACCATTTTTAATATTCCAGTTGCATTGGCCCCAAATATTGGGGCTGTTTTAGCTTGTCGTTTCTTGTGTGGTGTATTTTCAGCTTCTGCATTGTCGAACGTTGGTGCATCATTGGTTGATTTACATGAAAATACTAGAGGTTTAGCCATTGCATTCTTTTCATTCTGTCCTTATTCTGGCCCTGTCTTTGGAGGTATTGTCAATGGTTTTATTTCGGTCAACACCAGAAGATTTGATTTGATTATTTGGGTTAATATGGCTTTTGCTGGTGTCATGTGGATCATTGTTTCTTTAATTCCAGAAACTTATGCCCCAGTCATTCTTAAACAAAGAGCAAAGAAATTAAGAAAAGAAACTGGTAACCCTAAAATTATGACTGAACAAGAAGCAACTCCAATGTCATTTTCTGAACTTTTGAACACCAATTTATACCGTCCACTTAAATGGTGTGTTCAAGAACCAGTATTAGTTCTTGTTTGTATGTTTGTTTGTTTGATTTACTCCATGTTGTACGCATTCTTTTTTGCCTACCCTGTCATTTTTGGTAACTTATATGGTTACGAAGATGATAAAATTGGTCTCATGCTTATTCCAATTTTGATTGGTGCCGCTTTAGCTCTTTTTACCACCCCAATTTTAGAAAAACGTTACGCTGTGTTATGTAAAAAGAGACATCCAGTTCCTGAAGATAGACTTATTGGTGCTATTGTTGGTTCTCCATTCCCATGCATTGCATTATTTATTCTTGGTGCCACTTCTTACAAGCATATAATTTGGGTTGGTCCTGCTCTGTCTGGGATTGCCTTTGGTTATGGTATGGTCTTGATTTATTACTCATTAAATAATTATATCATTGACACTTACGCCAAATACGCTGCTTCGGCTCTTGCTACCAAGGTTTTTTTGAGATCTGCTGGTGGTGCTGCATTCCCTTTGTTTACTCCTCAAATGTATGATAGATTAGGTTTGCAATGGGCCTCATGGTTATTGGCATTCATTTGTTTGGCTATGATTTTGATTCCAATTTCTTTCTATAAATATGGTAGTACTTTGAGAGCTAAGTGGTGTGCTGAAGATTATACTGCTTATAATTTTGAGGATGAAACTGAAAAGGAAGACATTTCTTCGTCAGATCAAGCTTAAGAAGCCTACATGCCCACTCATAATAATAATAATAATAATAATAATAATATAATAATATAATAATAGTAAAAATATGATATCAATTAAAATATGTGTAAAATCTCTTTCTTTTTATAGCTGAACATCTTGATTTTGAATTTAAAACGGTTCAATTAAAAATGTGTTTCAAAGGTTTTCTACTAAAATTTCATGTTCAAAGTTTTTAGTTTGTTCTTCTGCACTTTCAGATTTGACATCTTGAATATGTGGAGAATGCTTAATATCTTTAATTAAATCAGTAATTTTATCGACTTTGGCCCCAGTAATCTTTTGCATGAAGGATCCGATTTCAATGTTTTCATGGTTTCCTAATAAACCTGAATATGGCTTACTTTGCAACAATTCATCCAAAATAGTTTTGGAATTAGTGTAACCATAAATGTTGACATCAACAGCGGAATGGCCATGTGTAGTCCAGCCTGTTTGGGATCTAGCTGAAACCAAACTATTTAAGACGTAAAGTAAAGCTTCAGGATGTTGACTAACTTCCTTAATGGCCGCGATATCTTCTTCGGTGTAATCTTTGATACCCATGTCAGTTTCCACAATTTCCTTAACAATAAATTTGTCAAACTTATCAACATCTTCTTTCGCAGAGTATTGAATAATTTTCTTGGCTAAATATTCTCCAGAATGAGTACTATTAAGTAAAACTTGAGGATACCATAAATAATCAGGATATGAAGGGCTGATTTGTTTTGCAGTGACTAACCCACCCGTTTCATGATCGGAAGTGGAAATAACCACAGTTTCCACATCTGAATCATCAACAAACTTAGTGACTTCTTTGAATGCATCATCAAAAGCTAAAACTTCACGAACCTGAGCTGCTGGATCATTGTGGTGACCAGCATGATCAATTCTAGAACCTTCAATTAAAATGAAAAACCCCTTATCGGAATCTTTAGAAGCCTTTGCCAAGGCGGTCAATGCAGTTCTGGTTTGCTCGGCTAAAGATGGATATTCTCTACTGTCTCTATCAATATCGTAAGGAACATCAGTGTCAGCGATTAACCCTAATAAAGGTAAAGTGACATTGTTACCATTGTTCAACAGATCAAATTCTTCCCTATTTCCAACATAAGACCAACCATCCTTCTTGGCCTCATTAATCAAGTTTCTATCATCAGCACGACATGCACCTTCAGAACCTTTAGGTAAGAAATGACATCTACCACCTCCAATAATTAAATCAACCACATTTCCCAAAGGAGAAGCACCCAATTGTTGTTCGGCAATCAAATCTTCTTGGAATCTATAATCAGTGTGAGCAGAAAACGCAGCAGGGGTAGCATCAGTGATTCTAGTGGTGACCACGAGCCCTGTAAGGTAACCTTGAAGCTTTAAAGCTTCTAAAATAGTTCCACAGGGAGACTTATCGGGAGAAACACCAATTGCACCATTGTAAGATTTTAAAGCACAAGAAAAAGCAGTAGCACCAGCTGCAGAGTCTGTGACTAAAGATGAAGAAGATCTAGTTCTTGAAGAACCAATCAAATGTTTATCAATTGTTAAAATATCATCAATAGGTAATTGGTCTCTAAATTGTTTGAATGAACGAGCAAGAGATAAAGAAGCAGGTCCCATCCCATCAGTCACCATGAAAATGATATTTTTCTTGGAGCCAGGATCCAAAGATTCTGTCCCTGCCAGAGCAAATAAATCGTTTCTAATAAAAACAAGCCATACAAGAAGCACCAAGTTTATCGATTCAATAAAAAACATTATCCAAGACTTTCGGTTTGAGGACTTGTTTTTGCGATTGTAAACAGACATATCGCTGCCTCCAAGTAAAGATTCTTTTTCTGAAGTCATTGTGGATCCAAATAAATTTAAATGAATAGAACCCGCCAACTTTTGAAGGTATTGATAAAGAAACAAAAAAAATGAGTCTAACTCCAAACCTTATCAATCGAGGCATATCCTGCACGTTTCTATTAATGCAATAAATACATCTTAATTCAGTCTTTATTTCTTTGTTGTTGTTTTTTTTTTTTTTAAAAGTTGTTATTTCGTATTCTGATTCAGGGAAGGCTCGAGCCACTACAAATGTGGTGATGCAAAATGGATATGTATAAACTCTCATCTAAAAATCTACTTCTACAGAGTCTGGGCATTTACTAAGAAAGAACTTGGCTATGCTGATATCCATAATTGAAAGACCTACTACTTTCAGAACAGAAACATTGTCTTGGTTGGCAAATTCTGCTGCATCTAGTTGCGCAATATCAGTAAGTTCTACAAGCCCTTCTTCAGTAATACTGCTTTGAATAAGTTCTCCAGCTTCCAGAAGAGTGTGTTCTTTAGAGTCCACCATCACCTTGGCTTTGTCCTTAATAGTCAGCTTGATATATTCAAGATCTAACTCAATCATGTGAGGCTTATAAGATCCAATCAATCCAATGAATTTCTTGAAAGATTTATCTTTATTGATATATTCTTTCTTTAAAATTGGTTCTGTAGAAGGCGTACAACCGAAAAATATACTACTTTGTTGTAAATCTTCAGTAGAAACCAGGTCATACAGAAAAATATCAAATTTAACATCGGGGTAATCTTCTTTGAAACTTTTAACAAATTTGTCTGCTTTTTCTATGGACCTATTGACAATATTCACATGTTTGATTGGATAAAGTTCCAAAGCCAACTTGATATGCCACATTGCCTGCGTACCCACTCCAAATACAGTGATTCTTGGTAATAATTTTAAGTTAGAGTCGTTCGGATCTAAAGTCTTTACCAACCCAATACTGGTGGCTAAAGCGGTTCTAAAAGCAGTAACTGTCTTGGCATTCACCACACCTTGGATCAAGCCTGTACTTTCTTCTAAAACAATGATAGGTCCTACAAAACTGATGTTTTTTGCATTATTGGAGGGCCCTCCAGTGATGACCTTCATTCCAAGATTATGTGGTCCCACGCATGGCATGAACAAATGAGTATTGTCGTTGCAATTCGAAGTAACCACTGTTCTTGGAGGGATTGAACTTGGCACATCCTTGTATTCTTTCAATGCAGTAAGCAAGGCCGGTTGCAATTCATTTAAAATGAAGTCCTTATTAAGATTTTTTTTCAAGAACTGTTTGGTCAATGTGTCTGATAGAACCTTCATAATGGGTGCCTTTCTTATCAATTTTCGAGATCTACCGGATCTACTCCGTTTATAAGCGCGCGCTAAAAAAATTATTATTATCTTAGGAACTTAATAGTGTGTCACACAAATATATCGCTTGATTCCTGTTCCGGCTCGCATACTATTGCACTTTACCATTTGTCGCCTTATTATCTTACGTTTTCTTCCACCTATTAACAGCTAAGAAAAGCTTGGACCAGTCTGCAGTATTCAAATTAGGATCTTCTTTAATGTTCATCAACTGCTTTTCTTTAAACGATCTTAATTCTTGTAACAAAACAACCAAGTCTTTAGTTGCCTTTGATTCAACATTTTCTTGTTTCTTTAATAATTCATCCAAAATAATCAGTTCAATTTTATTGATAAATAAGTACAAAATTGATCTTGTCTCTATAGGAATGGATTCTGCCCCTTCAATGCTTGGAAAGCTGTAGATTTTATATTTTATTGATAATTTTTTCAATTGAGAAAGTGTTTTAGATGAGATTATTGCATCTTCGTTTAAAATAGATTGATTTAATTCATCTTTTATCACTGAAATAGTAACTTCATTAGAACATAATTTCAAAAAACTCTTTTGAAGAAAGTTCAACTCTTTTTCGTGATTTTTCAATGCAAATTTGATAACTTCAGAATTATTTAAAACTGAAGCCTCCCAAATAAGGAAACTAG
Source organism: Kurtzmaniella fragi (assembly GCA_030581955.1). Lineage (NCBI taxonomy): Eukaryota > Fungi > Ascomycota > Pichiomycetes > Serinales > Debaryomycetaceae > Kurtzmaniella > Kurtzmaniella fragi. Next base: position 84,265 of record JAKTWE010000023.1, read on the forward strand.
AACTAAGCTTATCAATCCTTTTAATGAAATATTCTTCATTACGATCGGAGGTTAATTCTGCAGTGTAATCAAAATAAAACTTCCACGCAATCCTTTCATAAAAAGGTACCAACTCACCTCTTTCTATGCTGGGTACATATCTAGATTCAAAGTTCTCTTTCAAGTTCTTTACGATCATTAATGGCCGCTTAATATCGTAATATTTCTTCAATAATACAATTCGTACCTTAGTGATATCCAAATCTGTCCAATCTTGAAAATGCAAATCTTTATTTGATATACTCTCTACTTCTATGGGAAGCTTTTTGAGATCCTTCAAGTTTTTGTTCAAAAAGAACTCAATCATGATTTTACTACTCATTTTGTTTTGATAATATAATGAGTCAAAAACCTCTAAAATGTTGGATTCTGATTTCAAATTTTTAATATAATTACTCAAATCCTTTTGAGTCATGATTTCAGAGTTAAAGTCGTTTTTCAATATCTTTGGTTGTGATGCAAAATTGATACCGGCAAGTAGATGGCTCATATGATCATTCACCGATTGCTTACTTTTCAAAGTAGGTACTTTAAATTGAGATTCCTTCCATATATCGTCGGGGACCTTGCTAGACCCCAAATTTGCCAACAATGAAGGCTTGTACCTTGGTACTACGTTGGATCGCTCCTTGGGCTTTTCATTGGGAGATAACAAGTTGAGAGCATCTGCCAATAATACATTGTCTTCCACCTTTCCGATGTTTGCAAGTCTTATAGAAGCATTTGTAAATGAACGTTTGCTGGTAAATATCCGCAAGGACAAATGATATTGGGTTTTTATAAAAGAGGCCAGCTCTATAGGCATTTTGGCTATGGTTGGAATGCTGAAAGATGAGCTTGTAAAGGTTTAAGAGTGAGCTGCATCAATTAAGACAATTAAATAATAGTTAAATAGTATGCAGGATGTGGCTGCTTTTACGTACATCCAAGATAGTAGACAATTGAATTTAATTTGTTAGGTTACAATTTTGTTAGTTATATATAGTTTGATTGTATTAGATATAAGGTTAGTTTGATTTAATCTTGATGGGTAAAATGTTTCCATATACTTAGGGTAATTTCGTAGTTTCTGGGCAACATTAAATAATTATATTTTAAAATTTGCTTTTGTCCTTGTTCTAAATTGATAGGCTCACCATTGATGAAATTAGGAATAAGAGATCTAGTGAAAGTCTTAGAATTACGGAATAATTTAAAGAAATTTCTAAAAATTTCGGAATAGTTTAAAGATTTATTCCTTAATTTCATGTAAGTTGTTGAGTCTCTGACTTCTTCCCACGTAAAAATCAATCCTCCTTGCAAACGGTCTGAATTTTTTAACTTCAAAAGCATAACAAAGATAGGAAAAAAATTAGTGAATACTAAGATATTTTCTCCCAAGTAAATTAACAACAAACATATTAACCTTGTTCCAAAAAACAGAAGATAGAAAGCAAATGTTGTTGGTAACAATACACTCAATACCACAAAGAAAAGGGTACCCAAAAGCAATTTTTCCACGTCATAAGAATCTTCCGTGTTGGAGTATGCATCTAATTTATCGATACGATTTCTTAAAACATTATATTTCCTACCACATACCAATTGAAATAAGGATTTCAAAATTTGAATTTGGCGTTTATAAATTTTGGCCAGTGAATAGTAGAAACAATAAATGTGGAAACTTATTATTTGAAAGTAATCGATAATAAAACTTACCAAAAAAGTGAACCCACAATAGCAAATTATTTTTAAGTAAAATTTAAATAATATGGTACTCCATTGAAAAGCATTGTTCCAACTGGCAAATGAAGTTATCAAAATTGAAGGATGAAGCTTAGAAATCACCGGGGATGTTGTAAACAATAATAGATTACTATTAAACTTACTCTCAGGGCATATTGTCAAAATATCCACCAAGAAAACCCTCCAAAATTGCAAGGTCCAAAGAAACAAATCTCCAAAGAACCTTCCTAATTCATCGTTCAATTTGAAACCTGCGGGATGATCAAAAGATATCCAAGAAATCAAACTGAACAATTTCTCAAACATAATATCCAATATTAATACTTCATTCACAAATTTTGCAATTGTATCATAGTTGGATAAAATTAAACTGTGAGCGCTAATTCCGAGTAATACATCATTGAGGATTAACCACGAAAAGTTAAAAAAATTGATATAATTTGAATTATTGATGTTAAGATTTGAGTTTTTGATAGGTAAATCCAAAATGTCTTGTTGTTTAAGTAAGATATCTCTGTCAAAATAGCATAAAAGCTGGATTGGGAAGAAATTCAATTGTCTTAATCTAAGATCCAATTGTCTTAGTACTGCTGAATTGCGAGTAAAGTCATATCTTTCATTGATACATGAGATGAAGTAGATACTCCATACACTCAATACTTGTAGTATAGATATCAAATATGCAAAAGGTTTGAAAATCAAGCTTTGAGAAAACTTTCTAAACTTGGACCATTCTTCTCTATACCATTTCCGTCTTCTAGACACGTAAGATTTGTTAATTAAATCCAAAACATCATCGTTGAACAAAGGATCTAAATTAGTTTTACCTCCCAAATTTTCGAATTTATTCATTACAAGCTCCTCGGTTGCAGTTTGTTCGTCAAGCGTAATGGATTGCAAAAGAATGGGATTGATTGAAAGATATTCTAGGTTTCTATAATTAGGAGGTTTGTATACCACAAATATGAATGAGGTCATAGGTTTAGACATGGCATTCAAATCAATGACAGGGTACTTGAATGTTGTGACCACCACTAATTTTAGATCACTCTTGAAGTTGTTGTTTTGGGGCTGATCATTCTGATGATATATCGTTCCTAATATATGTAACTCATTTTTGACATCTAGAGTCTTTGTCGTTGGAACCAATTGTATAATAACGTAATTATGTTTTAATTTGTGGCCCAACAAGTACCATGATTTACCTGTTATTTTCAACTTTGCAAGTTGATCTTCTGGGAAGAATATATTGGTGCAATTCATCTTGAAAAGGAGTCTCTTCTCAAGTACTGAGAGCTACTATTAAGATTTTTATAAAACAGGATGTGATCTACGAACGAGTCCTCTTGTTCAGTATCGTTATCGCTGTCTTCTAAAGATGACACAACTGCCTTTTGATTTGTTGTGATTTTCGGCTCGTTAAAGATGTCCTCGTAATTCGATACAAAAAACCAGCTTACAAATAGATATGAAACACAAAATAGGACCAAAGAAACTGTCAAGCTAAGTAGTAACCTTAGAACCACGCTACTCAAGACGTCGATACTATATTTTGGGAAGGGCATTCATTGACTAGCAACACAAAAAAAAAAAAAGATGGATGTGTTTCTCAATTTTGCATGTAGTATTAGTGCAAACAGAAGTCACATAAAATGATCTAATCCATTAGTTGATAAATTAGATTAGTAATTGTTAATATAGTATGTAGAGTTTAGTATAAAGACTATAAATTGTAAATATTTATTATGATAAATCGCAAAAGAATTGAATGGGGTTTGTAAATAATGGTTACTCCATAGTAGTCTCAAGTGCATGCACTTAAAAAGTAGAGGATAAAAATACATAAACAACTTAGACAATCTTTCCGGAGTCGTTGTTTATAGATAAAGAAGTAGTGGTATTATTTTTTTTCATTTTTGAATGAACTGGATTAGTACCCAAGTGTCTACTGCTATTACCAGTAGTTGGTTGGAATGAGTTTAAACTTGACACGTTATCAGACGCAATAGAATTACGTCTGGAATTCATAATTGAAGGTGGAACACAATTTAATTCATCTTCATTTCCAATGTTTACTAACTTTTTAAGAATTAACAACATCAAAAGATTGAGCACATTGAAAGCAAAAATAACCATGAATAATAAATAAGCATCTCCTCTAGTTTTAAGAGAATACTTATAGATATTTAAAAAGACCAATGGACTTACCAAGGAAAATATGTTTTTCAATACAGACATAGCACCAAAATATTCACCAATTTTAGATTCTGGGAATATTTTTACGATAGCTGAATTAGCGGAAGGATTGAAAATTGTTCCAAAGGCTGCAAATAACATAAAGGCAATCATGGCTGAAGAAGATTTTGCTAAACCGACAAAGAAAAGTCCCACAGTCTCAGTAAGCATGGCAAAAAAAGCAGTACTCCAATCAACCATATCCATTTGTTTCTTCATAATTTTATTATTCAATAATTTGTGGAAAACTGAATGAATTAAAACCGGAGATAAAAAGATTAAAATGGTAGCTCTTGAGGCACACGCAAGGGCCATAAAATTACCAATATCTTTGGATTCCCAATTGTATTTGTAAATCCCATACATGACGATGATGCTACCCATTGACATACCAATAGCAGTGTTTATACAATCAATATAAACTAGGATAATACAAGTGATTCTATCCTTGTAAATTCTATGACGTCTGTTTGGGTGAATTGCATCAGCAGGGACCCACAACATTCTGATAGGCTTTACGATACTTAGTATTTGATCAAATATATCCTTGATATCATTAAGAAGACTCTTGTTTTGTTGTTGTTGATTGATAATTCTAAGTGCATTCAAATCAGACATCAGAGTTCTAGACATACTTCTTGATTTTCTAATTGCCTTTGCCGATCTTGATTCGGGCAAAACAAAGAAAGCATAAATACAAATCAAAGCTAAAATACCCATTTCAAACTTCAAAGTTAAAAATTCTGAGCTAGGAATTGATCTTAGATAATCTTTACTAGCAGCCACAATACTATCAACTTCTGGACCCTTGGGTGGATGGCTCAGTAATTTTTGAGCGATAGAGGTTAAAACAGTTCCCACAAGAGGACCAACTGATAAACCAATATAAAGAGCGGCCATACTGAAACCAAGAGAATAAATTCTTTCATGAGATTCAACAACATCTGAGATATAAGAGTTTGTTAAAGCTACTAAAGCTAAAACACCTCCAGTCATATTACATATTAAAGTACCAACAAGTAAAACATAAAATGGTAAAGTTTTTGAAATAGTGAGTGCAAAATATTCAACTGTTCGTCCAAGTAAAACCAGACCAATAATGATAGCAATAAATAATCTTCTACCATATTGATCAGATAAACTTCCAATTTTACCAGAAGCAAACATAATGGAAATAGCAGTTACAAATTGCTGAGCAATTTGATAATTGGATACCAATATCTGAGTATCACTCGAGTTACATACATCCTTATTGGCATCTCGCATAACAGAATTACAAGCTAATTTAAAAGTAATAGAAGTCCTTGAAGGCTCAGCCATAGAAATTGACATACTAGTAAAAAGTATTACCAAACTGACCAAAAGGATTGAAGGCCTCTTAGTCCAATGAAGAGACTTGTTGTGATCCCTCTGTTCTCTCAACCAAAGAACCTCATCGTCAACTTCGTCTTCCTCGTCATCATCGTCCATGAAACTAACGTAAGCATGATTGGCAGCATTTTCAAGGATTTCATCTGCCGTTTCCTGAGACAAGGCACTGGGGATAAGAGGGTCGGTTTCGTCTTGCATCTTTTAACTTTTAGCACTTAGACTTGTCTATGAATAATATCTCACTATGATACGGGTGACAGTGGTACTTGAGATGTAGAACAAGCTTGTTTTAGATAGTTGAAACCAGTAATTTATATATATTTACCCACTCTTTAGTAATATTTTTTTTTGTTCCCAATTTGATTTAAAGTTTAGATAAAACCGATAGATAGATGGCAAATTCCCCTAATAAAAATTGGCAGTAGGGGTAAATACCGCTTGTGATCTCACGAAAAAAATAAGGAGCTTAGTGAATTCTTACAAAGAATAGAGCAATCAACTATATAAAAACAGTAACACCGTTAGGGTTTGAGTGATAAGAGTTATTGAGAGGGAGAGAATATATATGCTTCTTCCTATTCATAAGCCTTGTAGGTTAAATAACGATTCATTTAGTTCAATTCCACCATAAAATGTGGTGTTTCTGAGCGCTATCAAAAGATGAAATTTAGCGTTTTGTGCGGCATCATTTTGCCACTGTATGGAGGTTACAGCCCAAAAATAGCAAATATATCAATTAGTGAAGCAAAACATAATGTTTTGATACCTTGTTTGTTATCTCTTTACAATTTTTAATTTAAATTATTTAGTAATAGAGTAATATGAGTGTAATTTTAGTCCATTGAAGGCGAAAACTTCCTATCAATCAAAACTAAGTCGAAATATGCTACTGAACATATCTCCTAAAGGATCTGAATTAAGATTAATGAGAATTTGAAGTTGTAAATAATTCTAAATCATTTTTGTAAACAGCTTGCTTATGCTTTTAATTTCAAAACGGGAGGTTAAATCCGCAAGAAATGGGTTGCATACAAGTCCACCTAAATTGCTTACTTAAATCAATTCATAATACGCTTCTCCCATATACAGTCTTGTGGAATCCTCATTCATTTTAAATTAAATCAATTGACTTTTTTATGATTATTGTAAGGGCTCAACCCTTTCTGTCTCACGTGTATTCATTCTTGCACTCTTACTTCTGCGCATTGCTTTGTGTAACTTTTGCGTAACCCTCTCCAGGCAGCTATATGCACTCTACATCGTTTCTCTCTCACACTGCGCGATTCCTTTACACTAGTAAAAATTCAACAAAAATTTTTCAGTCTTTACACAAGAATCTAAAGCTTCCATATACAAGATGTCCTTGCCAGCTTCCTTTGATTTGACTCCAGAAGACGCCAAGTTATTGTTGGCTGCTAACGTCCACTTGGGTTCCAAGAACGTTCAAGTATGTATACCATTTTAAACTCAACAAGAAAGTGTTTTATCGATCATCCAACGAAACAAGAAAATAATGAAATCCTTAGGTCAAAGAGAACCTGATATTGAAAGAAGATAATGCTATGAGCATGTAGAATATAACAACAAACATTTGTGGGAAGCAAGAGAAACGCCCCAAATTGAACCACGACGCATAATCCTAGATGAATTATTGTCGTAGAAAGAAAAACGGTGAGAGAAAAAGATTTGGTTTAATTCGATCAAAGAACGTTTCCTTTAGCTTCAACTTCTAGTTGTTTTTAATAATATCATGAGGATCAATCATTATTTTCTTAACAAGTTTTTGATTAAATTTTTCACTTTTAATTCGTCCATGCAAAAAATACTAACATATTAGGTCCACAACAAGCCATACGTCTACAAGACCAGACCAGACGGTGTCAACGTTATTAACATCGGTAAGACCTGGGAAAAGATTGTTTTAGCCGCCAGAATCATTGCTGCTATTCCAAACGCTTCTGATGTTGCTGTCTGTTCTTCCAGAACTTTCGGTCAAAGAGCTGTCTTGAAGTTCGCTGCCCACACTGGTGCTACTCCAATTGCTGGTAGATTCACTCCAGGTAACTTCACCAACTACATTACCCGTTCTTTCAAGGAACCAAGATTAGTTGTTGTCACTGACCCAAGAACCGATGCTCAAGCTATCAAGGAATCTTCTTACGTTAACATTCCAGTTATTGCATTGACTGACATGGACTCCCCATCTGAATATGTCGATGTTGCTATCCCATGTAACAACAAGGGTAAGCACTCTATTGGTCTTATCTGGTGGTTAATCGCCAGAGAAGTCTTAAGATTAAGAGGTGTTATCCCAGACAGACTGACTGAATGGTCTGTTATGCCAGATTTGTACTTCTACAGAGACCCAGAAGAAATTGAACAAAACTCCACTGAAGAAACCAAGACCACTGATGATGCTGAAGAAGCTCCAGTTGCTCAAGCCGATGCTGAATGGACTGGTGAAACTGAAGAAGTTGACTGGGCTGAATCTGCTGCCCCAGCTGCTGAAGAAGCTGCTGCTTCCAACTGGTAATTTATTTAATTGCCAATTGTTTTTATATCGTTGTGTGTTAGGGGGATACTAATCGTTAAGAATAAATGAAAAGTTTCTTTAGAACCTTGTATACAATGTGTATATTAAATAACGTTAATAGGTTTAAGCATTTGTAGAATGTATATCTCCATAAGAAGAAATGTAACAAAAACTGACAAAACATTTAATATGATTAATTACAAACTATGTTTACAAACTATGCTTACAAACTACTGATATCTTGGAATGTTTAACTTTTATTGTTCCTTAATCAAATCTTACTGTGTCTTAAAGTTCATTTCTCTTGATTTTGAGAGCTTCAATTCTCAAGTTCTTGAAGCGAAATTTTTTTTTTCATCCAGTGCCCTAACTTCAATTACCCGGAGACAACTTAGTATATAACTAGCCCTTCTTCCTTTTTTTGATTCTCCATCAATTTGATTACCAACGGATTTTACCTGAAATCAAAAACCTAGCTGGGACTGTCGTTGGCTTTCGGGCCAGTTCTTGTTTGTCTACTCGTTCTGAGTAGATTTTTATGGGGATAGACAGTCTTTTGGCGCCCTCTTAGGTCACTCAATAATTTTGTCTTTTTAAGCATAATTGTCTGCCTGTGTGATTGTTGAACAGTTTTGTTTTTATGGATTTTTTGTTAATAGGTTTTCCCAGAGAAAGTCCTGGATTTTCGTGTATTGTTTTTTCAATAGACTTTACACTTCATGCCCGGGGGATATTTTAATGTAGAAATGTAGTATTTTTATTGTTTAAGTCATCGAATAGATTTTAAGCATCATCTCTAAATCATGTCTAAGATGCATTATTGTTAATTATGAAAATAATCAATCGTTTTGTTATTATTGAGTGTTTGTTGTATTCTCAATTGATCTATTTGATTAAATTAACATGTTAATGAAATTATATCAGCATTAATTCAATTGTTTAATTCAGCTACTCCGTTTGCTTTTGATCATACTTTTTGTCTCTACTATCTTACAAATAATACATTGACATGCTTCAACTAAAAAAAGTTGTATGCACCAAGAATTAAGTATTGTAGGAATTATGCCAAAAAAATTAATTCGCGTATTACTCAATATATACTTATAAAAATAATATAACCTTAAACAGGAATGCTTTTTGAAAATAAGCCATCAATGGCAGCTACTTACATTTAAATTGATTCCCAAAAATAGGAGGCGATATTCAGGCCGACAACTTATAGTGCATAAAATAAATTCTCATTTATAGCTTTAATCCAGCTTTTCAAACTTAAGAGCCCGATTACTATCATTGAGATTCTCTGTTATAAACGTTGATTGATATTTAAATGAATTTATTTTAATATCTCTTAATTTCTTTGTTTCAGCTCATTTTTGTTGTTCCTCTACATGTTATTATTTATTAATCTGCTGCATCGTATTTTATAATTGTTTGTTCTACATAAACAAAAATTAAAACTCAGATCCAATCCCCATAAAAATTATCTCAACTTATTACAAGCAATTGAACTCATAGACAACTAAGCTTTGACGGGAATCAATAATCTATCCTTTGAATCTTGATTCTTATCTTAAACCGTTTTGAAACAATCCCTCTCATAACTCAATAATTAATAATGAAGTGGAAAACTCTGATCCAAGAGTTTATTTACTCAATGAGTACCAATGACAAATATTCTGGTTTTGACTCCAGGAAATCTTTCAATCGAATAAATACTCCAGAAAGTGAATTATTATTTTCACATCATGACAATTCTTCGTCTGACAGGTTGGATTCAGGCATGGGGTTTTCTGGTGATATTGACGCTACTATAAACAAAAACACATACGATGGAGTACACGAAGCCAGATTGGCTTGGAGGCATATTGGTTCGTGGCTATCTAACAACAATGCAGATCTTAAATCCTCTTTACAAAGTCCTTGCACTGAAGCTGATTTATTAGAATTCCAGAAAGATTTGAATGTAAAACTACCAAATTGCGTCAGTGAGTTTTATAAATTAACTGATGGACAATCGGTATATAATGATAGCGGATGTGGTGGATTGATCTTTGGTCTTAAGTTGTTACCATTAGAAGAAATTGCTCAACTTGTAGAAACTTGGAGAAAAGTAGCTGATACATTACACGCTGAACTCTCTCAGATCAAACAATCTCAAAAAGTTATGGAACTCTCTAAAGTGGAAACCAGTCATAGCAACAACAACGTAGGTTTGAAAAAATTATCAGGTTCATCATCGACAGTAGATTTATTTGAGCATAATTCCAAGAATAATAGCCTATTGTCCGTGACTACTACATTGGCAAGTCCGTCTGGAGTAGATAAGTTAAGTCACGTTAAAAAATCAGTGGTCCAAACTCAACGATCTATACCTCCAGGTAGAATACATCCTCAGTACGCTCATCCCATGTGGATTCCTTTGATAACTGATGATATAGGTAATTGCATAGCCATTGATTTGGCTCCTCCTGACAGTAAAAATTGGGGTCAAGTAATCTTATTTGGAAGAGATTTTGATACCAAGTTTCTTTTGGCAGAGACTTTTGGAGATTTTCTTTTGCATTTTGCAAATGATTTGGAAAGAGGTAATTGGCAATTGAGAGACGTTGAAAGCAGACACTCTGAAGTTTTATTTGGAGGACTTGAAGAATTGATATTCATTAACAAAGAATCTAATATGGAGGTGCCGTATATGGAAGAGTTGAAAAGAAGAAGTTTACATCAATGGATTGAAACATTGGGACTGTCTAGTGACGAATTGGAGCCTGAAATTAAAGATTTTATTGAACTGGTCAAGAATGAGTCTAAACCAGACATGAAGGTGAAATATTTACAATCAATAGATGTTGTCATTAATAAGCATTTAACTATGATTGATAAATTGAACGTCCCTATTAATCATGGATCTTTCAAGGTTCCAAAGAGTGCATCTTCTGAGAAACCAGCTTCTAAAGTTGCTGATTCTCCTTTGAAAATCAACACTGAAAATTTAGATGATCATACTACTAGATTGGAAAGTATAGCTCTGGACTCTGATGATAGTGATGTTGATAGAGAAAACGGTGACGAATTAATTGACGATGACATCGACCTTCAGAACGTGCCTTTATAGATGAAAGGAACATATATATATATATATATATATGATATCAATGATGCATTTTCTTCCCCCTACCAGGTAATTCTTTGTAAACATGGCTCGCTATTCCAGGAAAATGTGTAATTGATAAAGATCCCCATCACTAATAAATTTATAAGCAGTAACCATAAGAATTCTAAAATACTTCTTCTTGTTAATTGGCGTTCGCGTGTTTGCAAAAACATCCTGTAAATGACAGCTGGAAGTATATAGTATCTGGGTTCAAATAATGGAGATGGGACGATGGTTATACACACAACAACAATATATGTCAATAATACTATTGGTCTCATGCTCAATGTAGACACCTGAGTCGTGTCGTTTAAAGTTGAAATAATAGTCCATGTACTAAAATGGTATAAAGGTATTGCTGCCACGTAACTATATTTAGCACTCAAAAGTCTTCTCCAAATGTAAAATGTATAGTGTCTGTTGTCTGCAAGCAAAAATGGGTGAACTATTGTATAATTCTCAATGATATACTTGATTACCCAACTTACACCCAATGTCAACAAGACATTCAGCACTCCACCAAAACTAAACTTCAAATATCTTTTAATGTGTCCTATGGAAAACCACACAGGCCATGTAAATGCCGTTATAAACACATAGCAATAAAAAATTTGAACCAAATGTAAATTAAGAGAATGATTTTCTTTGTCTCCAAGAGTGATTCCTCCGTTGTAGTATACAAATGCTGTAAATGATAAGACAACAAGTCCGTAAGGAATTAAAGCAAAAAAGTCGTAATAAATTTGACATGTGAAATCAATGAAGTATTTTCTAACAGGAAGTTGTTTCTGGCTTATGCGAGTGTCTATCATATACACTGCCAAAAACACTACCCACAAAATATTGGTTTGTCTAAACCATAAAGAGAGCCAGGCAATAATGGCACTGAGTAAATTACTTTTGTAAAATCCAAAGGGCAGTTTGTTCACCAAAGCAATCCCTATGACAATAAGAACAGTGGCCCAAACGTCTGTATAAAACAAGTAATAGTAAGTTGAAAGTATGGGTAAAATGACTATATTCACAGATTGAAAATTACGGCTTTTCAAGCTTGTTAAAACCAATGGCAAAATCACCATTCCTCCAACAAAATTCAATGACCTTAAGTATGAATCTGTTTTACATATTGTGTTTTGAGCTTCTTTGCTAAAAACCAGAATTATCTTGGTATAAATAAACCCAAGAATGTATAAACCAGGCGGTGTAGTGATTTTGTTGTCCCATTCAGAAAATTTGTAGTCACAGTATGTTTGACATTGATTGAGATGAAAAACTTCATCAATAAATGGACATGTTACATGTTTTTGAACAAGATTCCAAGATATTGCTCCAAAAACCAATGTAGTCCCCCACAATATGGCTTGCAATTGAGTTCTTTCCATGACAATCTCGGATAATACAACAAGTAGAGTTGATCTAGCGAAAACCGCATTAACCTGCCGACATGTGCAGGACACCTAATATGGTTGCAAATAGAATGTTATTTGTACATTCAAGGCACAATACAAGACTAATCGTTTTGGTTTAGTTAACTTACAGTTGACTAACTTGCTAAAATCTTGCTTTGATAGATTATATTGATTAAAAGATCTTGAATAAAGATTTGTTTAAATTATTAATATTGCAATTTCGGTTAATTTTTTGCATTTTGAAGAATAAATATTGCTAACTAAATCAACTTATAAAAACTTTTACAATATAGATTTTTCTTTGAAATTCTGAAAAAATGGACTCAGGAACAAGATACATACTGAAAATTTCAAAGCATAATCATCTTCCCAAACTTAAGTTAAACCTGCCGGGATTTATCGTAGAAATAAACAGAATTTCGCAACAATTCATGAAGATACGAAATGTTGCAAAATTGAATCGAGATACGTCAAAAGAAGACCAACACATTAAGTCGTCTGAATCAAAATTAGAGGCATTTGAAAGCGACAGTTTGAAATACAAAACTTTGGCTAGTATACTTGATATAAAATCTTGCAATGTTCTTAATTACCATGATTATAGTTCTGGTTCTAAAATGGTACAAGAATTATCAGTAGCACAAATTGTTAATCAAAGAAGAAAAAAGACAAAGATTCATGAATATTCCTCCAAAGTATCACATAGAGTCTTAGATGCGCCAGAGCTTAGAAATGATTATTATTCTAATTTAGTATCTTGGTCAATATCAAGCGGCAACGTAGCAGTAGGTCTAGGAAAGGCAGCTTATTACTGGAATGAAAAATTGGGAGTCACTCCAGTTAATATGTATACTGACGAATTCATTACTTGTGTATCGTTTTCCAACAAGGATAATTTACTTATAGGTACTCAAAAGGGAAAATTAAACATAGTTTCTCAGAGATTGAATAGAGTAATTAGTCGATACAAATTGGATAATGGTGCATGTGCTAGATTCAGTGTTTGGACAAAAGATGGGAATCTTTTTGTGGGTGATAGTCTAGGGACTGTTAATTATTTTGAAATTAAAACAGTTAAAAAAATTCAAGCCCAAGTTAAATTGATCTCCCAATTAAAGATTCACAAGCAACAAATATGTGGATTGGCCACAAATGTAGAAGAAACTCAATTAGCCATTGGAGGAAATGACAATGTCTGTTCAATTTGGGATATTGGAAACAAAAAGAATCCAATTTTGAAGTTTTTACTACACCATGATGCTGCTATAAAAGCACTTGCATTTTGTCCTTGGTGTGATTCACTTCTTGCAACTGGAGGTGGTACTAAGGACAGAAATATAAAGTTTTGGCATACTGGCACTGGAATCCTACTTAATAAAGTCTATACTAATTGTCAAGTAACATCTATATTTTGGTGCAAATATAAAAAAGAATTGGTTGCAACTTTTGGATTTGGAGATGGACCAAACAGAGTTGTTCTTGCAGGGTACTCATACCCAGTTATGAATATAAAATTTGTTGTAAAGGGTACTGAAAATTTAAGGTTTTTAAGCGCAGTACAGTCCCCAGACGGAGAAAGTCTTTGTGTGGTAACAAACGACGAAACAGTACGGTTTTACAAGATTTGGGAAACTGCTAAATATCCATTGAGGATATGTACTGATTTCCAATTATCACCTGGTATTTATGGTAGTGCAATTATAGAAAGTATAGAATGTGGAGTGCAATTAAGGGAACGGATACGATGATTCGGATAAAAATAGATGAAAAAAGAAAGAAAGACCACATGTGTCAAGAGGTTGGCTGTGTAGAAAACATCATGTGTGTCCAATGTGCAGTATCTTAAAATATATATAATTAGCTCAAGAATATTTTTAATTTTGTGCATACATTTAATTTCCGTCAAATAAAAGCTAAGCCGATCACTTACATTACAGACCAAACAACTATGTCGACTGCTTATATTAATCGTTCTTTGACTACTGTTCGTACTGAACTCGAATTCTTACTTGAACTGGAAGTCATAACACCTGAACTTTGTCAGAAACTTCTTTCTGCTCTTCCTGAGAAATATGTTAAGGATATGCCACCAAGAGGGGTGGATAAACTTGACACTTCAACCGAACAACTTTCCAATGATTTTGGGAATACCCATATTACTGCTCCTTCTGAACCATCTCCACGTCCTGCTGTTTCAAAACCACTTGGCTATTGTAAAGCTCTTTTTGAGTATCGCTCGCAAGAAAGTGATGATCTCAATCTCGATAAGGGCGATAAATTGATTATCGTAGAACATCTTTCAGAAGATTGGTGGAAGGGGTACAAAAAGGGTGGCCTGTCTTCCACCGCAGGTGTTTTCCCATCTAACTATGTTCAAACCATTTCTGAATCAGATTTTGAATCAAGAGCTGAAGCACAACCTCCTAAACTGGAAAAGGCTGAATACATGGCAAGCGATTCTACTGGATCTAGTTATGGTCCTCCTCCTCCACAATATGGAGGTCAAGGATCTTATAACCAACAACCACCACAATCATACGCTTCATTCCCACCACCTTCTACCAATTTTTATCAACAACAACCTATTCAACAACAGCAACAACCACAACCACAAGTTGCTCAAGAACAGCAACAGCAACCACAACATCAATCTCACTTCAAAAAGTTTGGAGGTAAATTGGGTAATGCTGCAATTTTCGGTGCCGGTGCTACCATTGGTTCAGACATTGTCAACTCAATTTTCTAAAATATATAAATAAAATGGGTTAAAAAGAGAATACATGCATATATCAATTAATTTTAATGTAAATCTTAACTTTTCTACTGTGAATAATTAATTTCATTTATTTCATGGAGCATATTTACAAATTTATTTTCTACCATCAGTAACAGTGTTTAACAATAAAGTATCATTGTCTAACAAAATTCTGTTTGGAGAATTTGCCAAGATATGAGCGATTTCTCTGGCAGTATCCAATCTTTTCAATTCAACGTAATCCTTAGACTTCTTAATAGCTTCACCAATCAATTCAGCAGACTTGGCTTCACCAGAAGCTTTAACAACCAATTGTTGCTTTTCTTGAATAGCTAAATCTACAACGTAGGCAGCTCTTTCAGCATTTTGTTGAGCAATTTGTTTAGCTTCAACGGCAGCACTGAATTCAGGGGAAAAAGTCATATAAGTTAAAGAAACATCATCTAATTCAATATTAAACTTCGATGCTCTACGAATCAAATTTTCTTTCACTAAACGAGAAACCTTTTCTCTCATAGTAATTAATTGTGCAGCATTAAATTGAGCAACCACTGATTTTAAAACTTCGTTAACAATAGAAGGTAAAACTTTTTCATCATAGTCAACCCCTAAGGTTCTATGAATCTCAGGTAAATGTGGAATGCTTGGTTTGAATAAAACACGACATGTTATATTAACCATTTGAAGATCCTTGGTACCAGTGAGGGAAGCAACGTTTCTTGGCTTGGCTCTGATATCATAGATGATAGGTTTTTGCCACCATGGGATCACAAAATGGGTCCCTTCGTTGAAAATGGTGGATTGAATACCTCGAGAGCGTGAGTAAATAAGAGCTCTTTGACCACCATCAACGTTGAAAAGAGCATTCTCTGCAAAAAGAACAAGTCCTCCAAGAGCAAGCAACCCTCCAATACCCTTAAAGGCACGAATAGGTGGTCTAGGACTACCCAGAGAAGTGTTGGCTTGTTGAACACGACGTTTCAATTGATCTTGGAGGTTCTTCCACTGCTGTTCATTCATTATGGAGTAATTGGTAGTTTGCCTTCAGAAATCTCAAAGTTGAGTTTTACAAAAATTGAGTAAAAAAAAAAAAATATCAGGGCGAATTGAATTTCTAGAGGACATTTCACATTCCAGATCGGGCAGGCACCCAAAATTCATACTATTAAAAATGATACTTTTGATTGTTGGTATTAAGTGAATGTTATAAACTGCTTGTGCTTTTACTAAGACACTGGTTTATTTTTTATTAAAAATGTATTAAATAATGAAGTAAAAAATGATGATCTATAACAATCAAGATGGAACTCCTTCGTAATCGTATTTCTCCATATACTCCACAACAGCCTTCTTCCAATACCTCTTTCTGTTCTGTTGTATAGGAATTTTTCTAACAAACTTTTCCAATGATATGAGCAACAAGATCGCTGCTGCAACTACAATATTGGGTGCAATCATCTTCACAAGTGTGAGTGAATTGACTGTTCTTTGATATGGACATGATGCCAATGGACCACCGGTGACAAAGCAAAGAGGCACGGTGATGTCATTGACATCTATCCACACTGGATAATCTGTATTCAGTCTCTGCATCTCCGATATAAGAGCAATGGTTTCAATAGACAGGTGTGGAGTTGCAAATTGAAATCCACTTGGACATGAATCATCAGCTGCAGCATCAAAATAAGTCTTTTTTTCTTCTGGGATATGCCAATGAATTGGTTGAGTCAAATTCTGACATCCAAAGTGTTTTTGTTCGTAACAATTGGACAAAACCCATCCATTTACCTGTAAAGACACACATTTATAAGCATTTTGAATAGAATCATCATCATCATTCTCACTTTCTGAAGTTGTAGAATGAGATGACGCACTGCCCAGCAGTGTAGATGATGCTTGACTACTACTTGAGTCAGAGTCGGAGTCAGTAGTATTGGCAGGTATTAATGGCTGTCCCACATCCCAAGACCATAATGCAAAATCATTCATTACCAGTACTATAGAGAAAATCTCATTGGTACCATTGGTAGAATTTTGAGTAATTTCTACGTCATTGCCCGCAACAACGTAATTTGAACTATTAAGAATAGGACTATATCCACACCGAGAAAACATTCTTAAAGTATCCTCTTCAAAGGGAGAATCATCGTCATCAATAACAAATCTAAAAGTTGGTTTTAAAGCCCACTCTGTTAATTCAGATTCCAGTAGGTTTGCAATGTTATTGCAAACGTTTAATAACGTTTTATTTGATGCATCATCTAGAGTTATGTAACTATCTTGAAAGATGGTGGCATTATCATTTAACAGATATTCATATGATTGTCTTTCATCAGTTATTCCATCGGACAGGGATATGGAAACAAGTACTCTTTTGTATCCTACCAATAAAAACTGGTTCAATGTAGGAAATATGTTTGACAGTTGTTTATAGAATCCACTAAGAACCGCTGTATTTTCGTCGTCAGGAGTGAAAAGTGAATTTAAATTTTCAAATACGGTAGACAAGGTTGATGGGTATAAATCAGCAAGTAAGCTTGAATTATAAGCTCCAGAAGAGCTTGAATTAGTTTTAGGTTCTTGAATAGATTTCAAATTGAGCAAGATGTGAATCATGTCGGCGTCCATATTAGTATCAGTAGCTTTGATATATGTGTTTATTACTTCCACAAACAGAATAATAGTAGTATTCCACTGACAGATATACTCATTTCCCTCCCAATTAACAGTAACGTTAGGAGACAGGTTCAAAGTATACATATTAGTAGCGTTGGTAGGTATAGGTCCTGGGCATAATTGCCATCTTTGAAGCATTTCATTCCAGTAAACGTCTAACATTAAGTTTCTTACACCCAGATCAAGCACTTGCTCCACGTCGTCTATGGCATATTGAGTATACCCTAATGGGGAAAATAACAATTTGTTCAACGACATTCCAATGTTGGTCTGCTGGTCAATAGGCACATACATCCCTATATCTCTTTGAGAACGTATTGCTACTTCTTCATTGACACTGGTGTAATTGATTTGCAGCAGCTGATTGACGAGTATCAGCTCGGCCCAAGGCAAAACACAAGCCACCTGGAGAATGAGAAAAAACTCCACTAATACTAGAAAACATAGCACCATAACCAAAGCTGCCGTATATGCTTTATTGTCTAATACAAGACTTCGATGTGAAAGGCGTTATTATTATTTTCGTGATATTTGAAGAACTACATTTTTTTTTTTCTTTCGCTTGTTTTTGTTTGGTTTCAAAATCGGGTGCAAAATCGTGGAAAATATACACGTCGGCCCTATGTCAGATGTGTTCCAGTTAGAGACCATTCTTGTGGGGCTCAATGTATCTCAGCGTCAAGCTGTGACGGCAGAAAGAACACAGCCCGTGCAGATCATTGCAGGGCCCGGAACAGGGAAAACCAAGGTATTGGTCTCCAGAGTTGCCTATCTTATTCAGGAGGGCAAACTCAGGCCAGAGCAAATAATTGTGACGACTTTTACCAAAAAGGCTGCTGCTGAAATGAGTTCTAGACTTAGCGATTTACTTTCTGGTCTGGGGATCGATTTAAACAAGCTTTTAATAGGTACGTTCCATAGTATTTGCTTCAAAATCTTAATGGCTTATGGGAAACATATTGGCATAGAACAATATAAGATAGCCAATGAGAGTGATTCAAATTATATATTAAATGAAGCTTTAGATGAAATAGGAATTGCTGAATACCCAGAAGATGCAGCAGCGTTTTCTAAAGGTGATAATTTGGACCCTAAACGTGTAAAAAAGGAGATATCTAAACTTAAATCGAAAGCCATTAATGTGAATAAATACTCGACCACAAAAAATCATAATAAGTTTATTTTACATGCATACTCCATGTATCAAGAAAAGCTTAATAAAGAGAATTTGCTTGATTTTGATGATTGTTTATTAAAATGTCTTGAATTAATCGAAAAGTATGAAGTCCTTAAATTTGTTAAACATGTGTTAGTTGATGAGTTTCAAGATACTAACGAAGTTCAATTACAATTGATGTACAATTTATCTAAGCATACTGAGAATGGAAATGAATTAACTGTTGTTGGAGACCCAGATCAAAGTATTTATGCATTTAGAAATGCCCAAGTGACTAATTTTCAAAGTATGCGAGAACACTACCCCGACCTTCAAATTGTCAACTTGGATGAGAATTATAGATCAACATCTGATATCTTGAACTTTTCAGAATCACTCATGAGACAGCAAAAGGACGGAAGAATATCCAAACAACTCAAATCGCAGATGAAGAATACATTTCTGCCGGTACATAATAAATTATTCTCTTCCCAAGGGGAAGAAGCCAAGTGGATTTCTCAGCAGACAAAACTATTACTTAATTTACCAGGTTGTCCCTTTATTGCGAGTGACATTGCGATATTATTACGTTCTGGAAGTCAAAGCAGAAGTATTGAAACTGAACTTATTGCTGCTCAGATTCCATATTTGGTACTTCGTGGTAAAGCATTTTGGGAGCGTAAAGAAGTTGTATCTATATTAAATTATTTTAGAGTCATATCAGACCCAAATGATAGAATTGCATATTTAAAAACATTGAATTTTCCCAAAAGAGGATTGGGCCTCAAAAGTATTGCAGAAATTGAAAATGCAATCAATAAATCTCCAGAGGGTGCTTCCGTTCATGAATGTTTACTTCAAATATGTAATCAACAGATGATCACTAAATTGACTGAAAAAAACAGATCTGCTATAAAAGAGTATTTGGACACAATTGAACAATTTCGCTCAAAAATTTTACAAATTGATGTTTTATCTACAAGAACTGAGTTTTTTAATGACGTCTATGATAAATGTGGGTTGAAAAAGGAATATGACGGTTGTGAAGAAATTGAATCAAATATAGCTGAAGTCCAATCAGTGTTTTCTCAGTTTGAACCCTCCCAAGATGATTTACCAGAACAATTGTCAGAAGATAATAGAAACATTATAGGCAAATTCGTTGCTTCAGTTGTACTTTATGAAACGGAAGATGAAGCAAATAAAGAGTCTAAAAAATTCAAACCCAAAGTAGTATTATCAACAATTCATGGCTCGAAAGGATTGGAATGGCCTGTAGTTTTTGTACCCGGTTTATCAGATGGAATTATTCCGTCTCGAATGGCAATTGCAGAGGGGGGAGAGAATTCAATTAAGGAAGAGAGAAGGATCTTCTACGTTGCAACTACAAGATCCAAACTATTATTGTATATTTCATCTTTTACTGAGTCGGTCCCTAGATGGGGTGGTCCTCCAATTGATGAGATATCAAGATTCATGCAGGGTACTGCAAAGGCTTTGCCGCATTCACAATCCGCATTTGAAACCGTGAATTCCTTAAAGAATCTATATGAGTTGTTGTTAGTTACAGTCCCCAATGAAATTGATTTACAAGCATTTATCGATAAGTTTAAGAATGAATCCCGAGAAAAACTTAAACTGGGATTTTCCAGTGCTAAAGAAACTTCAGATAGTCTTGATTCAAAGCCATTTCCGAAAAAGAAAACATTTGGAAAGAACTTTATGACTGAGTTTTCATCTAAGAAACGTAAAGTTTTAGAGCCTTTACCGGTAGATCAAGGTCAACCGATTTTCAATAAAGCACCCCAAAAGGCACCAACATATGTACCAGTCAGAAAAGTACCAAGTTCATTACTTAAGATCAAAAAATTACATAGCATGAAAAAATAATTCATAGAGAAATTGCTCTTTAATCCTAAGCATTTATATTATTAGTTTTTGTATTATTTATATAACAAATTATTTGGTAATGGTGAAAGACCATGGGAATTGCAAGTGGACAGTCTTATCGTCATCAATAAACTTTGATACAGCAGAATAACCTCCTCTAGCAAACATACCAGATGGTGCTTCAACATCAGGAAAAACCTTTTCATAAAATGGCTTTTCTTTAGTGTTTGGAGCATAAGAACCTAAAGGTTCTTCAGCCTTATCCACTCTAATACCAGCCTTCTTAACTTGTTGAAGATATTTCAATCCAGTGATGATTTCATGCTGAACTCTAAACTTGATCACCAACTGGTAGATTGATTTTTCCTTGATAGTAAACTTCAAATCCTTGTTGATGGTGTTACCATCAGCGTCTTCCAAGTCAAGAACTATAGGCTTTAAGTGTGGTTGGTCTGGGAAAATCAAAGACATTTCAACAACAACCACTCTACGTTTATCGCCAGCCTTAACTGGGTATGCTTCAGTGTTGGCAGTCAATCCAAGGGATGCCTTCCATTTAGCAAGCGATTCATCTTCGGCGTCTAACTTGTTGTATTCGTCAATGGTTTTTTTTTCACCAACAATATATCCTTCCACGGATTCTGGGACTAATTCGTCTTCTTGGGACATCACTAATGATAGAGTTCAATGGGGTTTGTACGAAACTGGATCTAATTAACACAATTTGTGCAATTTAGTGTAGTAGTAAAATTACAAGTAGCGGTAAAATTTAAAATCGTCTGAATGCACCTACATATATATAAATATATAAACATATGCAAAAAACAGTTAGCCAGAAAAAAAAAAAAAAAAATGTTATCGATCTTAAAGAGTAAAATGGTTTTACAAAGGACAAGTGCAACTGGAAACGAAAACGAAAACGGAAGGTTCATCATACAGGGCAGATCTGTGCATTAGTGAAAAGGAACATTTCTAAGGTTAATTTTTGCATTCTACATAATTAGTACACCTTCGAAAGAAAAAGAAATTGGAAGTATTTGAATTCAAAGCATGGATGTCAAAAGAAGCATGGGATGGGGCTCTAGCAAAGAACAGTGTAGTCTAGCTTAATACGATTAAATAGAAGAAATTAAAAAAATATTTAAATTGCAAAAATTAGAGATAGGGTTCAAACACAATAGATAGCTAGGTAGGGAGTAACTTACAACACCCAACCAATCCCAAACTAGACGTTTTGATAAATGGTATTTGCTTGTTTTCTGATTCTCGTATACATGTTGTTACAATCTCTTGACAATTGAGTGGTCTTTTCATATTGTAGAACCCTTGGAATGCTTGTTGCCAGTTTAATGTGGTCTCTTTCCCGTGGCTCAAAAAAATAATCGAAACAAAAAAAACCATTTTTTTTAATTTTTTTTTTTTTTGTAACCTATTTTTCTCTCACCAATTTGTTTCAATCGAGATTAATTGGTATGATAATTTTCAACCAACTTTGAAACATTCACAATAAAACCTAAAATTGATACAATAGTTTCAACGGTTAGATATTTTTTATTTGCTCTTTTTTATCCTTATTTTAATCATGTTGTATATTCGATGTCAAGAAACAATACGATTATGGACCCAATGAAATTTGGGTGGAAGAAAGTGCTAAACTTTCGAGGTAGCATGGTGCGTTATTATTTGCATCTACTTGAATAACTTTCTTATTTTTATCAATTCACAGACTAATAATTTATTTGATTATGAAAAATTATATAAATGTGTGATTGAAAAGGCAAATTTTTACGTTTTAGGCACTCTAAATGTAATCAGATGTATTCAAATTGATTGCATGAAGAAGCGTTATGTGCGGATTAGACTGTTTAATTTTACATTCTTCAACTAATTGAAATTGTCTTAGTGAGACCAATTATTTTTCGTAGTGTTTATATCATTAAAATAATGGCAACCAAGAGAGTTAAAAATCTCTGTCTCGATACTCGGTAAAATAAAATCAAGATATATGACACTTACGTTGCAATAAAACCATTTTCCAAGCCAAATAATATACTAACATTATTTCTCAATAAAAATATATTGAATAGTAAATATAATTACCGAGTTGACAATTAATCATTAATTAGACAGAAATTTGTGAGTGAGTTATCCAGATTGTAAAGCCGTACATCTTTTACTGGTGCTGAACAATGTGATAATTACATTTCTTTCCAAAAGTTCAAGCTTGCAACTAATTATTCGATCCTAAATTCTTGAGCGTTTAATCACTTGAGTATTGGTAGAATGCATGGTTAAAGTTGTTGGTTAACCTTAAAATGCTATTATTAAATAATGAGTAAAATATGATGAAATTATTTAATGTTACATCAAACTTTTTTAAATGATCAAACAGAATAACAGCTACATTAGATAAGTTAGAAATATGATTTATGATATTTTCAAATTTGAATAAAACTAAATGCAAAAGTAGCATCACAGAGACCATCGTTTCAACTGAAAAAGTATGGTTGTTCAGCTCCACTAGTCGACCCATTTTTTCATTTACATTACACATTCCTAATTTTTTAACCGAAGTGTTAGAGTTCTATTCAAAACTCAACTTTGCCTCTTCACCTACAACATTTTCTCTAAGTATACACTTATATTAAAACATTAAACCCGATATGTAAATTCATGAACCTTTAGTTCAAAGTTTAAGCCTTAATAGCGAATTTTCTTTGTGGGAAAGCAATTCTTTGCTTTCTGGCCTTTTCGGTTTCTTGGGAAGATTCGAACTTGGTTAATCTTCTTCTGATAGCTCTGGTCTTCTTGGCCTTTAAGTCCTTTGGTTGGTACTTCTTACCGGCGTAGAAAGCTCTGACGGTTTCTCTTTGGTTCAAGTTAATGACGGTTAAGACACGGGCAATGTTCTTTCTGACAGTGTGAATTCTTGGAAGAGAAGCCTTTTGGATCTTTTGGACCTTCAAGTTAGCCAATTCTTGCTTTAATTCAACCAATTGTTTGTCCAATTGGTCCTTGGACTTGGTTCTTAATTCAAAAGTCTTAACACCAGCCTAATATGTTAGTATAACGATCTAGAAACGTTTGGAATAGATAATAGCTCTGTAAGCAGTGAATATATGACTGAACGTTTGGTTTTTTGATGTCATCACCATCTTTCTTGAATTATTTTCAACAACATAGAAAGCATAAAGTTCAAGGTGGACGTGATGTTAAATGATCATACAGGCATCTGATGCTGTTCTTGACGTTCTAATACATATGGATCACCTTTGACATCGTCTTATATCTTATTAACTTGGTTTACATACCATTATGATTGATTTACTATGTGACGATAAAGCTTTGAGAAGTTGATTTTTTAGATGCTAGAGTGTATGAAAATTTTCGAAGCGTGCGACACTCAATCCCATACAATGCTTTTATATCACGTGCATTCAAGGTCTGTGCCCTAGAGTCTTTTTTTCGCTTTATTCATTTATATGTAGGAAACTGGGACCCGGTTCCGTGCCTGTACGCGACTATGTCAAACTACTAAAGGGCAGCTCACAGGTATAAGATACACATAACTCAGATTGAGCAGGTATGGGTGTTTTGGATTATTATGATAATAAAACGGCTCATTGTGGTTAGATTCTTGTAAGGCTCAAAATAAAAAAAGGAGCTTTTTTGAGCTGCTTTGGCTCAATTGGCTCAATTGTAAAGGCTGTGCATACTGATGGCTGCAAAGTTTAAAATAATCTGTAGGTCATAAATTCAACATTTTGTATGGCTCTCATGTAAAGCTACTATTTATCTAGATTGAAACCAAATCCTCGGACCCAATAATACAGAAAGTACCCATCTTAGTGGATTTAAATTGTACAGTAATTTTAAACAAATCAAACAGGTGGGGACACAGTACTCTACATTTATTAATCAATTAATCAATATTCTATTCTTAATAAACTTAATGATGTCGACAATTTAGTCAATTTGAATATATCCTCTTTCCTTTAGCCAGTTTTTTGGTTATTATTACGTATACTCACTTGTTAATTGAGATTTTGGTCTAATAATTGAATTATTTACCAAGGTTCACTTTGCAATTTGAAAATTTTTGTAAAGCTCTTAAGAAAACAGCATAATTTACATACATATTATCAGGCTCCCAATATATCTCAGAAAGTCTGATATGCCAAGGTGGGTAATCTTCAAGATCTAATGAGGGACCAAATGATAACAATAAATCTGGTTCTGGACCAACTAAAGCAGTGAGTTCTTCATCAATAAGTTCAGTTGTGATGTCATTAACTGAGAGCTCCATATTAAGAGCTAATTCACTCATGGTTTTGGTCAATTCCACAATTGTTGGTTTCCCGTCAGCTCTTGAAAGCAATGATATGTATAAACTCACATCATCAGGTTTTGCATTTGCATCGTTTGAATAACCTTGAATGTTTCTATGAGGAACGGAAATTGAATAAACTGGGATTGAATCGCTCCCAAAATATAATGCTAAATTTTTCGATATGTAATGAGAAAGAGTTGGTAAATGATCAGCTATGAATCCATGATATTCATAAATCGATAAATGAGGAATCCCAGCAGCTATCGACCATGCAGTTAATTCACTGATGTCACCAATTAATCCATCAATACCTCCATTTTCATCTTCATCATCCTTGAGATCAAGAATACAGGAGACTCTTTTAGGTATTTTGCTCAATTTGTTAGCATCATCTCTTATTAATTGTGGAGTTCTACTTGGGTAATAAGTAAGGGTCAGTATTCTCAGTGAGACTCTTCGATAAACAAATATAACATTCTTATAAATCGCAAGAAAGAAGAAAATTATAAGTAAAATGCATCGATTTATCATATAAACAAAATCATCTAAAGCTGAAGACGAATTTTGTGGTTTAGAATTCATTAAAGTGGATTTTAAGTCTGATACAACAGATAAAAGACCTCTTTTCCTCACAGAGTTTCCTGGATGCAAAACTTTACCTCCCCCAACGCTAGGTGGCTCATTCTCGGTTGATTCGGGCATTCAAAACTCGATTGAATCCTTGTCGTCACAAATATCGTGTAAATGTATCAAGTCACAAAGCCTAATAACTTATCAGCCGTAAAATCGAAGTTCAATGAAGTAGCGGTGTCGAGGATTTAATAAATTAGGAATTTTAGAGTGTGTGCTGTAAAAAAGTGTAGGAGTGTATACAGAGTGGGTGTAGAAGATAGAAAGAAAAAGAAGCAGGCGAGAAATTTCAAAACTACCAGAGACGAAGTTATCCCATTGATATATCCAAAACGAGTGGCTCTATTAAAGCCTGATTTGATTTTCAGTTTGGGAAAAATTGATAGATGATAGAAATAGAAACTTAAGACTTGGATTTTATAGAATTTCATAAAATGCCGTTATATATATTAGTCCTATCAAGGATTACAGTATGAAAAATAAATAATTTTACCTCTTTATTATTAGATACTGTTTAAAACTTCTATACTTTGTTTTTTTCATGCTGAAATCTTACACCTACAAGATTCTCCCTTGTTGTGAAAAACAAATTTTTATATTATGCATATTCCTCCACAATTTATCTAAGAATAACCCGATTTTAATTGTCAAATCTATGACTGGGCGCCGGTATCGCTCCGCTTAATACCGAAATTCTCAATTTCCCACACTAAATTTTAATGGTCTCGGACTTGCACCAAACTTTCTGCACGACCTCCCCACACTATTATACCGAATCATTCGATGACTAACTTCTTTTTTTCCATTACTTTATAAAGAAAGGAAATAGGCCCCACTTGAAAATTTTAATTTAATCATTAGCATATTAATAACTCAAAATGCCTATGCTTGCAAACCCTTCAGAAAAATACGCCAAGTTTAAACCAGTGCATTTACCTAATCGTCAGTGGCCAAATAAAACTCTTGATAAACCTCCAAGATGGCTTTCTACTGATCTTAGAGATGGTAATCAATCTCTTCCTGATCCTATGTCGGTGGATGAAAAGAAAGAGTATTTCAAAAAATTAGTAGATATTGGATTCAAAGAAATTGAAGTCGCATTCCCTTCTGCCTCTCAAATTGATTTCGATTTTACTCGTTTTGCTATTGAAACTGCTCCTGAGGATGTTTCTGTTCAAGTTCTTTCTCCATGTCGTCCAGAGCTTATAAAAAGAACTGTGGAAGCTGTTGCTGGTGCTAAAAGAGCAACTATTCATATATATTTGGCAACTTCTGATTGTTTTAGAGAAGTAGTATTTGGTCTTTCTAAAGAACAATCTCTTGCTCTTGCAGTTAAATGTGCTAAATACGTTAGAGAATTAACAAAAGATGATCCAAATCAACAAGGAACTATTTGGGATTTTGAATTTTCTCCAGAAACTTTTTCTGATACTGACCCTGATTATGCTTTAGAAGTATGTGAAGCGGTTAAAGCAGCTTGGGCTCCAACTGAAGATAAACCAATTATTTTTAACTTACCTGCAACAGTTGAAATGGCTACTCCAAACGTTTATGCTGATCAAATTGAATATTTTTCATCTAAGATTTCTGAACGTGAAAAAGTTTGTATTTCTTTACATCCTCATAATGATAGAGGTTGTGCTGTTGCTGCTGCTGAAATGGGACAACTTGCTGGTGCCGATAGAATTGAAGGTTGCTTATTTGGTAATGGTGAAAGAACCGGTAATGTTGATTTGGTCAATTTGGCTCTTAACTTATATACTCAAGGAGTTTCACCTTTATTAGATTTTTCAGATATTACTTCTGTGATTGATATAGTGGAAAAATGTAATAAAATTCCAGTTCATCCAAGAGCTCCATATGGAGGATCTTTGGTTGTGTGTGCCTTTTCTGGTTCTCATCAAGATGCTATCAAAAAGGGTTTCAATTTTCATGAAAAGAAGAAGCATGAAGCAAAGGGTAAAGAAGTACGTTGGCAATTACCATACTTACCTTTGGATCCAGAAGATATTGGTAGAACTTATGAAGCCATCATTAGAGTCAACTCTCAATCTGGTAAGGGTGGTTCAGCCTGGGTCATTTTAAGAAATTTGGAATTGGATTTACCAAGAGGCTTGCAGGTCGCGTTCTCTAAGG
Source organism: Kurtzmaniella fragi (assembly GCA_030581955.1). Lineage (NCBI taxonomy): Eukaryota > Fungi > Ascomycota > Pichiomycetes > Serinales > Debaryomycetaceae > Kurtzmaniella > Kurtzmaniella fragi. Next base: position 112,301 of record JAKTWE010000023.1, read on the forward strand.
TTGTTCAAGGACAAGCAGAAATTAAGGGACAAGAATTAACTAATAACGAATTGGTAAATTTGTTTAAGAAGGAATTTTTCATTGATGTCGACCTTAAGTCTCAAAAATACGAGTTAATTGATTATTCTATTCTGAACTCAAAGGGTGGCTCAAGATCCATCACTGTCGAAATGAGAATTGGTGAAGAAATTAAAAAAATTACAGGAACTGGAAATGGTCCACTTTCTGCTTTTGCCTCTGCCATATCCAAAGATTTGGGTATTGAAATTGACGTTAAACATTATCATGAACATTCTCTTGGTAAAGATTCGAATTCTCAAGCTGCTACATACATTGGTTTTGCTTACAAAGGCACTGAAAGATGGGGTGTTGGTATTAATTCTGATGTTTCCCAAGCTAATTACTTATCTTTTGTTTCATTCTTAAACGCTTTAGATAGAGACAATCACTGATAATATCAGTCATCAAAAAGGAAATTAAACCTTTAGTTTAATTGAACACTTAGAATATATGTATATATAACTATCGAAACATTGTAAATTGATTCTCTTAACTAATAAGAAGTTTAATCAATGGCTATATCTAAAGATGGCATCCTTTGAATATGTACCTTAATTGGAGCAAATCTCAAATACAATGTAATATATTTTCATCTATAATTTGTAAAATTCACCAAGATTATTATTTATTTTTCACTAGTATTTTACTATGACGAAGTATATGCACGTAAACTATTTCTTATCGTTCACATTGTAATCAACAGACATGACTCAAGATCAACCCCAAGGCACACCACAAAGCATAGCCGACGCATACAAGCAACTCACTGAAGCTGAGAACAAGGCTGCTTCTTTGGAAAAGATGCTTGACAACTTAGATGCTAAAATGAACATGATATTGGCCGAAGCTGAAAACATCACCAACGAACAACCAAAGAAAGAACAAGACAAATAATAGATGGAGAAGGTGACTTTATATAGGTCTGAATAGGCTTCTATATGTGGAATTACTACCATAATGTTTTATGATTATCAGAAATGTATAAATTCTCTTTGAACTTTTATATTTGATATATATATATATATAAATATCGCTAATTTAGTTATGCAACATTTCCAATAATTCTTTTTTACCAATGACTTCTGGTTCCGTTGTGACTTCAAAAGGATTTATGGGGAACTTAGGATTAATGATTTTAGTATCTCCATCTACAATGCTCTCTGATCTCAATTCAGGTATGGTAACTTTAGCAAGTTTCCCACCATCTAGCCACCATTTTCTCAAATCAGAACTAGGTGGCGGTAATGATCCACTATCATCTTGATCAACCAAATATGATAAATCATTATTAACAAAGAATAAGTTCGGAATCCCACCGTAATCTCTTTGATACATTTCTATCAATGAATCATAAATGGAATTTTTCTTTGCTTCATCAATTATGCGTACTGAAGCTTTGAACACTGCAAACACTGGACGATGATCTGAAAATATCAATTCAGAATCACAATTATAAACTAATTGCTTTAAAATTTTTGCTCTAGATAAATTTAAAATCCTATCAGTCCAAGCAGGAATTCTCTGCTTTTCTGAGGTGTCGTAGGTTTTAGTCCCGTTATCAAATTTATAAGTCGGAGGGAACTTAATTTCCATCTCATTGAAAAATGGGAAAGATGCTCCACTACTCATTTGAGCATTAAGTTGATCATATTCAAACAAACTGTTGAATTTTTTTTGCTCAACAAGTGGTTTGACTTGTTCATTGGGTAACCCAATTCTATAGTTAAAATCACCTAACCAAATAACAGCGTCATGATCCTTGATTCTTCTATTTTGAGAAAATTTTATCCCTTTCATAATAGTTTTATAATTTTGGTGCCTTTCATCCACGTTACTCAAACCAGCAGCTAAATGAGATGATATAAAACAGAATGATGTACCAGAGTAATTGAATCTGACTCCAATACCTCCTTTGTTGGCACTCATACCTCCTAAACCCGTTTTCTTGAAAGATCCTTCAACTCCATTGATATTATTTAATTCCAGTTCTTTTACAAACAAAAGCAATGCTATTCCACCCAATTGACCATCCCAAAGTGATACATATTTGCTATTATCTTGACTTCGTTTTTCCAACTCGTCCTTTACTTTAATCACCCATTTTAATCTATTAACCGAAGCAGTATTGACCATATGACCTGGAGTTAATTCCACTACCTCTTGTAAACCAAGGAAAACAACGTCATAGGGGAAATCCAATTTAACGTCTTCAGGGAATAACCAATTATCAATTCCTTCATCTGAAAAACACCCATTGACATTGAAAGTACTTGCAAATACTGAAATTTCTCTCTGAGAACTATAATCTTTAATTCTTTCATTAAACAATTGAGTCAACCGTTGATGCATTGGTGTTACCAAGAGCACGGCATCTTGATCTTGAATTTTACCCAAAAATTTAAGCATGGCCGCTTCATTAGGCTTCAAATCTACAACTCCACTCAAATATTTTTTAGTTAAAAGCGATTTGATAGATTTGGTTGTATTTGCACTGGATCGTTGTAACTTGGAGCTCGTAGAAACAAAATTAAGGGTAAGCTCTCTCAATTTTTCATCATTTTCTTCCCATAATTTACCGTGTTTGATCAACAAGTCTAAATTGTACTCAATGCCAACATCTCGTAAAGCCAATTGAATAACTTCTTGGGAAATGACTTTACAAATAAAATTGGCTTTACTCAAACTATCAAATGAATCGACTCGGAAGACCCCCAATTGCTTTCCTGTCAAGCTATTTTTTTGGAAATCATAAAAGAAGGCCCCATAATCAATGATCGATTGAACTAATTCATTGACAATATCTTTAGGATTTGTAGAATTATATCCCATTCTTTTGTAGTTTGACGTTACAAGCGGTGTATCCGTACATGAGACGTGGAAATGCATACCCAATCCTACAGACTTGTCGTTTAATTCAGAACCCGCTGAGGTAGATTCAACTTCTTTCATCTTGTCATTGAAAAACTGAAGATGATCTTTGAATTTTGCATTAAGATCTCCTTTATAAGATGTAATATCTTGATTTAAAGCATTAACAACATGTACTTCACCAAATTGATTAGCAAGCTTCTCAAAATGTTTAGTGAATGCATGCTGAGAAGCTTCAAAAGATCTTGGGTAAATCATCTTCTTGTGTTTCTTTGTAGATATAAGGTTTTTACGTGCCAATGAATGAGATTCTAATTCCCAGAATATAGGTATATTACCACGAACAACAACATATGCAAAGCAGAAACTCTCAGAATAAATGACTACTTCAGATTCCACAAAATTAGAGACCTCACCATTATCATCGCAACCCCAATCTCCAAACAAAGGTCCATTTTTTAAACATGATTGTTTTGAGATTAAAGTTAATAATGCGTCATGATCTCCATGAGTTTTAATATTGATACTTTTAGCAAATCCTCGAGCAATTGGAGTTAAAAACCCACATTCGTCAAATTTGACTCGTTCATAAGCAGACAATACATTCCTAAGCGTTATCATTTCCGATATCATGAATGAATTCCACATAAATCTTTTGAAATATGGTGAATCAACTGATAATTTATATGATGAATGTTTGCGTTGATTTTCGGTAAGATCAAATCTTTCTTGTACATTGGAAGTGATATCAAAATTTTTTGAATAAAAGAAAGATCCCAGTGATAATAATCTACGTACTGAAGCTGCGGGATAATCTGTAGAAGTTCCATGAGCCTCCTTATCGGCACCTCCTTGGACATGGGATAGATCAAGATCATCTCTTTCTAATATATAGTCATATTCATCGGTATTCAAACAAAAGAAATGGACCCCAGTTATAGTATGTACGTCTTCACCCAATAAAGGAGTAGCCAGTTTAACATGATTGGTAATAACCCCTATAAAGATGTTATTTTTGACATTTATGAATCCTAAAAACCCATGAATTAGTTTACCAGATTTGGCCCCTGGGGTTATGTCCCGAAATTTTCCAAATTGTAATGCTTCTTTATGAATGAATTCCACCAATATTTTCTTATTTTGGTTAGCTTTCTCTGAATCTGTTGTTGATCCACTGGTATGATGATGATGGATATGATTGCCTGCAGTGTATTTGGGGAGAGGATGACGGATGATAAGAGCATAGTCGTGGCGAACCAAGATAAAGGTTCTGGGCCGTTCGTTAAGATATAGTCTCATTGCCTCGTAGAAGTAGCAAGCAGATCGTCAATTGATATGTCTATATAGTCTATAATTTGGAAACAAAGATTATCTATAACCATAGCCACTTAGGTAGGTTACTAGCATACAGGATAGAGCAAAGAAGTTACAGTTATGCGTGAAAAACAGCAGAAAAAAACAAAACACTTGACGCACAACAAAGTAAACTGGTTGGGAACATTTGCTACATGCCACGACGCCATATATTAAAGAATATACAATTGGTGGTGATGTGAAGTCTGGGTATAGAGTTTACAAGCAACATAATTCACATTATAATTTATATTTGTCATTGAGTTCATTCGTTATTGTTTTTATTTCTCTTTTATAATACCTCTAATGATTTAATGGGATTTTCTGGTTCTAGTTTTTTGCAAATGAGCTTCGGGAAGCCATTCCTTGTTTATTCCAGTTGAAGAAGATTTTCTAGCGTTTCCACCTTTATTTTTGTTGTTGAAAATTGGAGCTGTAGAGCTGAAATATGATTTCCCAAAAGTCAAGTACAATATGTAAAAAACCACCGAGATTACTCCTCCTAAAACAACCACCACAACAAAGAATTCCGGATCAAAAAGGGATACTTGATTAGTAGTAACAGATATCAATTGAGGTCTTAAAGCAGCAAGTCTGATTTCACTTTTAATAACAACATATACCTCTGGAGTGAAAATATAGTTGTCTTCAGGTAAATCAATGGTATATTCTCGTTCATAGAATTTTGATTCCCCTTGCGCAACGTCGAGTGGTCCCAAGGCTTCTGAAGTAACATTAGCAACAATCTTCTTGGTTGCAGCGTTACGGAAAGAACCACCAGTACCAACAACATTGACCGTCCCCTCTTCTTGAGAAGTGATTTTGTACTTAAAAGTGTAAGTTTCTTCGTTAACGAAATTGGCAACATCTCTTTCGGTCACTTTAGGCAACTCGTTGATCACATAACCCACATTGAAATTGAAAGACAACATTTCTCCGTTAGGATCTGCTTCAGAAGGTGGAGAGTTTACTGGTGGAGCTGAAGGAATATCTTCTACTTTACGATATCCTTGGGGAATATCTTGTAAAGCTTCTCCTCGTTGTGCTGCTGCAAGTGCTGCTGCTCCATCAAAATGGAATTGAGGATCTCCTCCAGCAAGATCTGGCTGAGCCTCTACAACATACCCCCCAGCTTGTTCTGCACCTAAAGCTGGAACGCAAGCAATCAATGCTGCCAAAAAGATAGAATTGATAGTGTATGATTTCATTTAGCTGTCCTCTACTTGAACGATTAAATAATTTTGGTCATATTTATCGAATGACTGAAAAGAGTTTTTTTTTTTTTCTTTCAAAAACCACTTTTCAGTACCACATTAATTACAGTACTTAGATTTTCGCTGCTTCAATCCTACGAGTTTCAATTGATCCGTTTTGTATCCTTCAGGATCTTGTCTTGGACCGGGGTTTACCATATACAAACAATATGAACCGACTAAAACAGGGTACTAATACGTTACGTAGAGTGGGCGCCGTCAAGGAGAATTTAATTCCTAGTAAGTTGGGATCTGAAAAGAGGCAGATGCAGAGACATATGAAGATATTAGAGTTAATAAACCAGGATGAACATGAATTAAAGATCAGAAGGAAAAAATTGTCATCCAACTATGAAAATAAAGAATTGGCCAATCAACTCCTATCAAATTCACACGGGAACAGCTCTGTGACTGGGTTTGTTACGTCTCACCAAGATTTACTCAAAGAGTTGAACGGAGGAGAACAACTACTGTACTTTGACGATATACGGCATTCTATAAATCTTTTGGTACATTTATTAACAAATTCATTAGTGGTGGAATTATGCTTAAGAAGAGATATGGTTTCTGGAGATCCAGTCCAACTGTTTCCATCTTCAATGTTGTTCAGAGAAAACCTTATTTTTCAAATTAAAGATTTAGAAACCCAACGAGAAATTCTCCAAATACTTAGGTCTATTGTTGATGAGAGAAGAATCAAAGAAAACTCGATTCCTGACAATAAACCTGAATTTAAAAATATTCTTGACCAACAAGAAATAAGACATTTTTTCAATCATGAGTTGTTAAAGAATTCCCATTTTAATGACGTAGAGTTTTGGAGACTTGCATTCACCCATAACAAATCAGGTCAATACATAAACTATGAACATTCAGACACATTCAGCCAAATTTCAAATACAAATTTGGTAGATTTCCATTCATCTATTAAGAACAATTCGGAAATGATACAACGCTTTGACCAATTATTTGAAGAATACAACGATAACCAATCTTTGGCTCACATAAACTTGATTGGTGGAATAATCCATATATTGACAACCAGTCGAACTGCCACTCCAACTTCAAAAATATTTCAATATCTATTTGAAAAGTTAGGCGAACTTGAATTGTACGCTTATCAAAGTATCGTGTATGATGTATTACCTAAATATCTGCATATTCAAACAATTTTGGCTACTCCCGAGGGAAGTAAGACAGAAACTTCCAAGGCCAAACTTTTGAAATCTCATTTCCTCCCTATTATAGAAGAAAATCCAGACATATTTGCATCATTAATTAAATACCAAATCTTTCATAAAGATGCCGATACATTTTTGGAATTGTTAAAATTTTTCAGACTTGCTGAGACAAGTAATCATGAAAAGGCATTGAAAAGAACGACGTTGTCAGCATTTGTTTCCAAATCTCGATTCTCCGCTTACAGGAAACCATTTTCAGATACAGATGATGTGATTTTTACCAATGAGAGCTCAATTATTGTTCCTATCGAAGTTATTTATATTGCCATTAAAGGATGCATTGAACTTGAACTTTTCGAATATATTGATTTGTTATTTACCAAATTATTTCTATTCAATGTCAAAAAAAATGATAATCAAAATTCAGAACGATTTTTAGCCTTATCGGTAGGATTACAAGATAATTTAAAAAAGGAACAACTTTCATTTTTAATTTCAGAAGATTTAAGTCCAACGGAAGTATCTAAAATATTAATGACAAAAGATTTGATGCTTTTACTTCTAAGAGCTTGCAGAGAGGGTAAGGATATGGGGAGATTATTGTGGTTAATGCCATATATTGATCAATATATTGAAAAAAATTTGGAATATGGTAAAACACATCTTGAAACGATCAAAGATTTTTATAGACAATCGATTCTTGATGAAAATTACCAATTAATTGTACAATTTGAAAAAGAAGAACAAAAAGCTCCTTTCACTTGTGAGTTTATAGAAGGCATATATTACACATTAAAAGAGTTTAGAATTGATGGTAAAATCAATAAATATGACTCAATTTTCAACTTTGAAAATACAATTGAAGCAAAGGTAAGGGCAAAGAAACATATATAGGTCATAATTAATGTACATAGAACCAAAATAACTATTCCTGTACACAGCCTTCCCAAACTCATTACCAAAATTCGAAAAAGATCAAAATTTTGAGATGCCATCGAACCCATGAAATTCTTAACCACAAACTTCGTTAAGTGTGCCAACAAGGCGTGTGATTCTTCCCAGGATGCTTTCCCATTGTCGTATACCGAGTGTGAATTAATACAAGAAGAACAAGAGTTCAAGCCCGAATTCATTGTACATATGCTCGACCGTTTGGAATGGAGCGCTGTTTTACAAGTGGCAGCAGATTTAGGTAACACATCTTTGCCAGCCAACAAGCCAGAAGATGTTGACCCTATCATGGAAGAATTCCAACCTCTTTTAAGAGATTTGCATGTTTTACTTTTAGAAACCCAAATCAAGGAAGGTAAAATGACCTGTAAAAACTGTGGTCACATATACCATATTAAAAACACCATTCCAAACTTTTTACTTCCTCCTCACTTGTGTTGAAAGATGAGAAATGAATGAGTGGGACAATTATTGAGTGGAGAAGAAGTAAAACTAAACATTGATCATAATAAATAAATCAAATAAGGATTGGTTGAGCTGAAAGAGACAGTTGGATATAATAGAAGTAAATACATAGATAAATATTTAATACTAGCCATAACGATAGTGAGATACAAGTAGAAGGTGATTACACCAACGAGAAGGGATAAAGAAATCCAATTTGTAGAGAAATGAAAGATGTCAATCAGTGCATGGCTAAGACCGAATTTTCTTCCCGCATTCTCTAGCTCTTACCACTTGTTCGTACTCTTTTTGCTAGTACTGAGCTAGCCGATTTATCATTTATTTTCTTGAATTAAATATTATTTTTATTATTCATTTTATTTTAATTAGTTTTGTTAGTTTTAGTTTTATTATTTTAATTGTTTTTATTTCTTTCCCACCAAAACTTAAACTATTGCTGTGGAAGTCTACCTTCGCTGGGTTCAATATACTGTCTCTATTATTGTAATAATTTTTTTTTTTTTTTTTTAATTTATTTTAGAAGGGGTCCCCATATTCGAGAGCAAAAGATCTACTGCTTAGTTACCGGGTTAGTTCCCACTGGGTTCACATTTCGATCAAAAGTTCAAACTAGTTAACTCAACTACAAATCCATAAAATTTTTAACATATCGTTTCAGCATCACGGTTAATATTTACTATGCCTTGTCAAACTGGATCAAAGCCTTAATAATTATCTCTCTGCTGTCATTTAAATTTCATCCGTTTACTCTTCTAACTTTTCAAACAATATTTTTTAAAATTTATTTTCTTTTATTACCTAATTTGCCCCACGACTTTGGCAGCCTTCCTCACTGTTACCACTCCTTTTTTCATTGCCCCAAGAATTTCTGTAATGCACCCTGGGTTTCTTTTTTTGGCGGTCTCTTATACACTCCAGCATATTTCTCAATTAACCTGAATACTTTACAGTAGCAAACACTGATCTACCCAATATATTGGGGTGTACAATTACTTAATTACTGATTTACTTTGGCCATATACCTTCCTTTTATACACATTGGATCATTCATATCATCCAAGCTTCAAACATCCCCTATATAGCATGGTTCATTTGACATTATTCCCCAATCAAAAGGACGAACAAGTTTCCGCATTACAACCGCCGCCAATGTTAAATAATAGTCAGAATAATGGCACACGAAACCGTTCGATTTCAATCTCAAGACTATTCAAGATTAATAATTCAGGATCAACAAGTTCGGGCTCTCCAACAACTATTATTGAAGGCGGAAAATTTCAAAAAAATGACTCAATTAGTCCTGAACTCAAACCTCAACAAGAAGAAGAATCTTATTTGGATGTTAATCCAAGTATCTTGAAGTTGAAGAACCTTTTCAAATTATCTACACATGGGAGCTCCAATACAAGCTCTATTGATAATTCCTCTATTAGTGCAAGTTCCAATACCAGCAGGAAGGGGAAATCGAATGAAAAAGACGTGGTCGTACCGTCTCTGCCAACTACAGTTGATTTCTTTAATGATAAGAGTTTCAATTCTATAGATACTCCAACAAAGCAAGATGCCAGTCAAGAAATGATGAAAAGATTTGCTGTAGGTAGAAAGAGATCAGTATCGAGTCCTACCAAGTCAGATATATTTTCGTCCCCTAAGGATACAATTTCTCCTAGTAGTAGAATTCTAAGCTCACTGAAATTGGACCCTAACAATATTGAAACTACAAGTCCTGTCATGAATTCAAATCCATATTTTGCGCACCAGGGTTACCCTGCTCACTATACTGAAAACTCGGACGACGTTTCGTCAAAAGTTGTGGCTGCCGCTGCTGCAAGCAATGTCAATGTTTCATTGAGACACACTGATTCAGTATATTCTTTGAACGAATCAGGATTTGCTGAAACTCACTTGACTACTCCAAAACCACCTAAAGATATCAAATTACTGGAAGAAGGTTCTGACTTGTCTGAGAATGAGGGTTGTTTTGATCAACCAAAGACCCCTCAACAGCAACAACGCCATTATCAATTACAACAACATATTCATCAATTGAACAGACAACTAAACCCTGCCGAAGCAGACGAAGAAATGGATTTATCAACAGCGCCTAAAATGTCTTTTACTGCTCCACCATCTCATCCTATATTTGCGCAACAAAATAGCTATTCATCACATTCTACATCGTTGTCACCATCTATTTCACCATCACCGGCTCCAGATTCAGGAAGATTAGATACGCATAAAAATGATCAACCTTCTAGTTCATCAACGGACCAGCTGTTGGTACCTCCAACAGATATGCATTACCAACCACCCACAAGCTCACCATTCCAAAGGACATTACGGAGAGTAGCTTCTGCTCCATTGGTGAACCGTTTATTAAGTGAAAGTAATAGTAGTAAGTACGAATCATCAACAGAAGTGAACACCAGTAACGAGTTTGACGTTACCAAGCATATTGGTGAATTGAAGACGGGGAGACCTAGAACGTATACTCAAGGTAGAATGTACTCCAATGCTTCTACTAAAATATTAAATGCTCAAGTAAATGAAGACTCGTTCGATAAAATTAGATTATTAGGAAGAGGAGATGTTGGAAAAGTTTATTTGGTTAAAGAAAAAACTTCTAATAAACTTTATGCTATGAAAGTTTTGTCAAAGAAAGAGATGATCCAAAGAAATAAAATCAAAAGAGCCTTGGCAGAACAAGATATTTTGGCGACAAGTAATCATCCATTCATTGTCACGCTATATCATTCATTTCAGTCTGAAGATCATTTATATCTCTGTATGGAATACTGTATGGGAGGAGAATTCTTCCGTGCTCTTCAAACTAGAATTTCGAAATGTATCCCCGAATCAGATGCTAAATTTTATGCTGCTGAGGTTACAGCAGCTTTAGAATACTTGCATTTAATGGGATTCATCTATCGTGACTTGAAACCAGAGAACATTTTGTTACATCAATCAGGTCACATTATGTTAAGTGATTTTGACTTATCTAAGCAATCAGCTAGTACCAAAAATCCTGAGGTTTTCTTTAAAAGAACCGCATACGGAGCCAATAGTGCAGGTCCAACATTGGATACCAAAGCTTGCATTGACGGATTTAGAACAAATTCATTTGTGGGTACAGAGGAATATATTGCACCAGAAGTTATTTTGGGTAAGGGACATACTAGTGCAGTAGATTGGTGGACATTGGGTATATTTTTCTATGAAATGTTGTATGGAACAACTCCTTTCAAAGGTACACAAAGAAATGTTACTTTTGCTAATATTCTCAAGAAAGACGTCAAATTCCCCGATGGAAATAATTATCAAACTATATCTTCTGGATGCAAAAATCTTATCAAAAAACTTTTAACTAAAAATGAAACTAAAAGACTTGGATCCAAGACAGGTGCTTCAGATATCAAGAATCATTCATATTTCAAAAGCACTCAATGGGCATTACTTAGAAATCAAAAACCTCCAATGATTCCAGTTTTCACAAAATCTAAGTCATCTCCTAAAAAGCAACCTAAACATAAAAGCAGTGAAGAACAAACCAAAAACAAAGACAAAAAACGACTGGAAGTCAAAAATGGCGATGACCCATTTGCCAAATTTAGTTCTGTATCATTAATTCACGATGAAACAGCAGGCGGGGAGGCTCTGATGGTATATAATCAAAATGATTCCTACGCAAGTGTTGCTTACACTATAACAAATGACAGTCCACTGAAAACTAGAAATTTCTTAAAAAGGTAGAATAGAATACACCAAAGTTTAAAATCAGTAGAGAATAATTAGTATTTTATTTAATCAACTAAACGCTTATCAACTATAAATTTATCAACTAAAAGTACGGTTACTTACAGTAATCAGACAATAAAAGAATCAGTTCAATCATAAACACAACAATCTTAGAAAATAATAAAGCACCCGAAGTTAAGCATTGCTAATGTATTGTGATAAAGCGAACTACAATAAAAGTTTAAATATAATACTCATAATATTTTCAATTTAAATGCGAAAAAATATATATCGAAAGAAATGCTAAAAGAACTAGATGATGAATTTAAATGCGTTAACTTAACAAGAGATTAAGTCAATGATTTCTAATTCAACAGCGGTACATTGAGCACCGATATTTTCATCATATAAGTTGTAAAAGTCACCAGAAAGACATTGGTAGAAAGTAGTAGTGTCACCAATAGCTAAAACACCAGTAGAAGTAATAGACCATCCAGCAGCGTAAATGGAACCAGCTTGTGGTGGTGGACCGTCAAATTGAAATTGTCTGTTAGCAACAATGGCACCAACTCTACCCTTGGAGTCAGTCAATAAAGAACCTTCTAAAGTCATGGTCAAGGAGTTTTCAGTCTTACAAGCAATACCGGCACCAGATTCACCTGCGTCAGCATCAGCAGAAGCGGTGGATTGTTGAACTTGACCATCAGAGATTTGAGTAGCAGCACCTGAAGCAGTAGAAGTTTGGTGTTGGATTTGACCGTCAGAAATTTGGTTGACGACAGATGCAGTGGAGGTGGTTTGATGTTGGATTTGACCATCACCAATTTGGTTGACAACTGAAGCAGTTGCAATAGTAACAGGAGTAGCAGTGGTTTGATGTTGAATTTGACCATCACCAATTTGGTTCACAACTTGGACTGCGGAAGCAGTGGTTTGGTGTTGGATTTGGCCATCACCGATTTGGTTAACAACTTGAGCAGTAGAGGTTGGAGTTGGGGTGGATAAAGTTCCACTTTGCTTTTGAATTTGACCATCACCAATTTGGTTGACAACGTCTCTCTTTGCAGCAGCAGAAGCAGAAGCAGTAGCAGAAGAAGCAGAGACGGTCTTGATTTGGATACCGAATGGGTGGGTGTGGTCAGTGGTAGCACCAGATGGGGCAGCAGCAGCTGGGGTCAAGGTAGACCATGGTTCACTTGGAACGTATGCAGCAATGGCAGTGGAAACAAGTGTTGCAGTTAAAAATAATCTCATATTAATTTGTGTGGAGATGCGTATGTTTGATTTGTAGATTTCTTGTGATTGTTCTATTGAATGTCAAGAAAACTGGTTGATTAGTTGATGAAGTAGAAAGAGAAGAGTGGAAATCTGATCTCTTTATATACCAATTTCAAATGTATGATCCAGGGGCTATGTTGCTGGTGGATAATGAGAGCCCTGTAGTAGTAAAGTATTGATGCAAGTAATGCATGTCATCAAAAGTTTTTTTTTTTGTTGCGAAATTCTATTTTTGCGACAAGCCAGCAGATCCGGGCTGGTTCCTAGAAACATTTGACAGCTAAGTGAAAGAAATTATAAACAAACATGTCAAACATTGACCTTGCAACAAGCGACGCTCACAGTAAAACGCTCTATTTTTAGTGGAATGTTCAGCAATCAATGATTTGACGTTGCTTGTGAAGTTTGTTTTGCAAAACATTAAAAGTGTATTGATTATATTTGATATTTTTAGATTTATTTTTCTGACTATTTTTACTCAATTGATTAAATTAAACGCATTCAATTAAGTCAAAAGAGCAAAGTAATGAAAATTGATTCACCACGACAGGCTTAGTCACGGCTTTTAATTGGATGATCCGTTTTATTATGACGTTTGTAATTTAGAAATGGAGTGCATTATTCCCTAGAAATCAAAATAAATAAAGAAAAGGGTTGGATCCTAAAAATAGAACAAGTAAAATTGATCTCGTTGGATCAATACTCTTAAACCTAAAATTAGACAAACTTTTTTACACTGTGTACATTAAAATCGTTTCAAAGAGCCTATGAAAATTGATTCAAGCGTGCCTTCTAGTCTCTACCATACTTCCGAACTACATTGTATAAACTCTACGTGGTCAATGTATGTATGAACAAGACTATGTAGTAACTTTTAAATCACCCCTTTGTAATTTAATTTTTCTTTATGTTCTTACATAAGAAAGTGAGATCATATGAATCGGATCGGATATAGCACTTCAATTAAGCCAACAAAACGAACCAATTTTTGAATGGAAGGGCACAAAATTCTACGCAAAATGATTACGGAAGAACAGTCCTCGAAAAATTAAAAAAAATATATATAAAAAAGAAAAACACACAGAATAATACCAAGTAATTATTCTATTGCTTAGGGCCATGTAAGTCTAAGCGACTCGTGGGCATTTTCATCTACGTATTATGGAGCTGTCTCAGAATTGAATAATTTCAATATTCATTGATATCCTGAATGCGATTAGAATTCTATGCTTAAACCAGCCATCTCGAGGTACTGGCTAGACAATATGCAGTACATACACTGGTATTTAGAAATTGTGCCTGACAAACTCTGTAACAGAAACATGAAATTAAGAATTGAACTTGCAGGAACCGAGTGTTAGTACCAGCAGTCAAGCCCAATGTTTTTGTTTTGTGATTCCAGTAGACTTGACCGCAGTTCCCCAGTTTTTCGTGACATATTTTATACACTCTAACGGGTCTTCGATCTAGTTTAAACCCGGTTGTATACAGTCTTCTCTCGGCTTTTTTATTTATTCTACTTATTCGAAATCTTATTTTTTCGCTTTTTTTAAAAGTACCACGTGACTTACCTCAGCTCACTTTGTGTCAATAATCCCACCAACCAAATTTCAGTATTTTAAACTTACCAAACTTTCTGTTAAACAAACATCATGGCTGCACACCACGGAGCTAAATACATTCGCCACGCTTTGGCATCCAAACCACACGTTGACCCTGTTCTCAAGTGGGGCTCCAAGTTTCTTGGTGCCTCCATGTGGTTCTACATGTTCTACAGAATCAAGGAAGATGGTCCAGTTATGTTCGGGTTCAAACTTCCATTTGAAAACCATTAAATTGCATAGTATAATATAGGAGATGATATCAGATCAATGGATCGATGTAGAGTTGAATAAAAAGGACTTCGAAGCGCATATACGCTTTGAAGTGGTCGAAATGTAGAAAATCCAGACACAGGGGACCATGATGTTAGACGAGTTGCACATTACGGAGAAGATCGTATTACCGTGAAACGATTTTTTATGTTCATAGTTTAGACTATGTTCATAAATCAATCATCATTCAAAAGTAGCTACTTTCTTATTTGCATGTTGTTTATATCTTGCTTACGTCCTACGCGGCTATTTTTGATCTATTTCATATAATTAGTATGTAAGATACTCTAAGATTTTACTTTCTGAAAACACCTCTAGTTTTTCCTTTAAAATTTCCTCTGCCATTCTTATTTGCAGTAGGAGAACTGGTATTATTAACACCAGGGGAATTAGTATATGTAAAAGTATTTGTATGAGAATTTTTAACGTTTGTAGGGTTGACATTCTTAGGCAACTTCAATCCACTTCCACTACCAACTCTGGAGGACTTTCTAAATTTCATCTTTTCATCAACTTCTCCACATATTGTATCTTCCATTAATTCGTTATTATTGTTGTTATTGTTTTCATTATCTTCAGCAAAGTAACTGTCGTTGTTATCATTTGTTAAAACTTCATTTCCTTCTGAATGTGGCTTATCTTTTAATTCCAATGGTTCATCTTTATCTTTCATTTTGAATCCAAAGCTAAATCCTTGACTGGTACAATAATCCAATTTAAAGTTGGAATGTTCATCTAAATTGAATACCATGACATTATAGTCTGATTGTTGTTGAGAATCTGGTTGACTGGTTAAATGGTCACACAAATTAAAGTGCCATAAATTATAATATGCTGAGAAATATAAATCATTGATTTTTTTTAAAATCTTCTTATTCACTTCAGGTGGTTCATCTTTATTTTCAAATAAGGTCAATGGAACAATTTTTTCGCTAGAATCACTTAAAGATACAGGGATCTTATCAAATAAACTTAAACCTAATTCCATCAAGTTCTTTGTCTTTTCTGCATCATTAATAGTTTCAGAATGATTTTCTAATAATTCCATAATATTATCTTTAACAATCAACCATAATTCACCCAAAATCATTCTTAATCTGGAGAATTTTGATCTATAACTTTCAATGTAGCCAGCTGAACCTCCCATACTATCTACAAAACTCATTCCGTTCCCCATCACAGGATATCTGAAATGTAAACCTTGAGATATTGAAAAATCAGCATTTGTAATAACTGCTAAATGTTCCAAAAGAGGAGTTTTAATAATTGGAGCATGAGTAACAATAATACTTATCATATCATGAGATGGTTTAGACATGACATTGTGATACATTTGAGCTATTTGTACTAAAGAGATCCATAAATCCCCAACTCTTCCTGATAAATCATAATCCAACATACCATGATCAAATAACGAGTGTATTTTAAGGGTTCCACCTAATCCATATAATCTAATATTAGGTTGGTGAGGTAATGGCGATGGAATTTCATAACATTTGGTATGATCTATAATATGTAAATTAGGAATTGAATAGTTACCAATTTGAAATTCATGAATAACTCTTGGATCATCCAATGGACCAAAGATTGTATAAACAGGACATGGCAATACAAGAGTTCCATCTAAATAATGTTTCAATTGGGAAATTGTTTGAGAAGTTGTAAGAAGCTTCTTTTTTAACAGATGATCATTATTTTCATTATTTGTATCTGATTGATTAGGGATAGAATTATCGGAAGAATTCATAGTATTAACGGGATTAGAAGTGAAAATGCTGGAATTATTAAAACCATTGGTATTTGATGCGTTTTGATTTAAATTAGCACTAGAATTGTCTTCAGAACTAGAATTATAGACATTATTGGTTGTCAAATTGGTGGTATTACTATTGGAATCAGATCCGTTACTGAAGACGTTAGACAGAATAGTAGACAAGTTATTAACTTCTTGAACTGTTTCCTTACCCAAAACTTCAGAAAATGCCACTATTTGTTTTAAATAACTACTATCCTTATCTCGGTTAATAGTTTCATCATCCCAAAATCCAAAATTTCCCGTATGGACAATAATATCGATTTGTCCATTTTCTCTATCATACAACTCTCGAAAGCAATTGAGATTACCTTGAACATCAGAGATGGCCAATAGTCTAACGTTCGACTTTGTAGTGATCATCTCTTACAATTCAGCATATACTTGAAAGGTAATAGTCAAAAAATTGCTCGCGATAAAATTATTTGATCAAAGAAATACTACTTTACTGAGTTCCCTATTTCCCAATCAATCATTTTTCTGGGTATTTTTTGTAGGTAAAAAAAAATTAAAATTTTATTCGAACCTAATTGATTGTTAATTTCTTTTTTATGACACTGGATTTCAAATTGAATAGTAAAGGAACCTTGAGGTTATAGAATTAATAGATAAGGTGTAAAACATATAGGTTCATAGTACTTATAGAATAAAAATATTGTAGTTTTTGTTTTAAAAAAAGGTACATGTAAGAATCAAATGAATCGTCATTTACCTAATCGAGATGACATATTATTTTTATGTGAATAGATCTAAACATTTATTTGTAAGAAATTCTACCCAACTAATTAAGAATCTTACAGTCGGTAACTTGATTCATTACCTCATTTGTCAATTCAATTTTTATTTTGGAAAGGCTTGTATACTCTATTGAATTACTTAATAGGTTGATCCACGACAAGAGGCACGGTGCAGTTGACAGAAGAAAATGAAACATGCCGCTGCAAGTTTAAAAAAGTAATCTATAAGATTTGAGAGGAAAAAATGAAAAAAAAAAAATGAATTTATCGTAGCCTTTCAACAGTAAGTTTAGCCTGTTTAAATCTATTAAGATTTAAACTAGAAAAAATCATTAGGGTTCACAGGTTAGAAAAAGCCCATAAAACAAGTCATTCCTTCTTGTTCATGCTCAAATCGTTTACATTTACTCATTTAAATTTGAATGCAGTTTTATTGTTTAGTAGACTGCAATATTTTTTTGGTACACACAATTAATAATTTCTCCTGATTCTTTGTCTAATTTTCTTTTGCATATTACGTTTTGATCATACCTCGATAAATTGATCAAACTGTGAAATGTTGCTTGAAATAATTGTCCACAATCTCGCCGCTCCTGTACGTCTCAAGCATTATACAAATATGAAGTCAACCCTTAAATATATAAGTGATTCACATATTTAAATCATACTCATGGGATATGTGACTTTGAATAATTATATTTAATAATAAAATATATTTTTTCAATTTTAATCTGATCTTCGATTCTTTTATTATAGTATATCATCATTTGCAATTTTTTGTTTGGCTTTTGGTACCAAAGCTCTTAACAACCCAAAAAGACTTTAAAAACTTCAATAATTTAATAAAAGTTAAGCGTATTTATTCCTAATCTGTTAATTGTAGTCTGAGAAATAAAATTAGTTGCATTTAATTCTTCAAATCTTACATACTTTATAATATTTTATTTTTTATTATTACCCTTTCTCTTTTGTTGAAGTACCTTCCTTCTCTTCATGAGTTATATACACACTTCAAATTTCAAATTTTAGTTTCGTTTTAAAGGGTGTTCTTCTTTTTTTGACGTCAATTAATTCATCACTGTTGCCCATTGAAGATTGATCTATATTCCATTTAATACCTTTAAGAGATTATTTTTTATTAATTGACTCAATTAAACTCAAGGGCCTTTTAATCTTTTATAACTACGTGCCTTTTATACCCCTTTTTCCCCAGGGTAAATTTTTAGCTGACCGTTTATTAGAATAAATCTACGCGTGCTTTTGATCAACTGTAAATTATGTCATGTTAGATCCCCTGATTAGATTAAGAAACGCTATAACAGAGGGCAATCTCCCAATAACAAAGAGAATTTTAAACAGATATCCAGATTTATGGTTAAATTCTGATCCAGCTCATAATGGTTGGTGCAATTTGCATTACGCTTCCTACAATGGAAACTACTTAGTGTGTTTCCATTTGGTCACTTTTTATAAAGATCAAAATGTTCAATTAAAACTTTCATCTGAATTTGATATGTTGACATTTGATAGTTTAAGTGTACTTCATTTACCCTCTATCAATCATGAACATCAAACCTTGCATTATTTACTTCAGGAGTTCCCCGGATCATTATGGTTGGAACAGAAAGGTGGAATTAATAAACAAACTCCTTTACAATATAGCTGTGTTTATGGATTTAAAGAGGGAATCAAACTTCTTCTTGAATTTGGCAGTGATTGGTTGGATCAAGATGGAAATGGAAACACTTGCCTTCATTTATGTTTTCAATATGGTCATTTATCATGCATGGAGGCTTTACTTCAATTTATATTTGGTACATGCAAAACTAATGATGATAGAGACACATTGATTCTAAATTTAGAAGCAGTGAAAAACAACAAAGGTTGGTTAGCTACCGATTTAGCTTCAACTTTTCTTCTTATAAAACAGTATAAAACTATGAAAAAGGAACTTTTTTCAATGTGGAATGATACGACAATCCAAGATGATGACGAGGATAGAGAAACGTTTACAGAAGGCTCGGCTGCCAACACCCCTCACGTGGTACAAACAGCATTTCCCATCACAGTGCCTATCCCAACGTCTAGTATGTCGAGAGGGACAACGGAAGATATGCATTACAGTCCTTCAATATCTACATTATCTAGTTTCTCAGAGGTTCTGATATCACCTGTGACGAATAAAGTTTTGACTTCACCCATGGTTCTGGTGAAAAATGACGAAACGGCTAGATCTAAAGCAAGAGCTCACCTGCTTTCTCTTCCTGGTGAATCTCTCAATGCGTCTCATTCATCTCCTTCCACATCAGTAAATTTTAATGGATTTACTCGCCCCAATATTTTCCGGAAAAGATCAAATACCACGCAAGTAAATACATTTCAACTGAAACCATCTCCGCGTATTCCTAACACTCCTACAGTTATGAATCCACAATTGAGCAAGACCCCATCTCTCAAATCCATTGCATTTTCTCCTCAAGTCAGAGATAAAGGGTCTCCTGTTCATAAACTGCAATATCAGTCAGCATCTTCATCTCCCCTGTCACAACTCAACATATCGGGAAGTCCAATAAACATGATTTCTGAAGTATCTTTTGTGAATTATAAAAATAGATCAAATGACAACAATTCACCCACACCTCATGCTAACAACTTGGATGATAATATGAAAAATCAATTTTTCACAGGTGCATCCAGAAAATCTTCTTTCACTTCCTCACTTTCGTCTTCTTCAATACCTGAAAATGAAAATTATGTGATAAGTAATAGCAATAGTAGTAGATCATCTTTGAATACTTTTGCTGATACTGAATCTCCACGAAGAGGGAATATCAAGGCACCTACCTCAAAGAAATTTACATTAAAAAAGGCAAAATCTACAACTACGATTCAACCAAATCCTTCCTTTTCTCTGGTCCAATTAAGAGTCTCTACTTCAACTACAATTTTACCAAAAGTCGAAGATGATGAACTTAGTCCAAATGTAAGTAGCATAAGTTTTAGCCGTGTTAGAGATGTATAGATTATAGAATTACACCATTGGTGTTGCACCTTATTTTATAATAAATCAAATGTAGTACCTCCCGTTACTTAAATTATTAGATCTTTTCGCTTATGCTGTGAAAATAATTCATTTTTTTTTTTTTTTGAATTATCTTATGTGAAATATTTCAATATTGATTTTTCTTATTTATGTTGCAACATGGCAAAAACCCAGCGGCCAATTAGTAGCTTTTTCAGCCCCAAAGGCGATAGAAAATTGACCAAAGACCCTGGATCAACAGACAGTCAGAACGACTTTAACGAGCTAGTAGACCTAACTTTTGACGAAGATATAGAGCCTCAACCTTCACGTTTAGGCGCGTTCAAAAGACGAGCTGAAAATACTACTGATATTATCATCAATAAACTGAACGGGGATGAATTGGAGATAGACAATAAGTTGAAAGAATTTAAGAGGATCAAGACAACTCCGGCCAAAGTTCAAAAGGTGCAAAGAACACCTAAACCGAAATCTGGTGCTTCTAAATTGACGCCGTTGGAAAGGCAAATCATCGAATTTAAACAAGCGCATCAAGACAAAGTTCTAGCAATTCAAGTAGGGTATAAATTCAAGTTTTTTGGGCCCGATGCAGTCAAAGTGTCTAAATTACTTAACATCATGCTTATTCCGGGCAAAATCAATCTAGATGATCCGGAAGATACAGGGTATGAAAGAATTGCCTATTGTTCCATACCCGATAATCGTTTACACGTTCACCTTCAGCGTATTTTAGATCTGGGTCTTAAGGTAGGAGTAATCAAACAAACAGAAACAGCAGCAATTAAATCTGTTGATGGAAACAAAAACTCCATTTTTACAAGAGAATTGACGGCTGTTTATACAAGGGCCACATATATGGATGATGAAATGCTTACCATGTCTACCAATGGAGTTAATAATTCAGTAGACGAGGAATTTGGCAAATTCATTCTATGCATTGATGAGCTGGACTTGAATAATTCAAGTGACGGTATGGTCTATGTCGTTGCTGTGCTGCCCAGTACTGGAGAGATCATATACGACGAATTTCGAGATGGTGTTTCAAGAAAAGAATTAGAAACTAGATTGACATATTTGACTCCAAGTGAAGTTTTTGTCATAAATAACCTTGACAATATAACCAAAGAGACCAAAAAAATTGTCAAAGTGACTGCTTCTAAATTGAATTCTTTGAAGCATCAACAAAAGAAAAAACTGGAAGAATATAATCAATTATTGGTAGAATTCTTCAACAAACTGACTGAGAATGAACTCAAAGCTAATCGATTAACTGAATTCTTTTTATCGAATTATAGTCATCAAATCCAATCATGTATAGTTCATTTGATTGAAGAGTTAGAAGAGTTTAAGTTAAGCAATATTTTTACTGTTCCATCAAACATCACTATTTTCTCTGATTCACGAAAATTTATGTTATTACCTGGCAATACACTTGATCAACTAGAAATATTCCGAAATTCAAATTCAAGTGAATTTGGCAAGGGGTCTTTGATTTGGATACTTAATCATACTAAATCCAAAACGGGCCAACGACTTTTGTGCAAATGGATTTCTAAACCCTTAGTAGTCAAATCATTAATAGAAGAAAGACTCGAAGCAATCACGGATCTTAAAAAAAATTTCATTCAATTGTTTGAAGTTTTATTGCAAGAATTAGACAAAATTGGAAAGTCTGGACTTGATTTTGAGAAGTGTTTGATCAAGATTCACTACGCTTCAAATAATATTCTGGATAAAATTGGCCGCAAGGAGACTTTCTTGTTTTTGAAAGCAATGAATGAAGTATTACAAAGAGTAAATCAATTCCAGGATATTTTTGAAGATATGATGAAGAAGAATACTTTGAAATCTTTTCTTTTAATCAAAATTATTCAAAATTTGTTGGATATGTCCAATGATAATAAAATCGAACCATTACTTAACATGATAAACCCCGGCGCAGCTGTTGATGAAAAAGACTTAATAACACAAAAGGTTGAGTTTTTCAATCTAAAGAATTGTAGTTGGCCAGAGATAGATGACGAGCAGAACAAAATTGAAGAAATTGAGTCACAACTTGAAGAAGAGTTGACCAAAGTAAGAAAACTACTAAAAAGACCTCAATTGAATTATGTGACGAACATGAAAGAGTCACATTTAATTGAAGTTAGAAATGGGAATATGGCCAAGTCAGTCCCTTTAGACTGGCTCAAGATAAGTGCAACCAAATCAGTTTCCAGATTTAGATCTCCAGAAATATCAAAACTTCATAAGAGTTTGCAATACCATCAAGACATGTTAGTGAAGAGTTCAGAAAAAGCATACAAATTATTTCTCGGACAAATAGATGATATCTTTGAAGAAATTACCGAGTTGACGAGTAATATTTCTCAATTTGACTGCTTGACATCTTTGACGGCAGCAAGTGGAATGGCTGCAAACTTGTGCAAACCAGAATTTGTTGATGATACAATTATTGATGTTAAAAAAGGACGTAACCCTATTATCGAGATGCTATCATCTTCAAATTCATATATACCCAACGATATATCCATGTCTCAAGATAAAAACCGAAGTGTTATAATTACAGGACCTAACATGGGCGGGAAATCGTCTTATGTACGTCAAGTTGCGTTGATAGTAGTAATGGCTCAAATAGGTTGTTATGTTCCATGTGAGCTGGCAAAATTAGGAGTTTTCGATGCAATTTTTACTAGAATGGGTGCTCAGGACAATATTATAAAAGGAGAATCTACATTCATGGTTGAGATGATGGAGTGTAGCACTATCATTAAAAAATGTACGGAAAAGTCACTTGTTATATTGGATGAAATTGGAAGAGGAACGGGAACCACAGATGGGATTGCATTAGCCTACTCAATTCTTGATTATTTTATAAACGAAAGCAGAAATCAAGGCAGTCCACCCTTGACTTTATTTATTACTCATTATCCATCATTGGGTGTTTTTGAAGACATTTACCCAAATTTGGTTAAAAATTACCATATGGGGTTTGTTGAAGAAAAAGTAGAGGGACAGGAATGGTCAAATATTGTATTCTTATATTCTTTAGCAGAAGGCACCATCGGAAATCTGTATGGATTGAATGTTGCTAGATTAGCAGGGATTCCAAACGACATAATTTCTAAAGCTTTTGAGATGTCCCGGATTATGAAAGCAGATATTGAATCGGAGAATGACAAGAAAGTAGCAATAGAAGGTGTGAAAATCTTTTATACGCTTTTGAAGACAACACCAGAGAACACATCGGAAGTTTATGAGCATTTAAAAGAGTTGATATATAGTTTATGAATCAACATATAGAAGTAATAAATTTTATAAATATAGACCTCGAGCTATAGCAGAAACAATTTTTTGCATGCTTTATTGAAATCATTTGGATTATCCAAATAAATATGATGACCTGCATTTTTAATCAATAAAAACTCTGAATCTGCTTTCTTTTCTTTGAGTTTGTCAACAACAAGTTTCCCACCATTGGAATTCATCCAATCTTTGTCTCCATATATCCAAAGTGTTTTAATTTTGGAATCTGCCAAGTAGTCCACCAAGCCTCTATCTGCTAAAGGTAATCGAGGCAAAATCTCATAATTGATAAATTTTGAAATTGCTAATTCTCCTGAACCTTGATACTGATTGAATATAGAGTAAGAATAGCTATGCAATTTCATAATTAAATCAGTGTTATCCACTGATTCTTCGTTAACATCATTTGGACTTAAATTCGAAAATCTTTGAAAGGACCACAATGATAACAATTTAGAATAAAATGGCCCTGAATACTGTAAAATTTGAAATGGAGAGATATGATGTGCCCAGATAAATTTCAAAATAGAGCTTTTAGGAAATTTTGGACCTCCAATGTTATTCCAAAGATTGTAGTATTTTGAGTGATAATCTATACCACTATTATTGTCAATATTCTCCTGTCTAGCAACCAATTCTTCAAATGGATCACCACCTTTAGCATGATGATTGAATTGGAAGTTCTCATCATGTAATAAACTTTGATAATTTGGCTCAGTACCCATAGGAGAAACTGCTGCAAATTCATCGACAAGTAAATTTTCAGACCCGTATTGGTCGTTATATTTCATGAGATAACAACACAGTAAATATGCACCCATTGAATGAGCAATGAGCTTAAACTTTTTGATATTTCGCTTCAATCTCCACTTTTCAATAGCTTCAATGAACCAATTCTCCACGTCTAAAATCTGTCTTATTTGATCCAAATGGTTTTCAGGATCATCCAACAACAGTTTAGGAAATCGAGGTCGACTGGAGTTCCCAAACCCCAATAAATCAATAGCATGAACCCGGACTCCAGCCTTTGATTTGACAAGTTCCTCGAAGTTTTTAAGGAAATATCCAGAAGCTGCCATATATCCATGTATAATGACTATGTCAATAGGCTCACAATTTGGATCGGTGTTGTTTTGTAAGTAAAATTCATGGATGAAGATATTATTACCCACCTCAATATCCATAATTTCAGCAGTAAATAGTTTCTTGGAATGATTCAGCTCCTCGACCGCTGATGGGTTTTTAATAAACACATCTTCCGATATCACGGCTCGATACAAGAGATATTCTGTATATCGATTTTTTAACCACGAATCTGTAGGTTTACTATGAATGTCAGTAGGGTGTTGAAGATCAGAGGGTGAATTCCACCAATCTGAGAATGATTGAGAAAAAGAAATCAGTTTTCTCTTTCTTTCAACCACCTGGTTTTTGGATTTGATTGGTGTCGATAAAGTAGCCATTTTAACGTATAAAAATAACCAATTGAGCAGGCGATATAGGGATGATTTAAAGACAAATGCAACAAGTAAAGGAAATGAAAGAAATTATAATTTTGGATTTTTGTGTGCAGCAATGCAAATGATAAGCTCCTATTATGGAATTTTTTATTTTTTATACATATTTGTATACGGTTGTATTTACACATACAAAAAAGAAAACCAGCGAATTCAAGGATTAACTCATTTGAATAACATGTATCCTAGTAAATTTTTGTACTACAAAGATTGGTAGTTATCAATCATGTAATGTCAATACTGAAAGTTTTCAAAAATAATATGTTTTGAAATATAGGATTGTTAGTCCAAAGAGAAACAATTGATCTATTTGAAATGGTTAAAGAGGAGTACAACTACATGAATCTAGTAAAACTTGCCTGAATTTGAATTAAAAAATACATCCCTCACCTGCTCTCTGGAACACTTATATGGAACCAATTCCATGACCTGGATTTCCACTAACGTTGTACTTTATTGTCTTGATGGTTAATTGGCTTAGTGTCTAATTCGTCATAAGCTGGAGGGGCTGCTTGTGGAATTGACTTGTTCAGGTTATCATTGATGGACCCATAAGATGGATTGGATGATGAGCCTGCAACAGGTTGTTGATTAACAATGAACCCTTGTTCTTGGGAATTATTATTTTGACCTTGAGGGTGATCTTTATATTGACCGCGACCATGACCATGACTGTGACCGTGACTTTGGCCATGCCCTCTTTCAAGATCACTCAGGTTTCTGTAGATATGATAGATCTTTTGGTTATTTTGATATGGTGGGTATTTGGCAATAATATACCATGAATGTATCAACCCTGGAAGGTATCCCAAAACACATAATAAAATATTAATAAATGAATCAGCGGAACACAATCCCCTTCTGATCCATACCGGTAAAGGAGGGAAAAGAACTGATACCATCACCAAGCAGATGTCTGATAAACAGGCACACATTTCCGATTAAAATTTAAATATTTGAGCTTAAAGACGAAGTTGCAACTTTCAAATTAAGTGATATAGCGACAAAAAAAAATATAATTGAAGCTGGATCTATGGTATTTATGATGAGGGGGCGTTAAAAAAAACGGGAGGCAAATTCATTATTTGATGCAAAATTTAACACTCAAAATGGCTTAATCGCAAGAGATGAGTGACAGTCGGAGAGCCGGTTGAAAGTGACGGTCTGCATATAAAGGGGGCAAGTATAAAGGTTTTTTATACCCAATATGCAGGAGGGGTCTCAAAATAAATGGACCTGTCTAAAACAATCTACTTTGTCTTGCAACGGCAAAACCACTTCTTTATCACGAGCGGTAGATCATCTACGTTTTACACTAGTATTGTATTACCACAATGTCATACCAGATAACTCATTTGAACAAAACGCACAAGATTAATTGTGGCCCCAACTCGACTGTCAATAAGTTGATTGAATTGACAAAAGAGAAGTTCAAGCTCGATCAAGACGTTGCAGTCCAATTGGTGTACAATAACCATGCTTTAGAGTCTCATCTCCCATTAAAATTTACTAAGCTCACTAACAACGCCAAATTGGCAGTCAAATTGGTTGAGAAAAAAGTAGAACCAGTAGATATCAAATTAGCAGTGAACCAAGTTGAAGGAGTAACAGGTGGACTGTATTTGATCAAGATCAATAACGATGAAACGATTTTAAGTTTTGTAAAGCAGGTAGAAGATAACAATTCAGTGAAATTAGTTGGGATTGATGGATTCAAGGCTCAAATTGTATTACTTGATCGTAAATTAGATGAACACGATTTTGCAAAATCTACCATTGCTCAATTGATTGGATATGGAAACAAACGAATGGGATTAAGGCTAGGTTATGAATCGTTGGACAAAGCAGTCCTTGAAGGAAAAATTAAGGAACAGAAGGAGGCTAATAAATTACAACTCGAAAACCAAAAGCGCCGTATTCTTCAAAAAAAATTAGAAGAACAACAAAAGCAGGAGCAGTTACAATTGGAAAGGGAAAATAAAGAATCTTCAAAGAAAGATCAAGATGATATTAGTATGAATGATTCAGAAGCACAAGAGAATTCAAACGATATGGAAATTGATAACACTGAGTCGATTATTAGCAACCCTAACGAAATACCGAATATATCAAAAGGTAATAAACCTGATACTCCAATGTCTAATATTGAAAGTAGTAAGAGCCAAGCAGAATCTCTGTTGGATCAACAAAAAATTTTAGTTGAATCTTCGGGCCCCCAAATCTATTTACCATCAGAGCGTTCAACCGAAATGTATGAGCATAACGATGCCGCTTATGAATTAACAGTTGCACAAGCACAAGCATACCATAAAATGATTACCAGGGATTTAAGACCACATCCATTGAAAAAGCCAAGCTTGCACATTCCTTCAAAATACACCATTCGTTTCAGATTTCCAGATAGATCGACACTTGAATTAATATTCGAAGATGGTCCTAACGTTAAGTTTGGATCAGTTTTAAAAGAATTGGATCAATATTTATTACCCGAGTACAGAAACAGTTATCAATTGAAATTTGCATCTCCTCCATTTTCATTGATTCCATTGAATTTTTCAACAAATAATACATTGTTGCATAATTTGAAAATATCGAAACATGTATCCGATATTTTTACGGAAAGAACTTCTTTAATTTTAGAAACCATCAAGAAACTGGAAGGTCCCTACATTAATCAACAAGGCATACAAGTCAAGAGTCATCAAGATAGGCCTGAAATAAAAATTGAATCAACAAGGCAAAACCTTCCTGATGAGACGGATTCTCGTAAAATAGAAGCCAAAGAACCTTCGTCTTCCAATAATAATAATGCAACAAAGAAGAAACCACTGAAAGATGGAGTTCCTAAATGGTTTAAACTTAACAAATAAATGCTTTTCAATTTTTAAGTTTCGGCCTTCTGTTGTAATCGCAGCAACATATTGTTTCATTTGGTTCGCAAGGTACGATCTATTAGTCCATATATTTACTCATAATACAATAGACACAATACAGGCTAAATTATTATATATTATAGATTTATCTCTTGTTTTTCAGTGTATATATTACCTATAACAGATTGAGGATAAAATCTCTATAGTCTAATATTATTACTTCTTTTCAAGTTAATCTATCGTTAGAATTTAAGGTACATACTATAATCTCGCTTGTTGTCTCCGCTACCAAGTAAGGTTGAAAATCTTATGCAACTTTCCTTCAAACTTGGTATTTGCACATTAGTATTTGTAATCTTGATAGCCCAAAAGGAAATGTCTAAGCGCTGCGTACCATTTTGAGAAGATAAATAAATTTACGAGGTACATCTCATAAAAATTGAATAAAAAAAAAAAAAACATCATGTTTGCACTTTCCGGTAACGGCAAGCTCAAGTTGCAGCGTCTTGTGGTCTAACGGCATTTTAGATCTGTGCTTCAATTGGACCATTTTATGGCCTACGCAATTATAGATACAATTCCGAAGTTCAAAAGATCATTTCACACTCAATTGAATATCCAATCTTTCAAACAAAATTCGATCTGGTTTGAAAAATTAATGAGTCATTGAAAAATTTAAAGATGTGAGTAATACGGGCGGCGTAAAATACTTAATTTCCCAATACATAAGGCCACACCCAGATTAAGCTGCGTAACTTTCAGTATGCGTCTAATCGTAGTGTGCGAACAGAAAAATTTTTTCAACCTCCTCGCACCCACAACATATAAGAGTTCAAAATTTCCCGCCATTTGAAATTTTCTTTTCTTTCCAACAACAACAACAACTACCAGTTTTTTTTTTATTATTCCCCTATTACATCTACAAAAGTGAATATTAAAAATGTGTGCTTAAATTATTATAATTTAAAAAATTAAAGAGATTAAAAGTTTTCCAATTAAAGAAGAAAATTATTAATACAAAAAGTTGTTATTAACCCCCCTTAAAATGTTATCGTGATCAATTAAAGAAAGATACCCGTCCAATATGGCGTTCCTACAGTTTTAAACTATCAAATTTTTATTAAACTACTACATTAAATCAAACTATTATTAATACAATTATCCAAATGTCTACCGAACCATTGATATTTTCTGCCGACTCTGTGCTTTTTGAGTCTTCAGACACCCTCGCTCCTGCTCCACTTGCTTCATTCGATCATGTTATCGGAAAGCAAAGTGGACCAGAAGAGCTCTCTTCTCACCTCCCAAGTTATTTTGAGGACGTTGATGGAGATGCTTCTCCATTTGGAATCCATTCTTCTGTTTTAGATTCTGTGTTTTCAACATCTGCAGATGATTCTCAAGCAATCGACCACACTCCAATGTTTGATGAATTAGATCTTATGGTTGACGGCGCTAAAGCTAACTCCAAAGATGATTGGGTTTCCTTGTTTGGTGAAGAGGACAAGATGCTTCATTCAAATGAACCAACCTCTACTTTACAGATTTCAAGTCCATCTGTGCCTTCAACTCAAAAGAGATTTTTCTCCGATATTGAAGAAACATTTGAATTTGTTCCTGCTAAGACCGTTGCTGCTGAAAATGAAGCTTACTTATGCACCCCAGTTCAGTCTGTCCAATCCACTCCAGTTATCGACGCTCCTCAAGTGAAGCAACCTTCAACCCTTGCTGCCAAGGGCAATGTTGATCACTTAGGAAATGTTAGCTATGCTAAGAAACAAAGAACTCAACAATTACCTCCAGTTGCTGTGAAAACATCATCTGATCCAGTTCTCTTGAAAAGAGCTCGTAACACCGAAGCCGCTCGTAGGTCTCGTGCACGTAAGATGGAAAAGATGAGTCAATTGGAAGATACTCTTGAGATTTGTATGAAGGAGAAGGGAGATTTACAAACTGAAGTTTCAAGATTGCAGGAGTTATTAAAGAGCAACGGAATTGCCTTTTAAAAATAAAAAAAAAATTCTTTATTATTATAATTTATCGTGTTTTATCAATAGCTTTCAGTTCTCTGTTCATTTTTTTAGTAAAATAAGACATAATTCCAAATAATCACACTGTAGTCGAGTATAATATAGTATGGGTATTCAATTACATTCAGAAATTTTAACAGGCAATTTATCGTAAACCTTTATTCATAAATAATCATACATAAGTTTTTGTTTGTGTCCTAATGCCAGTGTTTTGTCACCTTGCCTATATCAGCTTCTCTTATTTTTTAGCATAAGTCAATATAGTATCATCTGTAAAATCAACTGCAATTTTGTCTTGATAAACTTCTAAGATGCCTGTAGCTACGGTTTCAGAATCAAATTCTACGAAAGCCAAACGTCGAATTTTAACAAACCTAAGATTGATGAATCCTTTTTCGTTTTTGAAATAATTGACTAGATTCTCTTGAGTAGTTGTGGATGGTAAATCTTGGATCAATAAAATATTGTTTGGAGGAACAGACTTCCAATCTTGTAATTTTGTCTTCTTTGTCTTTTGATTAAATACTGGAGTGGTTTCTTTATTAGTTGTATCAATATCCACAAGTTTTCTTTTCTTTTGACCAACTGTTTTTGTTTTCTCTATTAAGTCTTCCCTGTGTTTCTTAGATTCTTTTCTATGTTTGATTTCAGGTACATTATCAATGTTAACAGAATCCCGAGCATAAAACAGATCAGAATTTGTTCTTGAGTATTCTATTTTGATCAGCTTTTGCAACAAGGTTGTATTATTAAGAGTCTTCAATGCATAAGTAGCCTCCTTTTCATATTCAAACAGTATAAATGCTTGTCCCTTCATCTTTAAGTTCTTGTGAGCTGTTATTTGAAGTATGTTACCAAAAGGGGCAAATAACTTTTCAAGCGCTATTTTGAGGTTATTAAGTGATATTTTTTCATTAAGATTGTGAACATACAATGTTTCTCGTGGTTCAACCAGGGGTGGTTCAGCCATGAAGTGAGAGTTATGATGTTTTTTTTTTCAATTCAAACTCAATGATGTTTTTATTGTACAGGAAATAAGTTTTAATAATTTTAGTAGCCTCAGTCAGTGTGTGAAGAACGACTTAAAAATGAGCGACATACGACATTGGAAATGATTTATTCATAAACGACTTTTTTTCTTGGTCGTTCAGTGTGAAATATTAAACAAATACAATGTCTATCAAATCATCACTGACGGACATACCACGAGGACTCAATAACAGAGGCGCCCACATATCAAATATGAGATCGGAATAAGAGAATTGTGTACAGTTCTCTCAATAGGGTATCGCAACACAATAAACAATAAGGAAGTAAACAAATATTTTAGTTCACGTTCCCAAAAGGGCCAAACAACAAGGTTGTGATTAAAGAAAAAAAAAAAAACACTTCAAGTTAGAACTGTGGCCGAGACCTACACAATTCATTAAGAGCTAAGAGAAAAGAACCAAAACCTAACGATTTTCAACCTCGAAAATTGGATATATTGAAAAATACAAGTCACTTTAGTTAGAACTAAAAAAAGAATAAAATCTACTAAATCTTAACAGCTGAAATATCTTTTTATGTCTACTACCTTATTGTGATTGACTAGTTAGCATTTTAAGTAAGCGATATTAATTTTATTTTTGATCTTTCAAGGGTTTTCAAGAACTGTCTTTTTTTTTTTTCTGTTTTTTAGTTGATCTTTCATAAAAGACAGTAATTAAGAAATAATCTATAAGGTATATCACTTATAAAATGGGAAAACAAATAGAATTGACGATGTAAATACAGATGTATACTCTCATATTCATAAACAATTAAATATTGCTATATTCACTTGTTGGTTACCATAAAATGTATTTCAATGAAATGTATAGTGCATATCAATCAACCAATAAGCTCGCACTGAAATGTAAGCATTTGAAATTGTAATCAAAAAGGGTAATATCTACCTGCACACAAACAAATTTGATCCAGATTGTTACAATAACTAATGCTATAAAGTGTAAATAAGGTCTTCCCTGAAAAAAGTGAAGATTATTTTTACTTTCCAGAAACTTTTTGGAGGCAAACAGAATTTCATCTTAACTTCAATTGATTGATTTTCAAAATAAGATCCATCTTTGAGTCTATACCCTTCTGTTAGAGTTACTATTAAATTTTATTACCACAACTCCGAATCGGTAACATATTTTGATCTTTATCGCTTCGATTAAAACTTCCAAGAGCAAGCAAAACAACAAACAAAAATTTTTTTTTTTCCATTTCGAAACTAAAGAATTAATCAACTGATTTGAAAGAAATATAATAATTATCATTTTCATATTTTGTACCAATTGAATTGATAAGTAGATTCGAATTCATTTGAAGAATCATTTCAAAGTCATAAATTATTTGCAAACCCCCTCAGCTGCATTTTATTTCATTAACACCTAATGTCCTTAGTAGCAATCAAAAACCAAATAGCTGCCGTATTCAAGAAGGATCCATCCGACGGTGAACTTGAGAGAGTTGAACGTTTATTGGATGAAGGTCAGAGTCCTTATGGCGCCACTGATGATGTGGATAGAGCAGAACAAGTAGCTGCAGCAGAAGCTGTTGTCAATGGTGAAAACAAAGACGATGACGATGATGAAGACAATGATGGGTTCTTTAATTCTTTTGACCCTAGAGTTATGTCTGACATTATCATTGGTTTATCTGATGGTTTGACTGTTCCTTTTGCATTGACTGCTGGTTTATCTTCTTTGGGTAACACTAAATTGGTCATCACTGGTGGTATGGCAGAATTGGTTTCTGGTGCCATTTCTATGGGTCTTGGTGGTTACTTGGCAGCAAAGTCTGAAGAAGAATACTACAGAGCTCAAGTAAAGAAAGAAAAATTGAATTTTTTCAAGAAACCAGAATTAATTAATCAAGAAGCTGCTGAAATCATGTTCGAAACTGGAGCATCTGAAACTACTATTGCTTCCTTTTTGAAAGATTTAGATTCACAACCTAAAAATTTAATTGATTTTGTAATTAGATTTGGTAAAGGTTTAGAAGAACCAGCTGCCGGTAGAGAAATCACTTCTGCCTTAACCATTGGTATTTCTTACTTTTTGGGTGGATTTGTTCCATTGATTCCATATTTCTTTTTTTCTCAAGTGAAATCCGGACTTTTGGTTTCTGTTCTCGTCATGTTGATAACCTTATTCTTATTTGGTTACGTTAAAACTTCTATTTCTTTGGGTGAAGACTGTGGTACATCGAAAAAGTTTTTGGAGGGTATACAGATGGTTATTATAGGCTCCGTCGCGGCAGGGGCGGCTTGGACTTTGGTTTATTTTATTGAATAACCAGAGAATTTTGGTGCATCCCCTTATCCCTCCCCCAGATATGCAGCATGAATAATATTCAATAATAGAGAGCTACAAGATTACACGTAAATACCCTCAAAATCAGGCAAGAATGAAGAAAGACGGATTATTCAAACCATTATGAACTTAAATACATTCGCTTCTCCTTTCACACCACGTCATATTTTTAAATTAATGAGGGATTCAAAAGTTTAGCCAATCACTATGGAAAATTTAAATCATTAGTGTGCTATTCTTTCCCATGGTTAATTTTATATCGGATATGATATAAATGCAATACACTTTCACCTCCCTATAAATCTTTTTGAACACGTTCCATTATGGTGGAATGCAATATGTATATTAGTTTTTAGAGTCAATCATTCCATACCAACGAAATTCATATTAATGTAAGCAACTTGCAATGGTAAGCCTCATGGCGTTTAATTCATCTTTTATTCTTTACGACTGTATTTTCAATGTTCCATGTATTACTATTAGTAGTTGTATTTTTTTTTTTTTTTTGCTTTGTTAGCAAATCCGCGACTAGTGTGCATCTTTACACTTAATTTTGTCTCATCTCTTCATTCCAATAGATGATGCAAAACTGGAAGTCATTGACTCCGTATGTGCTTCAGCGATTTGCAAGTCGAGCACGGAAGGTCAGAATCAAGAGAACTCCCATAGGCGCATATAAAAATCAGCTTGGAGATCTTTTGGATAATGAGATCGTCAGCAAGACAGCCCCAATGTCAAGATTCTCCAAAGCGCATGCTTTATTTAAGAAACGAGATATACTTAAACATATTAAGGATACATACCCTGACGTTTTACAGGATGATGACGGTAAAATAATTAATGTACGGAAATTGTCAATAGGAGACATCTATAATAGAACAGATATATCCAGAACACTTTTCAGGGCTATTCATGAGTTTGAAGATGCTAGAAAATCAAAGCCGAAGAAGAAGCTAATTTGGCTGCTTTTAGATGTGCTTCCTACTCATCTGTTGGACTCCTTCCATTGTACCAGAGAAGTATTGAAACTTCTTGAGATAGATAAGGGAGATCCTACAAGAGCACTTTGGGTCGTCAAACATGCCCCTGGAAGTCAAACTGTAGTCGCAATGAATATGATAACCAAAAGTTATTTTGACCACGGAAAAATTGAACAAGGTTGGAAAAGTTTTCATGATAGGAAAAGATGGAGAATTCCAGCTAATAATGAAACCTATATAATCTTGTATGATGGAATTGCCAAAGCTACTGAATGGGGTAAGTTGACTCAAAAAGAGGCTGAAAAGGTGACTAATCACTTTCTACAATTCATGGATAAAACGCTTGAAGTAAAACCAAAACAAGATGAAAACACTAAGGCTGTTGTTGCCAAATGTAGTATTTCTCATTTCAATGCTGTGCTTGGAGCTTTAGCTAAGAACTTTGATGATGACCAACAGTTGATGTGGCTGTTTTTCGACTATTTACTTCCGAAGAAAAATGTGCCTCACGGCAAAAAATATGAAACATTATTTGCTGATATTACGACTTATACTACTTTGTTACAAGGAGCTAAGAGACAATATGAACATAAAGCCAACGAAGTAGCACAAAAACGCTTATCAAACGACAAATCTTTGGTCCAATTACTTGATATTCAAGCTAAACTTATTGCCACTAGTAAACTAATTCTTAATAAAGTTATAGAGGATGCAAATCCTCCTATTCCTCCAACCAAGCAACAAGTTGCTGAAAATCCAGGCTTGTTAGATCAGTATAAGAAAAAAGCTCGTAGACCATTGATTGAAATTGATCAACATTTTATGGTGACCTTAGCTTCTTGCTTTGCCGATTTCAGCTTCAGAACCGGAACTAGTCTTCAAGGATCTGTGCATTATAAATATGCATTAGAAGCATTGAGTTACTTAAGAATTTGGTCTCGTGACTGTGAATCTTTGATGAAATTTATTGAAAATCCAGGTCATGAGCTTAACTTGGAAGATATATCTTTTAAAAACAAATTACAACCTATTCCAGAAGTGCAAAAACTTACTGATCAAAGAGTTAATAGTGCTTTGAACTCTATAGTTAGGATAGAGCTGGAATGTCATTTGTCTGCCGCAACTTCGGTACAAGATATACTTCCTGAATTTGTTATTGGCGAACCCATCACAGAAGAAAAATTAAACCCTGATGTAATTTTCCCACCACCTGTATTTTCCACAAACAAGACAAAAGCATTGTATAGTGAAAAGAAAAAATCTTTAGTTGATTTTAAAAGACCAACTAGATCCTATTTGCAAGAAAAGAAAGATCACCAAACTTGGTTGAAAACCAAAGGACAATATGGGAAAAAAATGGCTAATAATTCCACGGTAGAAGATCGAAAACAAGATATCAATAAGTTTTCATTTAAAATAATGGTAGACAGTTTGGTTTGTTTTCGAGACATTAATCAGTTTTACCTCATGATTTGGTATTCGTTATATAAATGGGCTAAGTTTGATATTGATTTACATTTACTTCTACAGGACTTCCAGTCTCAAAAAGGTGCTAAAAGTGGAGTTATTAGAAAAGAGTACATGTGTAATATTGCCAAATTCTATATTGAAC
The DNA here is from genome assembly GCA_030581955.1 of Kurtzmaniella fragi. NCBI lineage: Eukaryota > Fungi > Ascomycota > Pichiomycetes > Serinales > Debaryomycetaceae > Kurtzmaniella > Kurtzmaniella fragi. The sequence goes on from JAKTWE010000023.1 coordinate 148,571, forward strand.
CAGAATCAAATCCTCTTATGCTGTCAGAGCATTCTAAATCAGTTATCGATATTTTAACAATTGAAAACTTCATATACAAATTGAGTGAAACCGATTTTGGAAATGAAGTTTATGGTAGTTTGTTGACTTCTGAACTATTTGCAGTCATTACGAACCCAAAGGTAAATAAGGGAGAACTACAAATTAGAACAAAAACTATTGACAATATGTTTTCCATTTTAAATGTTGAACTCAGTAGATTTAAAGATTACAATTTGCAAAAATTAAGATCAAGTCCATTCCAAGTACAAACTACACCAAGAAAATGTCTTGAAGAAAAACAATTGGATGTTCTTTTGACCTCTTTGATTAGAGTAATGGATGGATTAAGATTAAATCACCTTCACACTATAAAGCATCCAAAAAACATCAAGAAGCTTCATAAGGGTCAGGTGGAATCTTTTAACTCCTTAGTGAAAAAAATAAATGACACAGTATGGAAAACTGAAAATAAATTCAATCATCATATGAAAATACTTAGAGCTGGTATTCTTTACTATAGATCATACAGTGTTCATAATATAAAATACAAGGAAGTTGTGGCATACACCAACGAAGCCATAATTCCTTCATTAAAATTTTGTCTTGAAGAACTTAAACAAAGAGATGATCTTAATAAACATGAAGTTAGAGTATTGAAAGCCTTGAAAATTATTTACAATTATGACAAAGATGATCATGATTTATTTGACTCACAAGTATCGAGAGCACTTGATTCAATTGAATGCTATTTAGATTCGGTTGAAAACCCTGTTCCAGAAAATCTTGATGTCAATCCAGATGAACACATCGAGCAAGTGTCTTCAAAAACAACCATTCAACATTCCCAGGTCACTGTGTAAGAGTTCAAATTAAAAATATTTAACCAAAAACAAAAATCTAATCAATTTTGAATTAAAAATCGCTTTAATAGCTCATACAATAGATCCGATGGTTGCACTTTCGGCCCTGTCCATAATATCCGCACCTTAAGCAAGAAATTTTTTTTTTTGCTGTTGTATATAGAAAACTACGTGGAGTGTATATAGAAATAAAATATTTTTTTTATAAACCAATTTTAGTGGCGTTCAGAATTCTGCAAAATTATCATGTCAAGAATCGTTGATTTTGTATCCAAGATCGCTGTGCCAGCTGGTATAGCAATCACTTTAGGTCAATCATCATTATATGATGTTCAAGGTGGTCAAAGAGCCGTCATTTTTGATAGAATGAACGGTATTCAAGAAAAAGTTGTTGGTGAAGGTACTCATTTTTTAATTCCATGGTTACAAAGAGCTATCATTTTTGATGTAAGAACTAAACCAAAGACTATTACTACTACCACGGGTTCTAAAGATTTACAACAAGTCTCTTTGACTCTCAGAGTTCTTCACAGACCAGAAGTAATGAAGCTTCCAAAAATTTATCAAACTCTTGGTATTGATTACGATGAAAGAGTGTTGCCAGCCATTGGTAATGAAGTTTTAAAATCTATTGTTGCTCAATTTGATGCAGCTGAATTGATTACTCAAAGAGAAATGGTCTCTGCTAGAATTAGACAAGAAATTGCTGCCAGAGCTGTAGAATTTAACATTAGATTAGAAGATGTTTCTATTACTCATTTAAATTTCGGTAAGGAGTTCACCAAAGCGGTTGAACAAAAACAAATTGCCCAACAAGATGCTGAGAGAGCTAAATTTTTGGTTGAATTAGCTCAACAAGAAAAGAAAGCCAGTATTATTAGAGCTGAAGGTGAAGCTGAAAGTGCTGAGACTGTTTCCAAAGCTTTGGCCAAAGCGGGTGATGGTTTGTTAATGATCAGAAGATTAGAAGCTTCCAAGGATATTGCTGCCACTTTAGCCGGCTCACCTAATGTTTCATACTTACCTCTGTCAGGTGGTAAGGGAGGAGATAGCGAAGGAGGCAACTCTTTATTATTAAACATTGGTCGTTAACTGTATATAAAACACTTTTATAAATGAATTGAATATGAAATATTTACATGTATTCTCTGGATCTTAACTATTTACTATCTATATATCTAAGAGAACAACTTCATCGTACGCACCAGGAGTGGTGACTTTTCCAGATCTGATCAACAGTTCAATATCTGCAACTTCTTTAACACATTGACTTGTTAAATTCAATATATCGTCTGAAGTTTTCCCAATTACAACATCATCTTCCACTCTTACTCCAATTCCTTGATACCATTTGGGCCATTTGGGGTCGAATGGTACATAAATACCCGGTTCAATAGTAATAACATTTCCTGGAACAAGTCTTTTAAATCTTGACGCCGTGGGAACATCATGAAGGTCCAACCCCAAATGATGACCAATATAATGTGGATAGAATTCTCTGGATACAATAGATTCATTGATGTTACTGAATCCAGTCAAGTTCTTCAATTCTTGAGTCACAAAAGTCACTGATTGATCATGGATATCATGAATAGAATGTCCGTTTCCTGTATGACATAAGTCAATACACTTCTTATTGACGTTTAAAACAGCTTCATAAATATCCTTTTGAGCTTCTGTAAATCCATTGGATGAGTTTGGCCAAGCTCTAGAAATATCTGCACAATAACCACCAAGCTTCCCTCCAGCATCTATAAATACGGTTTCATCTTTATACAACAAATCATCATTTCTAGTGTAATGAATAGTCAAGGCATTTTTACCACTTGCAACCACGGGGATATAAGCTTGTTTATCACATCCTCCAACAACAAATTGATACTCTAAATATTTAGCTAAAGATTTTTCAGTGTATAAAGGCAGTTCTGATCCAACTTTAGCAATGGCTCTATTAATGGCTCTGGATGATATAACACCGGCAGCATGCATAACATCAATTTCAGAATCTGATTTAATTTCTCTTTGATCAACAATAATATTGGATAACGATTTGATATTTTTGTTCAGACTCTTGATAATTTGATCTATAGTTTTCAGAGTTCTGGTATTGGTTTGTCCTTGTTGTGATTTTGAGAAGAACGAAGAAAAGCTTGAAGCTACAGATGAAGTCAGTGTACTTCTACTAGAAGTAGATTTGTCATCCCAAAAAACATAATCCGCAGACCCAACGATTTTGCTCAAATGGCGTGCTACTTCTGTAACATCATAAGCCAGGTCAGCGTTAAAAAAGTTCACTGCACCATCAGTACCCAGTCTATCACCATCCCATTTCTGGGAAAACCCATCCTTTTCAGGTACAAACATGATCAACTCTACATTATCAGCAGAATTTCCTCGAACAATGATAGCAGCAGAGTTGGGCTCGAGCCAACCCGTCATATAGTACAAATCATTATCTTGTTGAAACTCGTTGAAAACACTTCCTGAACTATACGTTATTGTGTTTCCGACAAGGATAGCAACTGAGTTGGGTGGTAATTTGGATGCCAAAACGCATCTTCTCTCAAAATACTCTTCTGCGGTTATTCCAGGCGTAAGATACCCAGGACTAGGAAGATAATGAGGTCTTGTTTCGTGGGTGGGTTGACCAGTGGTGAGCAGAGTGTCTAATTTAGCTCTGGAAGAAATATTCAACAGTCTTTTCAATGAAGTATGAAATGATCTAGATGCAATGGGCCTTGATCTTACAAAAAACCTGGCAAGATAAAGGCTACCGGGAAGTTTTGCCATATCGAAACTATAGAATAAGGGAAATGGGTTTACAATGAAAATTTACAGATCCCCGAACAAAAAAAAAAAAAAGTGGTTAGGCAGTAGAGGCTATGACAGTTTTTGGCGTTAAACAAAGTAGAACAAAAAAACTAAGTACAAGCCCTCACCTGATTCTCTCGATATATGCTTTTTTACAGCCCTCACAAGGGATTCTGCATAAGCGATACAGTACAAAGCTCAAATGTGCACAAATTAGCCACATCTGGGTTTGATTTGTTGCCATGGCCCGAAGTGGTTTCAAATGATCAAGAAGAAGAAGAAGAAGAAGAAGCCCAGGATGAATTGCGGGGGTCAGAGATAAAGAAAAAGAGCAAGAAAGAACGACGAGATGCTAAGAAGGAAAAAAAGATTATGGTTTCAAATGCAAAAAGAGAAAGACGGCTCAATGATAATATTGGGTTGCACAATGGCCAATCTGTCACCAAGGCGAATAGATATGAATTGGTATCACGTATGAAGAGTACTAGAACTAAAATCAATAAGTTATATCAAGAAACAGCTCAAGTAAAGGCTGGTGAAGATTGCAAATTATTTCAATATCATTCAGTTGCATTTTATAAATCAGATTTTGAACATTTGCTTCCAGAAGAGTGGTTATGTGATAACAATCTATCATTGATATATGAAGTGTTTGCGCATAAGTTCATCAAGCATTTTCAATACAAAGATCAAATATATTTATTGTTCCCATCATTGGTACAATTGTTTCTTCATATGCCATACGAAGATTCTGAAACTTTGGCAAGTCTTTTACCCATAGATGAAATGAAATCTCTGAAATTTATATTTATTCCTCTCAATTATATGGACGATTTAGAAGACGTTGATTTGGAAGACAATAATAATGGAGATCATTGGCTTTTGGCCGTTGTCAGCTTATTGGATAACAAACTATATGTTTATGACTCTATGATCACAGATGATGATGATGACGAAATTTTAAAGGAATTAGTAAAAAGATTAATTACATGTAAGTTGATAACTAATCCTAAAGTGACAATTCAGTATATGAAATGTTCTCAACAAAGAAATTTTGATGATTGTGGAGTTTATTTGCTTATGTTTACTGCCACGCTTTTGTCCCGAATGCTTGATGCCAGCTTAAATGGGGAAGATGAAGATACTGAAGAATTTGAGGACGGTGAATATTCAATTAGCATGGATATTGGAAACTTGTCTTTTGAGCCACTTCAAGGAAGGTTATTTATGATGGAAAAAATATTAGAACAATGCTTGATATCTACAAATGAAGAGGCATAAAGTGATTGTTCATCATATAAACAAAATACAATATATACATTAGGCAATTTGATAAAAGCGATCTATTAATTTACCTCTTATTATTTCAGATATGCTGTCTGATAGTATTTCTTCTGATAATTGATCTACCTCTTCTCTTAAAGAATCAAGGTTATTTGATTCACCGTAATTGAAAAAAAAGTCATTTTTCACATCATATCCCAATCCTGAACTTCCCAAATTTAATACTGATATGAAAAGAATTAAAGATTCTACTATTTGAGATTTACAATCTTCAAAACTTTCCTCTTGATATCCCATAAACTTCAATAACTTAACAGTGGGGATCCTTTTAGTATTTGACATAATCATCAAAAATACTTTGTAATCTAATGTTTGGACAAAAAAATCCACAAACTGTAGACCCATGGATTTACGAATAGTTTTACATTCAGGTATAACATATCCAATTTCATTTTTCAACTTAGGAAATAATACTTCCTTTGCGTAACTTTTCGCTTCAAAATAATTGGTCTCTGATGTTAAAGTCAAATACTTATAAAATCTTGATTCTATTGATCCCGGCTCGTTAGAAAACATGTCAATAAGTTTAAGTTTAGTGACTTCACTTTCGTGACAATTTAAGAAAGTTAAGTTTTTCAATGGTAAAATCAACGCCAGAGAAAATGCAAATTGGATTAAGACTTCCAGTTTAAGACCTTTATAACCACAGTTCTCTAAAATACTCACAGGATTCTCTCCTTGGACCAGATTTGTATTCATAAGACCAAAAAACCCTTTATAAAACTCTTTATAATCACCTCTACGAAACAATTCACACAATCGCATCCAGCATACAAGCCAATAAAACTTAAGCTCCAAAAGAGGACCATCAGATTTCAGTTGAACAAAAAGTTTCTCATTTTTGTTAAAATATACATGAGCTCTTTTGAAAAGAGTCTTGGTTGTTAAGGAATTGTCTTCATCCTGATTACGAATCGAATGCTTTTCCGTATTTAATTTACTAGTCAAATCCGAATCCGATGCCGATGTAAAATTACTTATGAATTCGGACTTGGATGTTCCAGTAGATTGATCGTAAATACTTGTAGTTTCATTCCCTCCTGATTCGGTAGTATTAAAAGTAGGAAGCTCCCAAGCTTCGTTGGAAGAGGCAAAAATTGAATAGAACCATGACATTTGAAGCTTTACTACGTATTGATAGAAGATCAATTGCATGTACTTATTGCATTCAACATCCTCGATGGTGTTGGGTTGACTGACTTGGTGTAAATGTTGTGCAAACTGGATCATCAAGTTATTTGCATGGATATAATTACCGTTTATCAAATAAATCAAGATCAATTGACGGATGGAATCATTGACTTCAAACTGACTCTTGTTATCTGATAACTCTGTGATTTCTTGAAATTGTGAAACAGTAACAATATCGGTCAATTTTTTGATGAGTTCTGAAGATTTGGCTTGAATTTCCTGCTCCCAGGTTGTATTATACTTGGGATCTGGTGGAGGTTTTGCCTTGAGTAGTTCCTTATAGGAATTATGCAAACATTGAAATTTATCCATGAGCTCTAGAGCCACATAAGCGTACGATGCATCTTTTGTATGCTCAAACGTGTACACAAGTCTGTTTATTTCCAATAATGACAAATCTGTTAGGGACATGGCAACAAACAAGGACAATTGAAGGTGAATATTATAGTTGAGTAGTAAGAAAAATAAAAAATAAAATATCAAAATATAAGTGCTTAAAAGTTATATAAACCCCATACCAATGAGTTTAGAAATTTTATGATCTACATTCTTACAAGGAAATTAATATTTGGTGTAGATTAATTAATATACAATTTGTTAAATAATGAAACTTGAGTTCTTAATCAAATGCAAAATTATTGTCAAAAGCTGATTTGACTTTGTATGAGGTGTGTTTATGTGTTTTCAAAGTATAACCAGACTCAACAGGTACAGACTGCAAACATCAAATAATACCATTGCTATAGCCCAACAAAATGGGATCCAAGTACTCATACCCAACACACCGGTTCTATAGACCGACAGTACCAAAAGACCAATAATAGCTCCTCCAACAAATCCTTGGAATAGACCTGTTATCGTATAAACTAGCACTATTATGATACCGCCTATAAATGTCATTTTATCAAGTTTGGAGTACCGATATCGATTACGAATCTGTATAGCCACGGCTAGTAACCCTGTGACTAAATACAATCCACCGTACAATAAAAGAGACCACCATACTATCCAATGCCACATATCACCAGAATAATATAAATACAGAGCCTGAAATTGGGATTTTTCAGGACCAAGGGGCCAGTACAACGAAGGAAACGCCGGTCGCGTGTACCCTATAGGAACGTTCAATAGGGATAAAAAGATTTTCATTTCATTCTAAGTTCGTATTCAAATCCAGACCTTGATGTGTTTCGATCAAATACAGTATTTTCAAACAGTTTGGGCTTTAAAAAGCTATGCCTTTTATTTAGTTATATTTATTTGAAACTTCGTTAGCATTATTATTATTATTTTTTTTTTTTTTTTCGCCTAGTATTTATTTATTGCATCTTTTTGTCTCCTGTGTGTAATCAATTATCGCCACCTACAGTTTGTCTTTTCAACAACCCTAGCCTCAGTAAATGTCACGAAGATACGACTCCAGAACCACTATCTTCTCCCCTGAAGGAAGATTATATCAAGTGGAATATGCCCAGGAAGCCATTTCTCAAGCAGGTACTGCAATTGGGATTCTTTCATCCGAAGGAGTGGTCCTTGCCTGTGAGAAAAAATTTACCTCCAAATTGTTAGATAATGACGGATCAGCAGAGAAATTGTATCATTTATCAGATAATATGGTGTGTGCTGTTGCCGGTATGACAGCAGATGCATCAATTTTAGTCAATAATGCCAGAGTTCAAGCTCAACAATACTTGAAAACCTATAATGAAGAAATACCCTGTGAACTCTTGATAAAGAGAATCTGTGATGTCAAGCAAGGTTACACTCAACATGGTGGGTTGAGACCATTTGGTGTTAGTTTTATATACGCAGGTTACGATGAAAAGAACAACTTTCAACTTTATACTTCATATCCTTCTGGTAATTATTCAGGTTGGAAAGCTACCAGTATTGGTGCTAACAATTCTGCCGCTCAAACTTTATTGAAGAAGGATTATAAAGATGAAATGTCTTTAAAGGAAGCATGCTTTTTGGCCATTAAAGTTTTACTGAAAACTATGGATAATTCTAATTTAAATAGTGAAAAGCTTGAATTTGCTACTTTAAGTTTACCTACTAAAGATCTGGCCACCACTTTTAGCAAAGAAAAAAAGGTTACTGTTCCAAAGATTTGGAAAGATTCTGAAATTGATGAATTGGTCAAAGAATCTGGTGTTTTAGACGAAAAGAAGGAAGACGATGAATAATAGAGTCAATCAATCAACTATTCATTATTAGATAAATAATGGAGAAAATATCAAATTATAAAAAAAGCTCAATATCATACGATTAGAAGATGTAGATTTTGTAAATACAAATTAATCAAATATGAATTCAAACGTCAATTAAAAATTCATTTAACATAAATTGAACATCTTACTTAAATGATTACCCCAAGTTATTTAGATGATTTAATCGCACTCATAATTAATTGATGTTTTTTTACCCTTAATATTTATATTGCTCTTAGAAAAAGGCCAACTATGACCAAATATGATAAGACAATTATCACCAATAAGCTAGAGACAACTCTAGCTACAGTCAATGTATACACCAACGATCTTTTGACCAATGATCTTGCTCAATTTGTTTCCAACTTTGATAATCCCGACCTTGATCAGGAGACCACTCAACAATTGGTCGATTTACAAGAAGCATTTCAAGATATATACTATTCACTCAACACACAAGGTAAAGTCGAAATCAAACAGAAAGGGTTGGCCAGTAAGTCTAAAGCAATGAAAGATAATGTTCTGTCAGTGAGTCTTTCTCAATTAAAAGGAATATTGAGTAAAGTCAATCTGGTAGCTAAGCCTATGCAACCCAAAGTTAAAAAAATCAGTGATATTTTGGAGAATATTATCACAGTATACCTGGTTTTAGTTGTTTATCAACACATATCTTCGAAACTCATTCAACTGACCATCCATGCCAATGAACAGCTCATGTATTGGGATAGTGTTAATAATAATGTGCTCAATAAATGGCTTTATTTGTTGCAGATTAGCCCTCTTAGGTTTTATGATTTGGGGAAATCTATTGTTAAAGATTTTAGAGAAACCATTTTGCGTCTTCTGCCACAAGACGAATATTTGGAGTTTCAAAATTATCAAAAACCCAAAATCAATGAAAATGAATGGTCTTCATTAAGCACTGAAGAAGATAACCAATTTTATTTCAACTTTATAAGAATTGTTCATTTAGGGAAACTATTTGTTAATTCCGTGATCAAAATAAGCCAAAATATGATTCAATCTTTGAAGATTCCTGCTTATCTGTTTTATAAAATCAATCGATCATTAAAGATCAATAAAAAGACTAATCCTTTCTTACATCTAGGAACATATCTGAAAATTATACTAGGGGCCCCAATAGAAATTGCAAATAATGAGATTGCCATTACAAGATCGAAGATTTTGACATCTATAGATGGAGCTGCACATGGATTAGGATTATTAATTAATAAATTACCTAGCTTGGAACATGAAGAATCTTTGCAAAGTTTTGTTCAACTGGGAACCAACCCTAATATTCAAGACATCGTCGATATTTTTGAAAACATTCTTTCTATAAAACTGGGAAAAACATCTTCAACTAATTTAAATACTAGATTGTATGAGGTAGTTGACAATCTACCTAATTTTACAACTACAGATATTTCAACCAAAGTTCCATCCTTTTTTGTTAGATACTGGCCTATACTTTTAGTAATTGTTAAATATGGCCCTTCTTCAACTTGGAATGTTTATAGTAACCGAAATGAAATTGTTCAGTGGTGCAGAGTTAATTTATACGAAACTGTTGTTGGATTCTTTAAGAATTGGGTGGTCAAACCAATGAGTGATATGTTAAGTGTCATTAGACATGATGATTCTGATTCTGCTGAATTGAGTATCACTTCGAAAGAATCATTACAGTCAGATTTGGATTCTTTAGAACGAATGGTTGTTGACTATGCGGTAGATTATAATATATCTCCAGGATTATCTACCATGGAAACATCTGGTGTGAAGAAAGAAATTCATGAAGCAGTCAAGGAAGGTAATCTTACAATTTTAATGTCTCAATATGAAAAGGACCTTAGAAGTCCTTATAAATCTTTAATCAAAGGTTCATTACCAAGAGCATTATTAATCCAACTTCAAAAGACCAAAGTTGATGGAGCAATGGCCATCAATGGTATTGATAAATTATTGAAATCTCAGCAATTAGTGTTTGGAATGGTATCAATTAGTCCTTCTTTAATTATATTATATCAAGGATGGAATTTCCTTAGAAGAAACATTTCTGATAGACCTATTAGAGTGAATGGTAAAGAAATTAATTTACTTTGCTTAAAATGTTTAAATAACATTGAAAAATATTTGAGTATTTACAAAGAGGTTGATGAAGAACAACAAATTTATTTGGAAGGGTATTTATTAATTGAAATTATCAATTTGAAGCTTCAATCTTTAAAATTATTACCTAAATCAGTTCATGAGATGTGGTTAAAAGATTTAAATGATATCAACGATGGTGAATGGAGTATTGAAGCTAGATTAAGAGCCATGGGAAGAATCTGGAGTGTTTATGGAAACTATTTTAGAAGGTGATAAAAGGAGGGGAGTGGCCCCCACTTAAAGTGATAAGAAATCTGACCAATTTAAACCTTCAATAAAATGAGATTTATCAATTATTATTCATAGTACTTTTAAAACAATAAATTTTATCGTAATAGATTTTGGTTATATAGATCAGTGACTTAAGAAACTTAAGAATATCATTACCTGGTAAAATTCTATATATCAGTATCATTTAAATTGAATTGAAATGATATTCACGTCGTTCCCCTCTCTTGTGGTGTAGATTTTTGACTGTGAGATTTTATTTTTGTTTTTTACTAGTTTAGATTATCGTTTTACACTGTTATTCCATGTTCTTTTAACTATAAAATAATAGTATAATATTTTAGTCGAAAAGCATAAAAATCATATGGCATCTCCAATTACACCATATGCAAATAGGAATACTCCCCGTCTTTTTAAGTAGAAACAAGTATGAAAATGACTATTTCAGATTTATTGACTGGAAAGGAAATTCAAACAAAGATATATGAAAAGAAACACAATTCACAAATAAACAATTTACATTTTGATCAAGTACATCATTAAAGAGAAGAACCTGTCAAAAGTTACGATTCTTACATTCCATTTTTTTTCATTTAATTGAGCATTCATGATGAATGTATTTTTATTACGAGTTAAATTAAATTTATTGTCCTATCACTTCATTCCTTAGATATGTGATTTCAGAGATTTCTCAGTCTTGAAAACTTGTTAAATCAATTTCACAATAATTTGACATCTCGCTTTTTAGCCTCCCCTCCCTAAAGCAAACATAGCAGTTAATTTATCAAATCTCCTCTCGACAAGACCGCCGTATGTCTTTTATGGTTTACTCCCCTCCCTCGCTTTTTAGTTAATCCTTCTCTTCTTTGCCTGCACCTTTCACCCATTTCATCATATTATATGTCTTTCTGAAGGTTGCTTGTTCTAAAATACTTAATTTTATTTTTGGTTTTCGTAATTATGATTTTATTTTTTTACTCATATTCTTTCAAACACTTGTGTCCCACACTCAATTTAATTTTTGCGGGGTACATAGTCGAGGTGAGGGGGGAAGAAGGTATCAGTCAGTATAGAATTAGATTTACAATTTAGTCTCTATTGTATGCAATTTAAGACTGTCAGCTATCCTTTCCTGTCTCTAACTTTTTTTTTAAGAATCACTCTATATTTTTAAAACACTTTTCTTCTAATTTTGTTTTTTTTTACTTTCCCTTGTTTCGATTGGATCAACTTTTTCAAGTGACCAACAGATATTCGAAATATTTACAATAACTGTTTATTGAAAGCTTGAGCTTCTACCAACTACTAAAGATTGTTTTTACTTATTTAATTTTAGGAATTTCATACAGGGATTAACAAATAATTGGAATAATCTTTGAACACTTTTGCTGACTGATTTTTTTTGGGGAACTTAGTTCAACTAACTTCAACTTTTTACAACAAACTAAATTAAGAACATTCTGGGTTTTATTGTGATTCAATCACGCTGACTTACATTAAAACTTTTGTCATTAATATTGATGTCATCTATCGATAAACTAATTGAAGGTGAACCTAATTCAGCTCTACTTGATTCAGCAAATTATGGTTCACGAACTGCTTCAGGAAATGCTAGACTTTTCAATTGTAAACAGTGTAATCGGGCATTCACTAGAGAAGAACATCTCACAAGACATACTTTACTGACACATAATAAACTCAAACCTTTTGTGTGTGGTATATGTCACCGGCCCTTTAGTAGAAGAGATTTACTCCTTCGTCACGCTAAGAATTTACATCAAGGGTCTGAAAGAGCTGTAAGCAGAATAAGAAAACTGTATAAAAGAGGTTCCAACAATGAAATCTTGGATAACTTACATCCAAGTGATACTTCTTCGAGTGATGTATTCAATGAAAATAGTAAAGAATCAAGTGGAGAAGCAGAAGAAATGATTGATCAAAAACTTGAAAATTCTCAAGTAGTAGGAACTTCTCCTCAAATGAATAATATAATACCAAGAGATTCACAACTGCTATTAAATAAGGACTATGATTCTCCTGATAAAAAAAGAATGAAAATGTCAGTGAATATGTTGGTAAGTTAAAGAATAAACTTTGAAGAGAAGATTTAACAAAAAAAAAAGAATTGCATAAAGTTTATTAGAGTTAATATAACAATTCAAAATCTCCCCGTCAATTTGATCTATAATACCTGTCATGATTTCAATTATTATTGTCTGTATCAACGGACCTTTTTTTTAATGTATCTTTTCAAAGATCACACTGCCTTTTGTTATTAAGGAGAGTTTAGAATAGCGTTTATTACCACTTATTTAGGCTTTTGCTACCCCACACTTTAATCTGGAGACTCTACTGCACGAAAGGTTTATTTTTTTATTGTGGGTGATAACATAAGCAAAATACTTGTGCGCGATCGTTCAACGCTTTCACTGTTATTAATCCCTAATCTATTCCAATCAGCGTTCCAACCTGTTGCAAATTATAACTATATTTGCTTTTTTTTTATTAATGGTTGGTTTAAGTTTTGCACAATTTATATAATGAAATCACGACATGTTGAAAATATCTTTTTTGTAAGATTATATAGCATCTATGTAAATGGGTTAGCTGTAGTCACAATATTTTCTTTTTTGTTTTTTTTAATTTTGACTTATTTTTTTGTTTTTTTGCTACACATACATCTTTTTCTTGTTCCCATATACCCTTCTCTACGTTTTCTCATTGATTTGGAAAAGCCTTATAACTGGAAATAATGAGTGTGGGGCATCCCAAATTTCAATATGAAATTCCCGGTCAGCCGTGGCGTATGATAGTGACCTCCAGGGCCATGCATTTTTACTACAACCATGAAACAAAACAATCATTTTGGCAAATAAGTGATTTACCTGATGGAGAAGCTGTTGCACAACAAATTGATTTTGAAAAAGTACTGATTTTAATGGCAAAAGCCCGAGGGCTTAAGATTGAATCTGAAGTAAAGAAAACAGGGCCAAAATCTAGCAATGTAAACAAGTCGAAAAAGGATGTGAAAGATGTGAAAGAAATTACAGTTGATGACCATTTTATAAGTAATGTTTTACAGCAAGAAGGATATATACAAAATGGGGCTATAAATGATGTTCAGAATGAAGCTCTTGAAAATGAATATGTGCTGGACGTACAAGAAGAGAAAAACTTGGATACTTTGAAATCTTTTGATTCCAACGATAACGAGATCGAGATCGAGATCGATAAACCAACACAGCAGACTCAAACAGATCTGAAACCCAATATTGGTTTGGCGGTTGGGTACTCTAGTAGTGAAGATGACGAAAGTGATGATGAGATAGAAAGTAAACCAGGGTCTGTGGACAATGAAAAGTTGGTTGAAAGTATACAGATGGAAGATAAATCTGAAGAAGTTGAATTAGAAGATGAAATAATTTTAGATCATGAAAATGAAGATGATGCGAACTCTCATTTGAACGAAGGACTCGATTTGGGTATCTCAGATGAAGAATCGGATGATAAAATTGAAACTAGTGCATCACAAAGGCGGGAATTTTGGGAGCTTTTAGATAATTTTCAAGATAAACTTTCTATTTATGATCCATGGTTTATTGTTAAGGAGGAGTTAATCAAAGAATTTTCTGTCAATGAGATATTTTACTCGGTTGCTGAGAAGCAAAGAGAGGAAATATTCAACGAATGGACAACATTCAAAATTGAACAAGGCAATGATAGAAACTTACAAGATGATTTTGCATTTGCAAGTGATATTTCTGGTATATACCCATCAGGAAAACAGATTTATCTTAAATTTCTTCAGCAACATAAAAATGAATCGAAATTGTTCTATACTGATTTCAAAAAAACACTCGCAAATGATTTAGAAAAACTATTTAATACTCTGGAAGCCGGATCTTTGGGTTTGAATACCAAAGAAGCTATTTTCCGCCAATATAATGCCATGTTGAAGGATTTTAAATCTTTTGAAAAGACCAATCGAAAGAAGAATCCAAATTCAAATTTGAAATTGTTGAAGTTAAAAGAGTACCTAATGGAAAACTTAGATATTGATGATTTGTTGAAAAATTTAGAGAAGTATGAGCTGTTCGCAGCGGGATGTAAACAATTTATGGAGTCTTCCCCCAACAAAGATGACGAAGAATCAAATCATAAGCTATGGTACTTGATGTGCAATTTCTTCAAAATATCCAAATCTGTATCTGAAAATCCCTGGAACTTTATTGTTGGGGCAAAGAAACGAGTTCAAGCTTATAGTGAAGTATTGGGCATCTCAGGGTAATTTATAGAAATTTGGGATTGTCAGTATAACAAACATATTCATTTATAGACATTCTTAAATATACAACCATATAAGATTATGAATCTCGATAACTACAACAGCATCCAGTTATTTCTATCTATCCTACAATATTTGTTCTCGTTCTGTTTTTTTTTTTTTTTTTTTTTTTTTTTTTGTTTTTGAGGCTGCAACTTCAAATCAATCCTGAATTTTCAAACCATATTTCATCAAACCGAAATGAGAAGAGTTGTTATAACAGGTTTGGGGTTGGTCTCACCTCTTGGGGTTGGTGTTAAGCATTCTTGGAAAAGACTTCTTGCAGGAGAAAGTGGAATTGTTTCCACCACTACTTTCAAAGATTATGAGTCTGCTGGCTGGGATAAAATTCCTGCCAAAGTCGTAGGGAAAGTGCCCGAAGGGTCGATATCTGAGAGCAAATGGCACGTTGAGGATCACATTCCGGGTCCTGGGAATCGGAGAATAGCCAAATTCACTCAATATGCGCTTGCAGCTACTGCAGAAGCAATGAAAGATGCTGGTTGGGTGGCCAGAACTGAGGAAGAACAAATAAACTCAGGATGTACCATAGGAAGTGGAATGGGATCATTTGACGATTTTTATGAAAACGCAATCAGTTTTGATAAAGGAGGATATCGGAAAGTTCAACCATTGTTTGTGCCTAAATTGCTTTCAAATATGGCGTGTGGTAATATTGCCATGAAATACAACTTGAAAGGTGTCAATCATACGTCTGCTACAGCATGTGCTACAGGTCTTAATTGTATTGGCGATGCTTATAATTTTATTATGAACGGGTATGCTGAGCTTATGGTTTCTGGTGGTACTGAAGCTGCCATTCATCCTCTTGCAGTATCGGGGTTTGCTCGTTCTAGATCATTATGTGTTGATTCAAATGATAAACCAGAATTGGCTTCTAGACCATTTGATGACTCAAGGAGTGGATTTGTACTTTCAGAAGGTGCAGGCATTATTGTAGTTGAAGAATTACAACATGCATTGGCTAGAGGAGTTAAAGAATCGGAAATTTATGCTGAAATTGTTGGTTACGGTATTGCAGGAGACGCACATCATATAACAGCTCCTAGTAAAAATGGAGATGGTGCCAGAAGATCTATGGAAATGGCAATTAAAAGATCAGGATTGAAAACTTCAGATATTGATTATGTTAATGCACATGCCACGTCCACTGTGGTTGGTGATAGAGCAGAAAATGCTGCATTCTACGATCTTTTTGCAGATTCCAATCCGGGGATATCAATTTCTTCCACCAAATCCGCAATTGGACATACTTTGGGAGCTGCTGGTGCAGTAGAAACGATTTTCACTGCATTAGCAATAAAGGAAAATATACTTCCTCCAACCATAAATTTATCGAATCCTGGAGAGGTTGAAAAAGATGACGGTGAAGTAAATAAGTTTATTTTTGATTATGTTCCTCGAACTCCTAAACCAAAACAAATCAATTATGCATTAAACAACTCATTTGGCTTTGGAGGAGTAAATTCTTCATTGTGTTTAAAGAAATATCAACCTCATTGAATTTCACAAATTGTAAATATTTACGAAAACCTTATTGTATATAATAAAATAATAATAATAATATATTGTTTAAGTGAGTTTATTTCTATATAATTCAAGCCTTACAGTTACCAGTTAATGTATTTTTAGGGAAAGTGTAACCTGCCTTTTCCCATGTTGTCAAATTGACATTTTGGTATGCGTTCAAATGATTTTGAATATAATCATATGTTGGGTGATCAGTTGGATCACATCCAATGTTCGTGCTTCCAGAAGATTGGTAAATTCTAACATAATCGATACTGAAAATGCATGGGAAATTGAGAGATGGCCAATCTATGTAAGCCCAACTGTTGGAAATACCAAAATTCATCACAATAGACATTGGTTCCTTTGAAACTTTTCTATCACCAATGTTACCATTTGCTCTTAAAGAATTTGAGTACATTGTAAGGGTTGGATCTTGTCCAACATACCAGGTGATGTATCCTTCATCATCATCGTTATCATATTCAAACCCATAGGTTTGGAAATCTTTTCCTGAACCTTGTTCGTACCAGGTGTTGTTTAAAATTGTAGTTGCTGAAACTGCTTGTTGGAATGGACCTCCGGCATATGTATTCATGGTGGTAACTGAAGAGTTGTGAATTTTAATCCAAGAATAATCTGGCATGTACCAGATGTCAAATGGGGCAACTTGTAAAGATTGAGAAGCAATACCAGCCTTTTGAGAAGCAGAAATGGCACCAACTTCACCTTCAATCACATCAATTTCTGGGGCACCTCTACCAGTACCGGCGTTAGGATGCTCTTGATTCTTACAGGTACAAGAATTTAATTTTTGACCAGGTAAATAAGAGATACCATCAGGGGAAGATTGATTAGGAGTGATACCAGCATCACAGGCTTCATAAGAATAAGGCCAAACACCTTCAGTGGAAGCCATATATCCTGGTCGCCCTAAATTACCCATGGTCCATAAACCTGGCCATAAACCTGTAACATCACCATAATTTGGTAAACGAGCAGAAATTTCTAATTTGCCTCCTGTAAAACACATTTTGTTCCATGTTTGCATCATACCTGATCTATAGAACAAGTTATGGTTTTTAAAAGCATCCATTTGTAAATTAAGAGTACCGTTGGCAGTCAGAGCAGCATCAGGATCGTACCATTCTAAATCTTTGGTAGCATCATAATGAAGGTCAACTGCAGTGAAGAATTGATCGTCTCCGTCATAAAAAGTTCTTCCTTCAACATTGAATTCATCAGAGAACACAAGTGAAAGGGTTTCGCCAGTGAATCCAGTCTTATTATGAGCACTTGTAGGAGTGTCAGGATCTACCAAAGAAGTTCTTATAGCACTAAGTATAGGATATTCGTAATTGGTCAAGATTTCATAAGAAACTGGAGCTTCTGTTTTAATGGCACCAGAATACAAGAAGACTGGTAATAAAATAAAGACTCCAATACATCCTAATAAAAGGATAATGAAACCAATCAACCCGTTTCTAGATCTTCTATCCATTGATTTTAAATCATACCAAAATCTATTTTTATCATATTCAGCATCTGCTATTGGATCAGGATTATGTAAATAATCATCGGGCTCCTTTTCATCAACATGTAATGGGAATGAAGAAGCAGGATATCCTCCAAATGGAGAAAAGTCTGCAGCCATGATAAATGGATTTGTTGATCTATTAGAGTCAGAAGAATTATCATCCAAAGTTCTATCATAAGTACTTTGCCCCTTAGCATTTGATTGTTGTACCAAATGTTGTAAAGACGAAGTAGAAACTACTCTTGAACCTGCCATAGAAGGATATCTGTCATATTCTGGAGGAACGTGTAAATTAGTTCCAGAACCGTTTCTAGATAACCCTTGCGCTGGAGATCCTTGGTCTGATAAAAGATGAGACGAAGCACCATTACTCGCGTAATATCCATTATAAGCATTAAATGGCTTACCGTAATGGTTACTATCAGTTTTGTTCAATTCTTCCATGGAATGGACTGATGATTGTGCTGGATATTCAACAGATGAAGAAAGTTCTTCTTCATCAAATGGATTTAATGGTTGATGTTCATGCTCTGCTTCGGGCGACGCATTATTGGCGGTAAGATCACGCATCTCTTTATTCGATTATTTCGGTGGAGCTGTACAAATCACTGTTTAAGTTTGGATTTAATGTGACAGAAAGGTTTGACTGTTTCAATTCGAATATGATGAATGTTATAATGGGATGTTTTTTCTTTAACAAGCGAGGGATATGACAGAAAAAGATTCAGCACTTAAAACCAAGAAAAAAGTCAAGACGTCCTGATGATCTGGAAGGAAAAAAAATATGACAAAATAAAAATAAATTGACAGGAATGGTATGTGAAATAGCGATGAAAAAAAAAAGAAAAGAGGATAATATACATAAAAAAAATTTTTTTGCTAAATGCTTAGCCACGTACGTATATATGATGGTCCGTTGCAATCAAATGTAAACACATACCAACTTTAGAACTCTGATAGGACTATACAAGGCAAAGAATAACTTATTTCGATATTTCAAAAGCCGTCAACACCTATTTACCTCGATCCTCGATTGTTGATATATTTTTTAGCAATGAAAACCTTAAAGTACGGAATAAATAAAGATTGCAAATGAAAATAAAAATAAATAAAAAAATAAAAAAAAAACTGAATAATACAAAAAACAAGTGAAAAAAAGGTCTTGTTCAAATCTTATGTGCCTTGGTGAAGGGAAAATTATGTCGTGGCTGGAGAGCGACGTGCTTGTTGTGTATGAGGTCATTTTTGATTAAAGCCATGAAATAAATCTGTTTATGTTTATGCCAAAAATGTATAAATAGTTAAACTGTGTTTAAATAATTAAATAATTCATCAACTAAAACTTAACTAAAATGATAAATTTTTAATATGCTAAGCAAGTGAATTCATTTATAAATTCATTTGTGAATCAACTGGATAAAAAAAAACAATTTTAATTGATAAGTTTGATTACAAAGTTAGCAACAACAATAGATTTCCAAAAGTCTACTAACCGTTTTTTTTTATCTCAAAATACATTTAACCAGAAGGTTAAACCGGAAAAACCATCTCGTACTTTAAAATCACCAAGTTGACACATTTGATTTCTGAATTTCAAAAGCCTTTCAATCTCCGTATGCTTAGCATCAATGTATAGTTTGAGGTTGTTTTTGTTTATCGTGTTTCTACCTTGTTGTTAGGTTATGTTTAGAGTCTACGCGACCAACAAAAAAAAAACATGTAGAGGCGAAGCTTTCAGAGTGAAGTTGTTGTTGCAGTGCTTACCATATTTTATTTTAGGTTTATACCCTTTCTATAAATAATCTACGTCAACAATTTCTCCTTAAAAAAGGACATTTATTTGTTAGTGTTTTTATCAAAAAACAAAAAATAAAGAAAAGCCTTTTTCTAACTTTGACATTTATGTGTTGTTACGTGTTTTAAACGAACGAAGCAAGATGGACGAGGCAAGATTGATTTTGAAGGATCCTGTATGTGTTTTTAGATGAATATTTTCAATATGTTATTAATTGGTTCTTGAAATTAATTCGATCAAAAGGAGTAAGTGCGAAACTATTTTGGACCGAAGCTTTAGCTTACGGCCCATTGCGCCCAAAATCAGTATACATCAATATTTAACTTACTTTTGTTTTTGAGAGAAAGTTGTAACTTCATTACTAAACTGTCAACCCGGTTTTTTTTGTTCCTTTAAAAAGATGACTAGTGTCTCCCGTGACATAGCGTTCCTTACTTTGAGCGTCTAAAAGTTACGCCTCGCTAGAATTCTGATTAATATTTCGGGTGTGCATATAAAAATTAATGATGTAGAGTAGTGATGTTTTGATTCCGTACTGTATATTAGTTTTATGATATTCCACATGCAGTTCTCAAAAGATAAATGATAACGCATGTATCACGTCCCATATCTCTCCTATCTAAATGTCTGGAATTCAAGGTAGTGATACATTTCTTTCTCGAGTGTTTGGTCTTCACTCGGTCTATAATCAAATTAATGACAATTACCATTACTATGACGACGAGGAAGAAGATGGGTCAAGGATTGGGTACGGCTCCCCAAATAGAGAAAGAGGCAACCCTAATATAATGGATCTGGAAAGCGATCTGGATTCTGATACAGGGTTTGATTCTCAATCTGATGTTTATAACCAAAGCATGAGATTGAGTACTATGAAACTGAACCATAACATTGACTTGTCCGAACAAGGTCCTTCTGGAAGTCGTCCCTCGGATGATATGATAAATACCAATAAGGGATTAAATATTAATCAACCCCAAAATCCAGCAAACAATATATTTGTAAGGGAACCTTCCAAACCACAACCACAAATTGGAGCTGTTGCATTTGAATTGCCGCTTTATCATAAAAGAAAGCCAAAGGTAGAAAGTAAACCTTCTATTCACACAATTTATCAAAGAAAAAACAGAAATATTACCATTCCTCCAAAAGAACGAGCTTTATATTTGTGGGCAAACATTACCAATATGGATGAATTTTTACAAGACATATATTATTACTATAGAGTGAAAGGTTTCAATAATATATGTTTGACTAGATTGGTGGATTTGGCTATATTGGCTTTTTTGTTGAGTTTCACAATATTTTTAAAATATTGTATTAATTATGAATTATTTTTAAATCGTAATGGCATCCCTCTTACTTTCAGTGATTTGATAATTGAGCCTAAATTACCTTTTGGAGTCAAATTCTTATTATTCGGTTTTGCATGTTATATTGTTTTACGTCTTATTCAATTATATTTTGATTTGAAATACAAATTGAAAGAAATCAGAAATTTCTATAAATATCTTGTAAATATTCAAGATGATAATGAATTGATGACCATATCGTGGTCTGTCATAGTTGAAAGGTTGATGTTGTTGAAAGATTACAATGGTTTAACAACAAGCAACGACCCGCATTATCTTAATGATTTATCTTCTAAAGTTAGATTGAATGCTCATGATATTGCAAACAGAATCATGAGAAAAGAAAACTATTTAATTGGACTTGTCAATAAAAATATTTTAGATTTTGATATCAAGTTACCATTTGTTAACTATCACATCAATACTTTGACGAGAACTTTGGATTGGAATCTTCAACTCTGTATAAATAACTTTGTTTTCAATGAGCATGGTCAAATCAATCAATCAATCTTGAAAGAAGTCAATAGGAACAAATTGGCTGCTGAGTTGAAATCTCGATTTCAAATGTCTGCTATTATAAATCTTATAATGTGTCCTTTCATTGTCACTTACTTTATTTTGTTGTATTTCTTTAAATACTTCAATGAATATAAAAACAATCCAGGTTCAATTGTGGGTATCAGACAATATACACCTTTGGCAGAGTGGAAACTTCGTGAATTTAATGAATTACAACATTTCTTCTTGAAAAGATTGCAGCTTTCTGTTGGGCCGGCTAATACTTATATCAACCAATTCCCTAGAGGATTCTTGGTTGTTAATATGCTGAAATTAATTAATTTTATATCTGGATCCTTCATGGCTGTATTGGTGATTTGTGGTCTTTGGTTGGATGATGAAGAACATGGATTTTGGTCTTTTGAGTTGACTGAAGGTAAATCAACATTATTTTATATCAGTATTTTTGGTACAATTTGGGCAATCACTAATGGTTCTACTGGTGAGACCAATAGTCTGGATGATTCCAATAGCTCATTTTTTTATGATCCTGAAGCAAGTCTCAGATATGTTTCTCAATTTACCCATTTTCTCCCTAGTTCTTGGAATGGTAGATTACATACGGTTGAAGTGAAAAATGAGTTCTGTGATTTATACAGTCTTAAAATAGTGGTTATTATCAATGAACTCATGAGTTTAATATTGACTCCTTTTATTTTATGGTTTAATGTTTCCAATGTTTCGTCATTAATAGTTGATTTTTATAGAGAATATTCAATTCATGTTGATGGTTTAGGATACGTTTGCTATTTTGCCATGTTCAATTTTGAAGAAAAGGACAAAAACATGATGTTCGATTTAAATAAGAAGAGAAAAGGTGGTGAAAAGGTAAGAAATACAAAGGCAAAATCAAAATCAAAATCATTGAAACTTAAAGTTGATAGTGACAGTGAAGATGATTTTGAGGACGAATCCAATGATAATGATGCGCCATACGAATCTTTCCAAAATGAAAAAATGATCAAGTCTTACATGTATTTTCTTGAAAGTTACGATAACAAAAATAAAAATGCATCAGTGAAACCAAATAATGGAAGTATTGCAGTCCCATCATCAACTAGAATGATGCAACAACTAACAAATGTATCCCATCCAACTAAAAAAAAAAATTATAGTGATCTGTCCCATCAAAACTTAGAACAAAGTATGACAGAGTCGATGTACCATATAAACTATAAGTTTGACGAAGCCGATGAGCCAACAAACAATAAACCTGGAGTTTTAGGCATGTTGAATCAATTTTATAAGCATACGGAGATTGGAAGATAATAATTAGTTTATATAAATAAATTGAAATCAATACATAACCCTACATGCTAATAAACAAAGCAATATGTAACTCAAGTAATTAAGATTGCAACCGTTAGCTGTATTTGGATCCTCTCATTTAAAAAAAAAATTAATCTCACACTAAAAAAAAATTTTGAATCTCTTCTCTTCGTGAGCCGCACGATGCACTAGACGTTTCATACCATCATCTTTAAATTTTTATTCTACTTGCAAGTACTCTTAAGAATGGCTGGATCTCAACTCAAGCAGCTCAAAGCTGCCCTTAAAGAAAAGGGACTTACTGGGCAAGCTAATGTGAAGAAAAGCAAGAAAAATGCCAGAACTTCGGCTGAAATCAAGAGAGATGAGAAGCAAAAAATTCTCTCCAACATCAGAGAACAATTTAACAAATTCGATACCAAGACCAACAGAAGCAAGCATGACTATACTGAGATTAAGGGAGGAAAATTTGTGAAAGGAGGAGTATCTCAAAACAACAATGCCGGGAAAAGTAAATCCATGGTAAATGAAATGCTTGAAAACAAATACAAATTTGGAAAGACCAGACAAGGGAGAACCGGAGGAGTTATAGATCGTAGATTCGGAGAAAGTAATAAGAACATGACCAATGAAGAAAAGCTTTTGGCTAGATTTACTAAGGAAAGGGAAAGACAATCCAAGAAGAACGTGTTTTCGCTTGACGACGATGATGAAGGTGATTTAGAAGGTGATGATGGATTTGTTTTAACCCATTACGGTAAATCCTTGGCCTTGGATGATGACAAGGAAGCTGACAACAAAAGAGACTATGATACTTTGGATGATATGTCATTGATGCCAGGCGAAGGTGAGTTAGAAAACGATCAACCTTCCAGAAAGAAATCTAAAGCTGAAGTTATGAAAGAAGTCATGGCTAAGTCTAAATTTTATAAACAACAAAGACAGCAAGAGCATCAAAAGACTCAAGATGAAATCATGGATTTGGACGATGACTTTGAAGATGTTATTACAGATTTAAACTCAACCTCAGTTGTCACTAAGAAATCTCAACCTAAAACTCAAGATCAAATTGAATACGACCAAAAAGTTAGAGAATTAATTTTTGATAGAAGATCTGCACCAGCAGACAGAAGTAAAACTGCTGAAGAAATAGAAAAAGAGCATGATGAAAAGAAAAAGAAATTGGAGGAAGATAGAATGAATAGAATGAATGGTATGGACGATAGAAATGCCGTTGGTGACGATTTGGATGAAGATTTCTGGAATGAAAATGGATCTGGAGAGGAGGGCGATGAAGGCCAAACGGTTTCTGCTAGTGAAAACGAGGAAGATGATGATGAAGCTGGCGCTTCCACTGGTGGTCGTCCTAAACCAAAGGCCGTTATTAGTGTAGCAATGCCAACTACGCATGCAGAGTTTGTTGATTATGTTGCCTCTATTCCTGGCGCCAATCAAGGCTCTTATGTTGATAAAATTTTACAAACGTACCACCCTAGATTAATTCAAGGAAATAAGGAAAAAATTGGTAAGTTTACAGGTATATTGGTTGACCATGTTCTTTATCTTAGTGAACAAAAAGATGTGGAACCATTTTTAATTGAAACTTATATCAAGAAGATCAAATCTTTGGCTGAAAATTACAATGAACCTCTTGTTCAAAGAATCAGATCAATCATTGAAGAAAAAGAAGTAAAGTTTAACAATGATACTGATAATTTAACCAATGAAATTAGAGCTTCTGATTTAATGTTTTACGCTTTAATTGGATTTTTGTTCTCCACTTCTGATCATCACCATTTGGTTGTCACTCCTGCATTACTTTTAATGAATAAAGAAATAACTCTGATTCAGTACAGCGAAAACATTAGTTTTTCAAAGCTTTTCAGTACTATTTTCATTGCAGATGTATTGAATAAATATACTGGATTTGCAAAAAGAATTATCCCTGAAATCGTTAATGGTTTAGAAAAGATCTTATTAACTTTAATCCCTGAACCATTGAAGATCCAAGGAAAAAGTAAATTAAACTGTTCTGTTGTGGAAACACCTTACAATATCAGTAAATCTTATAAATCTCAGGGAGATTTAAGTTCAATAAGTTTAAGCATGATAAACAAAAAAATTGCTACTGATGAAGATAAATTTATATTATTAAAGAAAGTTTTAGTCATCTTGGATGAATATTTGATTATTTGGAAAGAAACTAATGCTTTCCCTGAAATAATTTCTCCATTTACAGTAATTTTGAAGCATCTTGTGAAATACTATAATAGTCAAATGCCAGAATTGGCTACTTTATTAAATAAAATGGTGAAACTTAACAAGAATGCTTGTGAAGATAGAAAGCCATTGACTTTACAACACCATAGAGCTTTGGCCATTCCAACTTTTGCTCCTAAGTTTGAAGAAAACTTTAACCCAGATAAAAAATCTTATGATGTCAATAGAGAGAGACAAGAAGTTAACAAGTTAAGAAATCAACTTAAAAATGAGAAGAAAAGTACCCTCAAAGACATTAGAAAAGAATCCAAATTTGTTGCACGCGAAAGCATTAAAGAAAAGAAGGCCTCCTATGATGCTTACCATAAGAAGATGGCTAGTATTTATAACTCTATTAGTACTGTAGAAGGTGCTGAAAAGAATATTTACGATAGAGAAAAGAAGGAAAGAAAGAAGAGACGTTAATATCAATAGCATTATAAATAACCAAAAAAGCATGTGTAGATCCAAATAAAAATTTAAGTCATTCTATTTATTTAAACATATTTGTTGTTTAAAATAGCACATTTGAGATAAATTACATAATCAATTGATGATTATAATGTTAAAATCGGTGTTATAGATCAATAAAATGTGATTAGCACTTAAATTAAACCTGTTCATTATAATGCTGAATAACCAACAGTTAATTGTTAACTTGTTTCTGTGATTGCTTCAAGAGGTTGCAAATATTAGGTTTTACAGGTGTAAAAAAACACTAAAAAAAAAAAACACTATATGACTCTATACTACAACTTTTGTGTCACCTAACAAAAAGATAATTCTAAATCTATTATACCAATCTAAGATGTCCATCCATGAAGCTGCTAGAGACGGAAAATCACTTATTGTAGAGGGATTACTTAGTGAGAATCCAAAATTGATATTTCTGAAGGATCAGGATGAAAGAACCCCTCTACATTGGGCTTGTTCTCTGCAGCATTCAAACATTGTTCAAGCTCTTTTAAAACCTCGAGGAGGCAAGGAAATAGAGATTGATGATTTAATTGATGCAGCAGGTTGGACTCCAATTCATATCACAGCATCAGTTGGAAATGCTGAGATCTTTGAATTATTAATGGGTCATTCGCCCGAACCTAATATCAATCAAACTACAAATCAAGGAACCACTGCATTACATTTAGCAGCTAGTAAAAACCATTACGATATATGTAAAAAAGCTATTGAGGAATATAAATGTAATACCAGATCCAAAGATAAATTGGGATACACACCATTGATTCGAGCAGCCAGTGCAGGATCCACACGGATAGTTGAGTTATTAATTAGAAAAGGAGTTAATTTAAATTCTACTGACAACGAAGAATGGACTGCTTTACAACACGCAGAGGCTGAGGGATGGACTGAAGTTGTGAATTTACTCAAAGCTGCGGGTGCCACTGGAAAGCAAGAAAATTAATTATTTTTATGTAAGTGGTTGAGATTGAGTAAATTCAAAAATTCAATTAGACCTTTTAAGTTAAATTAGTTACATACGACATAATATGAGACAGTTTATAATACGTTGATAGATGACGGTACTCAAGAAGCCTCAATTGTTAACGATTTAGATATATTAAGTACGGCAAAAAAAAAAAGCGACAAGCGCCACAGAGTCTGTAAATTGGTTTTAGCAACGTCGTAACAGGAGTTGTACAGGAAATGACTTTAGAAATAAAAGACAAAAATTACCAATAATTGTGAATTGCTGTTATTGAAGGTCACTTCATGTAAGTAGATTCAACCTGACAACTGAATCATTTGATATAGCAATAGTTTTTTCAAAGAAAAAAAAAAAAAAACGTTATAAGCAATTTCCCTACCCCATATTTACCCCAAACCTTTAATTCAAATTGACTTTATAGCCTCTTGTGGCACGGTCTATCAAGCATAAAATTAAAATGATAAGCCTCAATGTAATAATAAATTAACATCAACATATTCGAAAACTTTTCTACATCTCTTAATTCTATTTATTAAAGATTGCTTCAATTCCGGTGTAGCCATAGGCTTAAGATTTTGATGATCATAAAATGTGTGTATGGTCGCATTGACATTTTATTTCAACGGAATTAATCTCAAAATTAAATATACCGAGACTCGAGAATGAGATGATCAAATATTTAAGTCAAATGCAACCTACTTATTAATTGATTATGAGATAGGTTACAGCCTTCCGCTCAATCTGCATTATAGTTGATAATTCCTATATTTAAAAAATAAAATAACACTAGGGGCTGCAATTAGTTTTCCGTAACTCAATTTATCCGTTAAGTTATCTAAATATTGTTTAACTGATGCATGGTAGCTATCACATGATTAACTCATTTCTGAAATTACACAAGTGAAGTAGAGTAAAATAAAATATAATCACAGTGGTTCTTAAATTTGCATGAAATTTGTTAACGTACTCTCGTGTGTACACACTATGAGACTTTCCTAAATAGGTTGTTCTACATCGATATTGGGAAGAAACAAAACACCTCCGAGTAAGCCGCTGCAGGAAGAGCATGGTGTGCGGCGCTGCTTTTGTAACTTGAGTGGAAAACATGCAGGAGAATGTTGTTCTTGTGACCGAATTCGGTCATGTATAGAAATAATATCCTTATTCATCCGCATAAATGAAGTCATTTTTGTTGACTTCATACTAACAAAAATATCTTATTTTGGCTTCAATAGTTTTTTTTATTGTTTGCAGTAAGAGCAATAATGTTATCCCTTACTAATTGCCTTTTTTGCTACAGTTGAAATCTGTCAGGGAAGCTGCTAAAAGATTGATAATTTGAGTCTTCACTACTTTGATGGCTAAATTAATCGATTTATGGATATAATCCGAACTATTTCGACCCCTAAATCTACTAAAACATATACTCTCCTATCTAATAGTAGTTAAATTTGGTTTCATTCAAAAACAAAATATCTATTGAACATTAGAAATCCTACTATTATTTCTTTAATAAGGATTGTTTTTTTTAGTTATTATTATGAGTATTTTTTTTTTTGTTTTGTTATGAAATGCTTTATCGATTATATATAACAAAAGCAACCGAGAACTCAATTTTTTTTGGAAATTTATATATTAATTTCAAGTTTTGCTTTTTTACAATTATCAAAACATAAAAAGGAATCAATTCCAATTCTTAGAATTAATCTAAACTAATATAATATAGATATAATGTTGGCTATTGGTGACACCGCTCTTCGTGCTGTGAACTTCCTTGTTCTTATTATCGCTTTAGGTTTGACTGCCTCCCTTGCCGCTACCACTCATACTCAAAGTAACCCACAAGTTAACTTTGGTGTTTTTGCTGCTGCATTTGCTATCCTTACCTCCACCTTCTATGGTATCTTGGCTTACTTCATTGAAGCCTTTGCTTGGCCATTGGTTCTTACTACCTTTGACTTCTTGAACGCTATTTTCACCTTTGCTGCTGCCACCGCCATTGCTGCCGCTATTCACGTTCACTCTTGTTCTAACCAATCATACGTTGACGACAACAATGTTACTCAAGGTTCCAGTGGACGTTGTAGAAAGGCTCAAGCATCTGTTGCTTTCCTTTACATTTCTTTCTTTGTCTTCTTGGCTGCTTCCGTTTTCTCTGTCATCTCTGTCTCCAGAGGTGGATTGTTCGGCTCCAAGATTTCTAAAGTTTGAACAATTATGCGCTGATACCTTTACAAAATTTGTGTATTTTATTTAATTGTCAATAATATATATCCATGTTTTTCATACTATAACTAGTTTTCACGTAATTCCTACTCTCAATGCCTTAGAATTGTGTTTAAGCAATTAAGGATTTTCTGATTTTATTAGATGAGAATGGAAAAAAAACAATCAATTTCTAAATACCCAAAATAAACAACTTCGAGAATATAATTGGAATAACATCATAATTTTGGTCGTCTAATTTGAAAATTATGTAAGGTACAAAAATTGGGTAAGAATAGTACTAAATTTTGCCTTACTTTCATCAATTAATACATATTTTCTTGATATAACTCCTTACAAAACTACATAAATAGAATCCTTTATGTTATATATTGAGTTTCTCTTCAAATGTATTGAAAAGAGTTATTCTACTTAAACTTTTTCTTTCGAAGATGAAAAAAAAAAGTTCAAAAAAAACATCAAGTCATAAAAGATGGCATTAATTTAAAAGAAGTAACTACCAGAGCCACCTCTTTATTCTTAGATCATTTACTCCAATTAAAATTGTATGCTAATTGGATATTATAGTTAGTCCAGTTTAATATTTTTTCATTTTCAAGAAAAAAATAGTTTCAATGGGTTAATTCAGAATCAGCTTCTTCATCGCTACTATCTGAATCGCTAGGCGGAGCATTATAAAATGGCGCTGGTATGATTGTCATTTGTTTGTTATCGGAATTGACTAAATTAGGATCATTATTCAAGTCCTGCTCTTTGAAGTTCATTCTAGTATTGTATGATTTTTCTCTGGTCATAGAGGCTGTCGTAAAAGAAGATCCTGCTTGTTCATTCTCAGAATAGAAACTACTCAAATATTTTTGGTAGTCATTTACTGGTTCAGAAGCTTCGGAAGAAGATGAAGATCTGGAACCGTTATTGTTGTTATTATTAATTACATTAGGATTGCTGATTTTGTCAATAAGGTCGTTATTTTTGGGGATGATTTGAATTTGGTCGTTGATATCGTTATCAACATGCATGTGTTTTTGAATCATTTCTGCAGAACTTGTCAAATTATCACTGTCTTCTTTTGCAGAGCCTGATGTAGATGATAGGTATTTTTCGTTATTCCCTAAACGTGAAAGATTTTGATTAGATCCATGGTTTTGTTTGACCTGTTCTTTGTAATTCAATGATTCAAATGCATTATTACAATGAACATACATCGAATCAACTTCTTCTAATTTTAAACCTTGAGTTTCATAAACCATAAAGAAGACAAATATTACTCCTAAACAATTAAGTCCACCCCACATGAAAAAGATTTTGGTTCCCAAAGCGGCTGTATGTTGACCAGTATCAATAAGATATGGTGTGATATATGCAAATACAAAATTGACTAACCAATTAGTAGCTGCAGTGATGGCAATAGCCTTTTGTCTGATACTTATACCATATAAGTCTGACGCTAATGCCCACGCGCATCCACCCCAACTCAGAGCAAAAAATGCAATAAACACACACGAAAATGATATACATATAGTAGAACTAATCAGTGAATTACTGACAGTAACACCGACAATTGCAATGATTAAATTTGAAATAGACATTCCAACCCCTCCATACAATAATAATGCCCGCCTTCCAATCACCTCCACAAGATAAATACCTGGAATAGTGAAAACCATATTTACAGCATAAGTTATAAATGACATCAAATATGAATTTTTCATACCAGTTGATACAAAAAAATTGGTACCATAATAGAATATGAAATTGATGCCTGAGCATTGTTGAAAGAAATGGACTCCTGTTCCAGTACAAATTCGAAGAACTTGTTTATGTCTACCTCCGCCACTTCGAAAAACATCTAAAAAGGTTGTTTTTCCAAAAGATTCTTCGTAATCGTAATTTGCTTTAATTTCCACTAATTCTTCCAATAAATCAGCGTCATCTTCTGGAACTCTTCGAAGCTTTGAAAGACTTTTGAGCGCTTTTTGTATTTCACCCTTTTGTACGTAATATCGGGGAGATTCAGGTAAAAAAGTCATACCTATCCATAATATTGTAGCCCATAAGAATTGAAAGCCCACTGGGATCCGATATGAACCTGAACTAGATAGTTTTCTAGTACCTTGGCAAATGGCGCTTGCAATAACAAATCCCCATGTTATAGCCCACTGATAAGTGAAAACAATAGAGCCTCGAATCCATTTAGGAGAAGCTTCAGCTTGATATAAGGGGACAATAGCAGATAAAGTCCCTACTGAAATTCCTGATATTGCCCTGCCAACACAAAGTAAAGTAATGCTAGAAGCTGCCACTTGTAAAATATTACCAATATTAAATACAATAGCTGAAGATACTATAATAGAAGTTTTTCTCCCATAATTATCAGATATGAATGGAGCACTTAAAGCACCAAAAAATGTTCCTAAAGATAAAATAGCGGTGATGATAGCCCTTTCATGTACTGTGAATTCCATCCCATTAGAAGCAAAATTTTCAGAAACATATCTCATTGCCATAATATCATTAATTAATCCAGTATCATATCCATACATAAAACCACCAACAGCTGCCACTATACCAACGGTGAAGGCTGACAGAGAGGAAGATTTCTGCCTCATTTTTTGATGGTATTCCTCTTCGACCGACGGGTCGTAAAATATTCGATCCCACCACATGGCAAAGCTTTGACTAGCAAATTAAGCTTCGTTCCCTTTGTTAGAAATCGGCTATGAATCTGTTGAAAACAGTTTTTTTTAAAAATTGGCACTCACAAATTTTGATTTGTAAAAAATTGGAGTAAGGTTTATTTTTAATTTTTAATCTTTTTTTATTTTATTTCTTTTGGTTACTCAATAAAATGGTTGAATTTGTGGGTGAGGTTTTTAAACTAGATTACTTGTGAATCAAGATAAAGGTGTCAATAAAAGAAGATTTAGAGCGTAATTTGAGTGGTTGTTTGATTAGGAATTTAAGATTTAGTATTGTTCAAAATTCACAAATTATTTTGATTGGGAATCAAAATTACAGTTGATTCAGTTTTAACATTTTGCATTATGTCAAGAGTGGTGGTGCGTTATA
This sequence comes from Kurtzmaniella fragi, assembly GCA_030581955.1. Classification (NCBI taxonomy): domain Eukaryota; kingdom Fungi; phylum Ascomycota; class Pichiomycetes; order Serinales; family Debaryomycetaceae; genus Kurtzmaniella; species Kurtzmaniella fragi. The sequence goes on from JAKTWE010000023.1 coordinate 180,750, forward strand.
AGCACGACTACGTGGGGTATTTTTTTTTGATTTATCACCATAAGGTCTAGTTCGCAAATTTTACTTAATTGGTTAATTAGTGTTTAATCTCTCATAGTATATTTTTTAGTGGGGGAGAGGTTGGCCGCACTGTGCCAAAAAGAAATGAGTTACTCAAGATTTTCAGAATTCACTTCAAATGTGGGTCGAATAAGTGGCTTCTAGGTATCGGATTAGATTGTTGTATATTTGAAGTTGTAAAGTGAATTGAGTTAAAAAAATTACTTTGTAATTTTCTTAAAATTGTGCATAGCCATGAAATTGTTGAAATAAGACATTGCCAAAATGTATAACAATAGTTATAGTTATCTGAAAATGAATGCTGTGTTGTTTAATATTTTAATAGTCATTCAGATAAAACTAAATTTCTTGAGTAGATCCACTTATCCTCTATCTTTGTATGCCATGGGAAATGCGACTGGGTTTCAAGTACAACATTTTGTGAATTTAAGTGTTTCTACGTTTCAACTAACTATTATACATATTAAAATAATTTTTAGTAACTTTAGCATTAATTTGCTCTTCAGTTAAATCGGCCCATTAATAAATAGCCGGGATGTGTTGTTTCCAGTCTCAAAGAACATAGATTTGTTTTGAAAAGTCTTGAAAGAATATTGTCCAAGATTAAATTCGCATCCCTCAGATTCTTTACTGCATTCAATTAAATTCGCATACAACTTATCTACGAGATATAACGAGACTTACAGTCAATTTTCGAAAGATCTAACACTTGGTGCATTTTGATAATAGTCAATTTGCTATTTTGACTTTATTCTTGTAGATCTTGTAATTTTGCAGCCAAATAATAATTTCAAAGTGGCAACCCATTTCATTTACCCATGTAGCTCTTACATTCTGGTCAATATCGCTGAAATAAACAGTTATCAATCGTTTTTTTATCAGTTGTAATTTCTCTTTTCCCTGCAAATTTTTGTTTCTCCAGGATTCGCTTTAAATTATTTTCAAATCTCATTTTGTCTATCATTAACGTTTCACCAATTTTCTATGTCGTCTGAGCGACTTATATACTCCCCCTTAGAAGGATTGAGAGCCGCAATAGACGAAGATGGATTGAGGATCTTGAATCAATTTGATCAAGCCAAATCAGAACTGACGGGCCTGTTTTGTTGCACCCCGTCAATGGCCAAAAAAATGGCCCGTACGGATATTATCCCATTTGAAGATATTTTGTGGTGTGAACATGAAAATTCAGACAACGGACTCTCAGTTCAATTGTTTGTGACTTATCTCGATGCTAATAGTGGCTCTAAACATCCAAAGAGTGCGTCCTTACTGATTGACACTGCAGAAACTGAAAATTTCCGTGGCGATATACTGAAACAAATCCTTGAATTAGCATACAAAAATAGCAAGATATCCCCTTCTGTATTAGTAATTGTGAACCCTCATGGCGGACAAGGGAAAGCTCTGAAGATATACGAATCAGAAATTCTTCCATTGTTGAAAGCTGCTCATGTTAACGTGCAATTGAAGGAAACGACTTATTACCAACACGCGGTCACCATTGCACGTGAATTAGATATTCTGAAATATGACATAATAGCATGTTGTTCAGGGGATGGAGTGCCTCATGAAGTAATAAATGGGTTATATCAGAGATCAGATAGGGCAGCTGCATTTAATAAACTAGTAATTTCACAATTACCAGGTGGTTCAGGGAACGCTCTTTCGATTAGTACACATGGTAATAAAGATGCCACTGCTGCCACTATCTCAATGCTCAAATCTAAAAGAACAAAGTTAGATGCTATGTCTTTTACGCAAGGGACAGGTTCCAAAAAAGTAACCAAGTTGTCGTTTTTATCTCAAACGTTCGGCATAATCGCAGATTCAGACATTGGGACAGAACATTTGCGTTGGATGGGTGATATGAGATTTGATGTAGGGGTGGCTCAAAGAGTGTTTTCTAGACAAAAGTTCCCCTGCAATTTGTATGTCAAGTATACTACAACTACTAAGTCAGAATTGGAACAGTATTTCAAAGATAATTACAATTCTCCGGATTCAAACAAAACAGTGACCGAGGAAAATTTCAAATTAGAAGGTCCGTCTATGGACGAAAAAGTACCACTGGACTGGATTGAAGTTTCAGATAAAATCACAGATAATTTAAGTATTTTTTATATTGGTAAGTTACCATATATATCCAATGATGTTCAATTTTTCCCTGCTGCATTGCCCAATGATGGATCTATGGATATGATTATTACCGATACGAATTCTTCTGTGCTACAAACAGCCAACATATTACTTTCTTTGGACAAAGGTTCTCATGTTCATGATCCTAACGTAGTTCATGCTAAAGTCAAGGCATATAGACTAGAGCCTAAATTAGCAAGCACTAAAAACCATTACATTTCAGTTGACGGTGAAAGCTTCCCGGTAGAATCTTTCCAAGTTGAAGTATTACCACAATTAGTTACCATTGCTTTACCCAAGGGACGCTTTGTGAAGACCTGTTTTACTGACGATATTTAATACTAACATACTATCAATTGTTTAAAAATCTTGTAGTTTTTTTAATGGGCCCAACTACCTCATTCAATCTATCTTCCATTAATGCCGTGAGTCTGTTCACCATTAGCGAATAATTAGCTTCCTTTGTTTTCAACTCCTCTTCCAACATCATTTCATTCCGGGCAAAAGCATCTGTAATGGCTATCATTGACAGCTGAAATATATGAGTGAACTCATTCACTAGTTTTAAATCATCGATCTCGTATATCCGCAAATTTTCAATTCGATCAAGAAGTGTTTTGGCAAAGCGTTGAGTTTCTTCATCATAATATGGACATAGATGAATATTGATACCTTTTATTATAGCATTCAAGCAATAACTTGCAATGTTGTTGGAATCAATACAAAACTTCAAAACATTATGCATTTCAGCTGCTTTTGTATTGCTTCTTTCAATTTCCTTTTTCATTTTTCCAATAGCTGCATCAACGTAATTTAAACTATCCTCATATTTTTTCAAGTGTTTTCTCTGCTTGTCTATGATAATTTCCAAGCTTTCAATCTTGTCGTTTTGATGTTTTTCACTTTCTTTACTTGATTGAAGTTGAAGCCGAATCTCTTCCAATTTCTGGTTATGATCTTTATCCTTTTGAGTAATGGTATCATCATATAACTTTTGATATTTGAGTTCCATTTGCTCTTTACTGATTGATACTTGGTTAATCTGAGCATGTAAGTCACCGAATGTTTTCTCCTTTTCAAAAACATCAAGAGCCATCGACTCATATTTCTTTTCAACCGATCTTATATTGGTTTCTAACTCTTTGTTACGATCTTGTTCAATCAAAAATTTCTTTTGTAAGGTGTTGTTGATAGAATGTAAGTTTTCATTAGCAAGTTTTAATTCTACTTCATTGGATCTAACTATTCTTAAATCCTGTTCATATTGAGTAATCTTTCCCAAATTAAAGTCAATATCATCTTTAAAAGTGCCAACGTTTAATTTGTATTTATCGCAGAGCCAACATATATCATGCGACCAAAGATTAATCGAATCTGCTCTTTTTTCAACATTTTGAAGTTTTGCTTGAATATCATTTAATTCAGACTCTGCCATTAACTCTTTCTCATATAAGTTATCAATGATATCAAGGCGATCAACTAATAAATCTTTGATGTCTGACATTGCAGTTTCATTTGAAGTCATTAAATTTTGAATAGCTGTATTTTCATCATTCAATTTCACAGCCGTTGCGGCACAATTGCCAACCTGTGCAGTTATTTTTTCTAAATAAGTTAAATAGACTAACAAATCACCGGATAACGGAGGTTCATAAGTGCTGGCAAATGACAAGTTTGAAAAAATTTTAGTTTTGAGTGCATTAACTTTTGTATTGTACCGATTATCTTTGGCGCAATTTTTGGGTGCAAAATTATCAGTCATGAGTTGTTGCTTTTCAGATCCACATCCATCATCACTCACAGAATTCAGACATGAATCAGATCCGTCTGTAAAAATCTCTCCTAAACCAGTTGCATGTTCAACTGTTTCATTTTCCTCAAATATTTGACTTATAGACTTTTGAACCTGGTTTTCTTTTTCTTTATAAACACTGATTGACATGAACGCGGGTTTTGGTATATTGGAGCTAAATGAGTTCTCACTATACTCGGAAGACAGGACTTCTCGATTAGAGTTGTGAATATGCTTATCAACATTCCCATCTAAAGTTTCATCCTCAAAATGGACACTTTTAGGAGTTGATTTCTGATTGACATTCAAAACATTCAACAGAAGATTGGCAAGACTTTTACTTTTCCTAATCATATGATGCTCAAATGGATCATAACTATCATCTAGAATGTTGAAATTCTCATTCTCACTTGAACTTATTGGAAAATGCATTGATTGACTTTTCCTCAAAGGGGAAGAGATCAGTATATCATTGATCTCCAAATTATAACTCAACCTATCATTATCTGGTTGTGAATTAATAGGAGTTTTGAATAATCCTCTTGATCTAATTCTTTTTAGCATAGTTTTTGTAAGAATTTACAAATGCAAAAATGAAGCTTTGAGTCTAATCAACAACAAAATTAGTTTGGTTAATTGTGAATAATTAATTTTCGGGAGTTCTAACACAGATAAGTAAAATTTGATTACTATTATAGTCCTTATTCTTATGACAATATCTATAATTTTGTTGATACTTCTGGGTTTAGTAAGGTATTAAGTGGGCTCTTTATAGGTGGTAAAACATTTATTGTAGTTAAATAAGAGCGCAAATGGTTTAGTGGTAAAATCCAACGTTGCCATCGTTGGGCCCCCGGTTC